>JAHDVF020001303.1:0-452516 GCA_022606425.2 Lepidostoma basale
TTTGTATAACAACACTTTTTTTGAACCCAGACATGTTTTTCACTGAACCCAGATATGTTTCGGTTACAAGTAACCTTTATCAATGTATACAATTCCAACAATCAAATAAAACAGAGCGGTCACTTATATACTAAATGGAGATCGAGTTATGTTTAAAAGTGGAAGGGGTATAATTAGGATTGAGGAGAGGGGAGTGTAACGGGAACATATCAAGCAAGGGAATTGAATTTAAATTGAATTGGTTATTTATTATATTTTCATTATTTTTTTATGTATTTTAATTTCTAAATTTGTAAATTGTTTAAAGTTAGGTTTTTATTATTAATATGCACATTTTCAATAACGTTTTCGTTAGTCTGAGTTCAGTTAAAATAAAAAGTGTTGTAATACAAAGTGTAATTATCTTTATTCAAATACTAGCTGACCCGGCAACGCTTCGCTATTGCTATATTAGAGTATATAAATACACCCAATATATATTAAAGAAATACAATTAAAGTTCAATATCAATGATTTTATTGGATAAAATGACATGTGTATAGGTGTAAGAATGTGTGTATCCTAATTCAGTTCATATCTTTAAAACATTTGTTTAATCCAAGCAAACTTGCTGTGAACTTGAATAATACTAATGTGAATTGAACAATTGAAGGCTGGGCATTACCAAGGTGGCAAGTTTACAAAAAGTCTGAAATGAGTTTTTGATGCCAATTGGTCTTAAACATAGCTGTGCAAAAGCGCGTTATGATTTAATAATATAGTGTAGTTAAAACGTTACCCTAAAGATGCCACCCAAAAAAAAGTTAATATTTATCTTTTTCAGCTTTATTTTTAAACCATTTTTGTAACGTCCAGTCTTAATTTTTTCCTTAATATTTTAAGTGAAATTAAAAAAACAAATAAATATACTATATCACATTTGCATAAAACATTCATACATATACCATTCAAGGTCATAATAATGCTCTTAGAAATACAATGTTTAGAGAAACAAAACTCTTGATTTTGATGTCCATTAGATGAAGCTAATAATGCACATTCACTTAACCAATGACGAAATTTGTAAATTTGTGTGATGTCTGGAAATATACATTGAATCAATTCTCCTTTGGAGTGTGATTCTACAGAAATCAGTTGATAATTTAAAGCATTCATTCCATACAATGAACTTTCATTGTTGCAGAATTTTACCCATTCCAGAAATATTTAAAATGTTGCATGTAGGTGTTTCAATGTTTTGTATCATCATCATCATGAGTCTATATCCGTTCACTCCTGGGCGTAGGCCTCCTCCATCTGATTCAATGTCTGTCGATCCTGGGCAACACGCATCCAATGTCGTCCCTCCATCGAAGTTGAGGACGTCCTGGGTTTCGGGTTACAGTACATCTATCATCAGGGCTGCGAGCGGCATGCCATTTTAGCGCTGCCACTCTTCCGATGATGTCCGACACTCCTGTTCTGCCTCTAATAGTGGAATTAAACCAATTAATCCAACCTGTACATACCATTTCAAAATTAGTTCATAAATATAACAATCTGTCTTGCACATATCAAGGTGTGGGATCCATACATGCCAGTATCTTAGTATCGTGCGTTGCGTGCCCCATCTCACGACATCTTCCACCTTGGAGATATCGTGGATAGCCGTGTTCCTCACCCTATCTCAAAGAGTCTTTCCTGGTATCATCCTTAGCGTCGGCATCTCTGCAAAAATCAAATAATTATATTAAAATGAGCAGTATATTAAAAAAAAAACACTGGCGTGGGAACGTCAGAACATTTGGAAATGTTATATTACTGGATTTTTCCAACTGAGGCAGCTAATGCTGTATGTAAGGATATGTTTACCTATCACAGCATTTTTTTTTTTTCAGAGAAAAACTAAAACAGCTGAAGTAAATTGTCTAATCCAAAAGATATAGGTTATCGCCCTGCCTGAACAATTTTACATTAAAATAACATTATTAAAATAGATTATACCAATTCATAGAATTGTGAGGTGTGGGATCCATACATGCCAGTATCTTGCGTTGCGTGCCCCATCTCACGACATCTTCCACCTTGGAGATATCGTGGATAGCCGTGTTCCTCACCCTATCTCAAAGAGTCTTTCCTGGTATCATCCTTAGCGTCGGCATCTCTGCAAAAATCAAATAATTATATTAAAATGAGCAGTATATTAAAAAAAAACACTGGCGTGGGAACGTCAGACCATTTGGAAATGTTATATTACTGGATTTTTCCAACTGAGGCAGCTAATGCTGTACGTAAGAATATGTTTACCTATCACAGCATAACAGAGAAAAACTAAAACAGCTGAAGTAAATCGTCTAATCCAAAAGATATAGGTTATCGCCCTGCCAGAACAATTTTACATTAAAATAACATTATTAAAATAGATTATACCAATTCATAGAATTGTGAGGTGTGGGATCCATACATGCCAGTATCTTGCGTTGCGTGCCCCATCTCACGACATCTTCCACCTTGGAGATATCGTGGATAGCCGTGTTCCTCACCCTATCTCAAAGAGTCTTTCCTGGTATCATCCTTAGCGTCGGCATCTCTGCAAAAATCAAATAATTATATTAAAATGAGCAGTATATTAAAAAAAAAACACTGGCGTGGGAACGTCAGAACATTTGGAAATGTTATATTACTGGATTTTTCCAACTGAGGCAGCTAATGCTGTATGTAAGGATATGTTTACCTATCACAGCATTTTTTTTTTTCAGAGAAAAACTAAAACAGCTGAAGTAAATTGTCTAATCCAAAAGATATAGGTTATCGCCCTGCCAGAACAATTTTACATTAAAATAACATTATTAAAATAGATTATACCAATTCATAGAATTGTGAGGTGTGGGATCCATACATGCCAGTATCTTGCGTTGCGTGCCCCATCTCACGACATCTTCCACCTTGGAGATATCGTGGATAGCCGTGTTCCTCACCCTATCTCAAAGAGTCTTTCCTGGTATCATCCTTAGCGTCGGCATCTCTGCAAAAATCAAATAATTATATTAAAATGAGCAGTATATTAAAAAAAAAACACTGGCGTGGGAACGTCAGACCATTTGGAAATGTTATATTACTGGATTTTTCCAACTGAGGCAGCTAATGCTGTATGTAAGAATATGTTTACCTATCACAGCATAACAGAGAAAAACTAAAACAGCTGAAGTAAATCGTCTAATCCAAAAGATATTATAGGTTATCGCCCTGCCAGAACAATTTTACATTAAAATAACATTATTAAAATAGATTATACCAATTCATAGAATTGTTACTTAGAATTTAACGTTTTTCCATGTAGATTCATAACATAACCTAAAATAATACGTAAGTAAAACGATATGTAACTTCATTTCTATTCGATATACCTAATTTAGAACTAAAACTTTGAAACATGTAATGCGGAAATATAATCTGTATTCATTTCAACGGCAAAATAGAATAAACTGAAGATATATATGAATTAGAAATATAAATATTTTACTTACGAAACTAACACGCAATTCAAATTTGACATTTCAGAGATAGGGATGGGCAATCCGCTCACGAGTCGACTCAAAGATTCGAATCTTTTTGGTGAGCGGGTGAGCGATGATCCATAAAAAAAAGAGCGGCAGCTCAATGATCCGCTAGGTCAGGGGGGTCGGCAAAATTATTAGCCAAAGAGCCAAATGCGTACTTTACAACGATTTAAAAAAAAATTGAGAGCCAAATATGTTTATTGATTTAGATAACCTTTATTATAATTTTTGCACTTCATTCAATTACGGGTACACTGAATAAAACATTATTTCATACTTCTTCCTGTGATGAAGGCGACCAGCCTTCTCTCCATCTCTTTGGTGGTCATCCTGGTGGTCGACGGCCCTCTGGAGTCTCTTGTATCACGATATTAGGAATTCTTGCTGGATCCATTCTCTCGATGTCTCTGCCTACTCCATCTCACTATGTCTTCAATGTTGCAGGATTTGCGAATTTATTCGTTGGGTATCCTATCTCTAACGGTTCTCCCCACAATAGGTCGCAGTCTGGTTCTGACAGTGTCTGCTCTTGCTTTGATTCCGTATGTTATTATGGACCTGATGCATGTTTGTTTGTTGTTATTCTTAATTTTAGGCACAATTCCATGTTCTCATCAATAAGACGACTTCGTAGTTTACTCTTGTTAAAATTCATGCTTGAATAAAATTGTCCGCATGAATATGTAGAAGCGAAAAGCGAAAGATCAGCAAGAGTCAGTAATACTATTTCAGGCGTTGAAGATGATGACTAAAAATCTTTGAATTGGCGATGATGATTAAGAGTTTTAGCTAAACCGGAATTGATAATCGTAATCACCAATTCCATAACTTTACAAATTTCTTCTGGAAATGTCTGCGGACAGAGCGTTCTTGATGAATGATGCGATGGTAAGCAAGTATCTCGCGATTATTTTTCCTTTCAACAAACCCCTTCGGCTCCGGAGCCGCATTTTGCCGACCTCTGCGCTAGGTGAATCATATATTATTGCAAAAGAGTCGACGAACGGTTCCGCTCAGTAAAGTGAGCCGATTCTTCTTGATAATTATCGAGCGGCTCCGGAGCCGCATTTTGCCGACCTCTGCGCTCGGTGAATCGTATATTATTGCAAAAGAGTCGACTATTTTTAGTGATCTCTTTAAGGGATCTGAGCTGAATGGTTCCGCTCAGTAAAGTGAGCCGATTCTTCTTGATAATTATCGAGTCGTTTTGTCGTTGTGAATTTTTTTTTTAGCTCATCGACAAAAAATTTATCCTGGTGAATTTTTTTTTTTTACCGGAATCAACTTTTTTGGTCGAGGAGCAAAAAAAAAGGTCACTAAAATAATTTCAAACTTTGAACGACTCAAAATGGTGAACCGTGGATCGTTAAAAAGAGTCGGCTCACTTTGCTGAGCGGAACCGTTCAGATCAGATCCCTGAGATGAGTCGTTTTGCCCATCCCTATACGTGCGTATATTTTTCAGTTCAAAGGAGCGACTAATTTCATATCTGACCACGCAAAGAGTCAAAAAAGCCACTAATTTGCATCTTATCACGCCAAGCGAATATAGACTCTAAAGATCGATACTCAGGTGATACGAACATGAAGGTCTATACTCGCTCGCACTACGAAAATTTATAAATTTCCAAAGTTAATTAGAGCTCGATTAATAACAAAAATATGCCTATGCCCACCTATGTCTATCTATTAAGGAAGTGTATCAATATGAAAACGATCTGCTTAGGAATAACCCCGGAATTAGTCCGCACACACCGGAAGCTGGCCTTTTATTTATATAGATTTGGCTACAAAATAGTACTGGGTAGAGGAAACCAAACCTTTGAAATCGACCGAAGAATTTAATTGAACCGAAGAATTGGATTGGACCATATATTGAAAAATCCACGAACCACCATAAACTTTAAACGGCAGGTGTTTGACTACTGCGTCATGCCGGTGTTAACTTATAAATTTGAAACAATAACATTGTCTTTGAAAAATGCAAATAATTTTAGCTGGCTGTTTGTAACTTGGTAAGTAACTTGGTTATTACAAGGAAGATGGGACCGAATAAATTTGCTCATTATAAGCATTATCATCATCATCGGCTGTCCTTCGTGTCCTAGGTTGCTGTCCTTCGCGGTTGTGGGTCTGCATGTGACTGAAAAGCCCGATCCTGGACTCACAAATTCTGTGGCATCTGGAGCAGGGGAAGGCGCTTGTAATGGAGCCGTCACCGCTTCTCAGTGGTCTCTCCTTTCTCCTCCTCCTCTCTGTGACGTCGTCTCTGCGCTGTGCTTCAAAGTCTTGCGTGCCTTTATGTACTGCTGTTCTCCACCTAGGTCTGTCTTCTGCAGTCTTTTCCCACCAATCACAGTCGATGCCAGTCTTTTGTAGGTTTCCTTGTCCTTAAAGCGTTTCCTCTGACCACCGTGTGAGTGTTTCCCTTGGGTAAGCTGAGAGTACATAATCTTCCTTGAGAGTCTTGTCTCAGGCATTCTGACGACGTATATAATTATATAATATTACAATAATATATAATATTATAAACACATATAATATTATTAGCATGACTCGTTATATGGGAGAAGACGTATTTTTAAATGCTTATAAAAAATACCCATCAGTTAAAATACTGTATCTGTTTCCTCGTTAAATCCGAGATCTAGCTATTTCCGTGATCGTAAAAACCAAGTTTGACCGTATTAGAGTCCTTAAGGAATTTCAAATGGTTGAAGATTCCTGGATTAACGTTACGCACGCAATATGTGTAGTCACTTTTTATTAAAGACGATTGCTTTGACAGAATGCGAAACGTTTGGAAACCATTCTTGTGCCGAATGGACGTAAGCGCCCATTTACAATATTTCGCAACGCCAATTGAACGTAGTTGTGCAGGACGCGTCCAGCCCACGGAATCTTCATAACAATCAAATGTATTTTTATATTATAAACCATCGACCCACCAATTCACATTTCCAACAATGTTCACATCATCAAGAATAGGGACACTTTTAAGCCTTTACTATCTGGTAACCCTTATTGTGAATTTGATACAACATTGATATTACGTGAGAGAGTTTGAATGCCTCAAAAAATAACATTACGGATACTTGATGGGGTATGGCATTAGAGAGTACGACTTTATAAGAGTTTTGGTGGCAAAATAACGTAAACTATTATGATTTTTTTAATCTAAAAGCCAATTTTAATGATTCAATTGAGCTTTTTTACATTAATTAATTAAGTTACAACTGTGGAATTCCATTATTTTGATTTTTAGAGGATTAAAACACTCTTTATTTTAATGTTTTTGTTGACAAGTTTCGAAGGTATTAAACCTCCTACATTCCGAAGGTTAATAACATTCGAAACATGTAAAAAAAATTAATTCTAAAGTAGTATTATGTAATCAGTGCTTATTAGTTATTTATTGTTTCTTGAAAAATGATGTAAATTTTTATATTAAATCATTACTACGAATGACGAATGGTTAATATGAATGAAAACGTGTCCTTTCAAGAAGTTTTATTCTATACTTTCGTATTAAGCACTTAATTTGTGGTGTGATATTATTAAAAATAATAATAATACACTTTAAAAAAAATGGAATTAAACCACTTTCTTCCTTACAATAATCAACCGGTTTCGCTCCCGCCGGAGATATGACAAATCTTACAAAAGACACTCAATGTCTCAATTAAATAAATATATATAAAACTAGTAAATATAACTGTACACCAATGTTGCTTAATTATTATTCTAAATAATAATTAAATAAAATGATGTTTTTTACTACTTCCACTTTTGTCTTTATTTCGACAGCGACCGATTTCGCCAGGCTCGCTGGCATCGACAGACCAGTGTGTCTGAACTTCCATCAAGAGATTTCAGTAAAATCCTTTGATTATCTTAATTATTATTCATTATATTTACATAAGTATGTACATGCGTATGTACCATACCTCGTATGTGTGTGTGTATTTGTATTGTACATAATATATAAGTTTATGTGTATATTTGTGTATATATGCACATATGTATATGTGTATGTGTATATATGTACAAATATGAATTTCCTGTCTCCCAATTAATTTATTGTCTTCTCTTTTCGACATTTCACAGTCAAATTATTTTTATGAATGTTTCTTTTCTATCTCATGTACGTAATTTCTATTTTCTATTATGTTATCCTTATTCATTATTTTGTGTTTTACCGTTATATGTTAGTTGTCTGTTTATGTGTGCAAATATTAATTACCTTTGTTACTAAACATGTCATATTTTTATAAGGATTAATTGTATCTCAATAGAGGCAAAGATGTAAATTGTTTTCTGGGAACAGAATGTGGTGGCCGAGGCGCTTACAGGACTTATGACCTGTCATTGGTTGGGTTGAGCGATCGCTTTATGTTTAACAACGACCCCCATTCCGCCCTTCTTATGACCACCACGTCTGACAAATTTTTGGATGTATATATCCTAGAATCCTGCACCTATCTATATATTTTTTAGTTCACTCTACACTAGCGTCATCTATTAAGATTGGGATCATCGTCATATATTAAGCAGAAATCTTTATTAATGCACTGTGAAAGTCATTTTTTGTAAAAAAAAACCTTGCGGCGTTTATGTCAAAAATAAATAAGATACGTTTTTCTTCTGACAAAGCTCCGACGGGAGCGAAACCGGTCGGTTGTTGTAAAGAATAAAGTGGTTTATACACAAATTTTAAAAGTGTATTATTATTATAGTTTCATTACATTTCATTTTAATGAAGGATTTAACCTTGCTAAGACTATATCAAACGTTTATAATTTGATAATCGCTTAGCAACATGAACGAAACGTCTACATCGAAACATGTCTTTTCTATAAAATATAATAAAACATCTTGAAAGGACACATTTTCATTCATATTAATTCGTGATTTGATTCATAAAAAAATCGATTTCATGCGTTTTACTGATGCATAATTATTATTAAAAATTAACTCTGCTGCTAACTGACACACATTCATTATTTACATAACACACTTAACAGCAGTCATTGACTCGAAGATTTCTGAATGATGATCACGAATATCTATCATGAAGTGGACGAGATAACTATTGCCAGCTTAGTTTTGCTTGGCTTGCATGGATTGGTTGCATTCTACACGACAAAGCACAATTATTTGAGACACGAGGGAAACTCATGTTAAATGAGATTAAATCTTGTCGCTTGTCTTACGAGTATAGGCGTTAACCTTTTAATCAAACAATGTAAACATTTTATCGAAAGCGCCATGTAGACAAAAAGATCGGTAAACATTCGTATAAAGCACTTAATTAATTGTGTGACATTATTAAATATAATAATAATACACTTGTAAAATTTATTTATAAACCACTTTATTCGTTATTAACACCAACCGGTTTCGCTCCCGCTGGAGCTTCGTCAGGGTTGTTACCCTGAAGTGAACTGAATTCAGTATATTTTCTGTTACCCTGACGAAGCTCCGGCGGGAGCGAAACGGAAACAGCATCTGCGGAACTGTATAATTTTTCAATATCATTTGAAAAAGAAAGCGACAGAGGCTACGAAGGATATTTCCGAGATTTACGGTGACATATTGGATGTCAGAAAAAAATACGAAAATAAATTTTAACAGTTGAAAAACATATTGTATCACTTGACGAAACAACTGTCGCGAAAAATAAAATATTTTAAATTGTGATAATCGGGTGGTGGTTTAGGGGATAGAACGCTTGGCTCCTGATCCAGGGGACTTGGGTTCAAGCCTGGACACGACCAGATTCCTTCTTCATAATAATGAGCTATTTTCTGCTCACATTGAAGATTGTAAAACTAAATTCTAATACCATTGATTTAAATCCTTGGTATTAGTCTTTTTCTAAAAAAAAAAAAAACATTAAATAATAATATTATACATTTTTTAATGTAAGTTAAATTTTGCAAATTCAAAGTTTTTTTTTTCGCGTTAAGTATTTTTTTAATAAAATAAATGTCAAATTATTATAAAACACGACTACGCTAATGTATTATAATATTTTTGACACATTTGATATGTTATTACAAAACTTTTATTAGTTGTTAATCAATTTTCGCTTATGGCAATATTCGTACTAAAATATTTTCTCAAATATTTAAATATGTATATTTAATTTGGATCTTTGTCATACGTGGTCATGCTCCCGGAACACTGCAGCGACGAACACAAAATAAATAGCCCACCTACATGTGCAATATTTACCTCTTCGTGTTTTTTCTTTTCTTCTGCATTTAGTTTTATGTTTTGGGTTGCTCATTACGTAGGCATTTCTCGGTCCTGCGTCTAGCTTCGCATTGTGATGTTTGAGTCTGGATAATTTTGTAGTCTGTTCCAGTATCTCTGCAGAGATGTAAATATTTATCCTTGGAGCCAGTTGCAAGATAAATAATAATAAATTAATGTCGTTCTTCTCGCGTTGCTCTTAGTTAAGTAGACTCGCACTAAACACATGGAAAATTATGTTAATTCGGCTGACGGCCGTGCGTCACATCCAGCTGTAATAATGTTATATATGCGAACTTTATGGAGGAGTGGAGAACAAAATGAATAACCGGGTAGGATTCGAAGATGACCTACGTGGCAGAGTGGCAAAGAGCTGTGACTGCCACACAGAAGGCCTCGGGTTCGATTCCCGGCGATGGCAGTACAATTCGGTACTTATTTGGCAAAAGGTCCCAACTGCTTTTTTATGAATTTTACAGGAGAGAAAAAAATAAGATTTTTACATTATTTTGATTATTTATAAAAACGTTATTTTTGTTCCGAATTGTTTATTTCAAATGTCAATTTACGTAGCATAACGTTATCTACAAGAAATATCAGTAACTAAATTTTAAAAAAATATTTATATATTTAAAAAAAAAGGGGCTGAATGCAATTGTACATAAAAAAAAATACATAAAAAAATGTACACCTCTAACATTTTGTCAAAACATAAAGTGTGCAAAAATAATACTGATGGTATATAAAATAAGTATATAAAAAAAACTCAATTTCACAAAAAAACGCATCTGGGACCTTTTGCAAAATAAGTACCGAATTGTCACACTATTTTTGGACTGGAGTAGAGTTTATGTGACAATACAATGGTGATAGATTAACTGTCATTTGCTACTGGTCTCGAGACTGTAACATTGTCCAGACAAATTGCCGAGAAACTACAAGTGACCCAGAGAGCCATGGAGAGAGCCATGTTATGAATAAGCTTAAGAGACTTAGACAGAAACGATTAGGTGCGGGAAAAATCAAAGTCTTTCTCTCAAAGTCAAACGAGAAAATTTTGTTTATTCCCCGCTCCACATAGATGAAAGTGGACCTCGTCACTACTGAAAAAAGTTGACCTCGCATGCATTCGGTTCAACATTTCTTGGGAGCGATCCATGCGGTTTTTATAGTCAGGAGGTTTCAACTCTTGGACAATCATAATTTTGTAGGGGTGGAATGATAAGTCTTGATGCAAAATCCTCCTTGGTGAGCGGTCAGCAATGTCCAATGCAATTGCATGCTTCCGGGCAGAGCGTCGAGGCGACACACACTGGATCCATTTGGCAAAAACATGGACTTAGGGGTCGAACTCCGAATTTTGCCCTGATTTTTTTAAATTAGGTCCTTTGTGTAATTCAAAACTACTTTTGTCTTTTAACTTTTTTTGATATAACTGCAAATTTCCAAGAAAAAAAATGTTGTTGTTTTTTTTTGTATGAAGCAAAACTGATTTTTTCAATTATTTCGGAATCAGGTGGATACGTCAAAACCAAACTTAGTAAGGATTATGGAGGGCATAATCTTCTGCATTACTTGTTACGACATCTACTTCATATCTCTGCCCGTTTAAAAGCATTACATTATATTATTTTACCTGTTCTCAATAGATGCCTTAAAAATAAATTTTGTAATGTCTGTTGATGAAATAAACTGATTTGATTTGATTTGATAAATCTTAATTAATTGAGTTTAAAGTGGTTTCGGATTTTTGTTAGATTTTTTGTTTTCGAGTTTTTTCTTCGAAATTAGCAGTTATATAAAAAAAAGTTCAAATGTAAAAGTGGTTTGGAATCATAAAAAGGACCTAATTTAAAAAAAATCAGGACACAATTCGGAGTTTGACCCCTAAGTCCATGTTTTTGCCAAATGGGACCAGTGTCCGCCGGCACTTATTTTTTCGCGTTTGAGCGTTCCTTTACAAAAGAAAGGAGTGATTTTAGCATAATTGTGATCATTTATGTATCTAACAAAAAAATCCGAAACCACTCGTAAGAATTAATTAAAATTTATAATGTCTGCTGCTTTTAAACGGGCAGAGATATGAAGTAGATTTTGGAACAAGTAATGTAGAGGATTATGTCCTCTATAATCCCTATTAAGTTTGGTTTTGACGTATCCAACTGATTCCGAAATAATTGCAAAAATCAGTTTTGCTTCATACAAACAACATTTTTTTTCTTGGAAATTAGCAGTTATATCAAGAAAAGTTCAAACGTAAAAGTGGTTTGGAATCACACAAAGGACCTAATTTTAAAAAAATAGGGCAAAATTCGGAGTTCGACCCCTAAGTCCATGTTTTTGCCAAATGGATCCAGTGTGCGACAGTTCAATAACTTCTCTCATTATCGTTAAATTTTCGGGTGTTCTTACGGTTTTGGGTCTTCCTTAACCCCTAGGTCTTAGTGTGGAACCAGTTCCTTCGAATGTACGCACCCAAGTCACGATAAAATTACGGTGAGGGACGGTATCACGACGCCCAAGATTGAAGTGCAGCCGAAAGGCCCGCTGGGTGGCGATGACAGAACGGCCATTTTCAAGAAACGTGGGTATGGCAAAGCCCCGGTGGCGGTCCGGACCAAACCATGGCGACAACTGAAAACGGCAAGACCCTCCCAATACAATGATACCACTCCCAGATTCCTACCCCCACCACACGGGATGTTCCGGCCTTTCAAAACTGCACTGTCTGTTTTGCCGTACTCGGTACAATATTATTAGATGGGGAACAATTTTGCAACACACAATTTTGTATATATCAACTAAGTCTTTCTGTTGTATTTTTTTAGTTGATTGTAAGATCTGAGGATGCTAACATCGGTTAACGAAACAACTGTAGCGACAACATATAATCAATTGTGATATTTGTAACTATGTTTTTTATTTAAACTGTCAATAATGTTGAAATATCAAAGTGTTTCCGCCAAAACAATGGATTGTCTATAAATATTTTTTCCTATTTTTTGTCTTTCATCTATTTATTTTGTTATTTTTTCTAGTGTTGTATTTTTGTTGTATTCTCGTTTCCTTGTATTTTGATATAGGATATTCGAATTTTAAAACGTAATTATGTCGCATATAACCTCGCGTCAGTCTGCACACATTTCCCCTAGTGATTTACTGCGGAAAATGTTTTATTGTTTCAAGTTTTTTTTATCTGCTTAACAGTAACCGCTAATCGTGACGCTTCTCATGCAAGCCTATATTTAGTCTGACAATAATGGTTTCTGATTTTTTTTAAATTTTTAATCATTTCTTAGATGCGGTTTCTATGCTTTGATGTGTTCATTCAGTAGTGTTGATGCATCGTTTAGAAATCTGAAAGTATTTTTATCTTATTTAGAGTCCCGGCAGCTGGCAAATGTGTTGTATCTGATGAGAATGAGATATATGATGAGGTTTTAAATGATTTATTATTTATAGGTGTAGCTCTGATAAATTGAATTTTATTTTTGGTAATATATATGTAAAATAACAATGACTACTTCTACAAAATGATAATGCAAGACCACATGCAGCAAGATTTACGCAGGACATAATAAGAAAGTTAGATTTTAGAAATTCTGTAACATCCACCGTATTCACCTGATATTGCACCTTCGGATCACTTTCTTTTTAAGTCGATGAAACTTTACTTCGAAAAAAAAAATATACGAATGTTCAATATGTCCGAATACACTTGTTATTTTAACGAAAACCGCTAGAATTTTACGAAAAAAGGTATTTAAAACTGCCTTTTCTATAAATGAAGATCTACGATAACAACAGAAATTATTTAACGAAATATATTGTATAGTTTTTAAATGTTGATGAATAAACTTTGTTTTTTGTATCACAATTGTATTTTATTTTACGCGACAGCTATTTCATCAACCAATGTTGACATCATCAAGTGTTACAATAATATATCAAATGTCAAATTTGTATTAATAATTTATATAGCGTGTATAGTTTTTGTTAACATATTTTTTTATCGTATTAAAAAATACTGCCATTTTTTTCCGCTTTACCAAATAATAATGAAATAAAACTTCGAAACATTTTTTTTTTCGGTATTCAATAGTATTCGAAATTCGAAAACAAATGTTGTTTAAACACGTACCAAAAGTCCTCTATTCGAATTCATTGTACTTTTTGTTTCGTTTTTTCTCCACAGATCATTATAGAGTTTTTGCTTCATGTTGAAGGTCAGAACTTTTCGTTTCTATTTCGCAGACGATTATTAAATGATTTTTGCTCTACTGTTAAATTTAATTAACTTAAATAAAAAATAATGTATTTTCTTATTTGAAATTAAACAACTATTTCAAGCGTGAAACTGAGTGTATTTATGTGATAATTAATGTTTTTAATTGAAATTTCTTGGTAGACGTTCATTTTAAATTATGAAAACAAAAAAAATTAATACAAAATTTCTTTATTATTATGTATTTAGTATGCTTCCACGTGTGATTATGTTCGACCGGTTTCGGTAGCTTGCTGCCATCTTCTGGTACCTACATTAAATAAATTTTGATGTAGGTACCAGAAGATGGGAGCAAGCTGCCGACATAAACACAAGTGGAAGCACACATACATAATAAAGAAATTGTGTATAATTTTTTTTTGTTTTCATTATTTATGTTTATATAAATTATACGGAGTATTGTAATTAAGGCATGAAAAATGTACAATAATGAAAATATTAACTAACCATCAGAACGTTTCCCTAAAGAGGTATACAGAAATGACGAATTCCCTAACTGATTTTTTCTTACATCGTTGCGTCGCAACATCCATACGTAGTGTCATGCTCGCGCATTGATTTCATTGACTCGTGTGGCTGATATTTAATATATGATTGATTTGATCGTATCGCGTTTTCTCCGTCTACGTATATTCTTGCTTCATTCGCACCATCTGCTTTATACATTCCATGTGGCTCTTCATCAGCTTGTCTCCATCCACTGCTGGACGTTAACCTCTCCACCCTCACTACACCCCTCTCGGTCTCTCGCCAGTGTTCTCCAGGCCCTTCCCGGTTTCCGCACAATATCTTCGCTCCACCTGGTAGGTTGTTTTCAGACACTTCTTCGGCCGAACCTTGGCCTCCATTCAGTAATCCTCTGGTTCCATCTTCCATCATCCCTACGGCACACATGCCCAGCCCATTGCCACTTCATGCTTGCAATGCGTATCCCTATGTCGGTGACCCTGGTTCGTCTTCTAATCTCCACGTTGTGTATATGTATATGTGAGATACCCAACATGGATTTTTAGAAAGTATCTTGTCTTCCTAATGTCAAACCATCTCTAATGCGTTCCTGGTTTTATGTTGTATTTTTGTAATATTTTATCTGTACTCAATAGATGCCTTAAACATTTTCCTGTTTGTAATGTCTTTTGAGTTAATAAATTAATTTGATTTGATCTTTCCATGTCATTATTTTGTTGTACTGTACTGCATTCACTTCTTATAAATACACTTGGCATTCTATTATATGAAGATTTACCACACATCCGTCTGTGAGATCTCATTTTCAACACTTTTATCTTTCTTTTGCCAGTTCCGCTTTCATGCTTTCTTCTTTTTAGAAAACCATTACCTTGCATTTATTCACATTCATCATCAGTTTATTTCGCATACATACTAGACAACAAATGCTCGCTGTCTGCAAGTAGCACAGGGTCGTCCGCATGCATATTGTTGAAAAGTCTATTAGACGACAGACGGCGTACCCACACTCTGCTTATTTTGGCGCCAGCATTCAACCCTTTCATCTCTTAACTAAACTAAAAATAATGTTAGTCGGTAATGTCATATTCGAAATATTTTGTTCTTAAAAATTGAATAAAACACTTTGTATAAAACCACTTTATTTTGAGTAAGGAGCGCTAACCGGTTTCACTTTGAAACGAGCTTCATCAGAGGTATACACAACAAACTTGTTTATCATGAACATCAGGGCTATACAGGGTTACTGAGTGAAACTGCTTGTCGCTCCTTACTCAAAATAAAGTATTTTTTTACAAAGTGTTTTTATAAAAGAATTGGCTTCTCACCAAAGTTTTATTTTGTTCTTCTTCGTATCAATGGTAATCAAGTTTTATATATCGTGAAGATGATCCTAAAAAGAGCATTGTGTTTTATCTATATCTTGCCATTGTGGTGGAAGGTTTGTCCAACTTTATGTCGTTTCCAGTTTCGTTTCTCATAATTTTTTTCATTGTTTTATTTATGTTTCCTTATCTAAAAAAACTGTCAATTAAAATCTTAAGCACGACTATATTTTGATGTGTTATTATTTATTATCTTTTTTTTTGCTTATGATTTTTGTGTTTTGGTTTAATATGCATTGTTACAGTACAAAGTTAATTTAATAGATAATTCTTTTCAATCATTTTGCATTGTCATATTTCTTTTTTAAATTCGCCGTCCTTGCAATAAGAATACAATTTATTATCATAACAATAACTGCATTCATCTTAATATTAATCAAAACTAATATTCGAATACGCGATATCAGTTGTAAGGGGACAATCTGTCTTCAGATGCATTACACCATAATATTCAAAATAATTTGTTAAATTTTAAATTGGTATCTCTTCTATTCTTATATTTATGATTGGGAATTTAAAAGACACAATGACCTGAAGATACAACACAAAACTAGAAAGAATCCTTTGAATTTGATTCAACAGATCAAATATTTTTTTATCAAATATAAATTTGTTTTTTACAGATCAAATATAAATTTGTTGATAAAGGCAATAGTTATAAATTATATTTCAATTGACATTTTAATAGTTTGGCTTTTCCTCGACTCATTAGCCTTTAGTTCCGGTAAACCAGTTCTGAACGGTTTTAATCCGTAATCGGAAACGACCCGCTGTATTGATATTTGAATATTTGTTTCATAATGAGATAAATGCCGTAGAAATTAGATAACTGAGAAAAATGTGCGGGAAAACGACAAATGGTAGAATACCGAACGACGAAATACGGATGAAATGTAAGGCAGATTGGAAATAATGAAGAAGACAAATATATTTTTTAAAATCCACTGATGTTTTGTGCCATCTTTTCTGGTGGTCAGCGAGCTGCCAAAACCGGCACAAAACATCAGTGGATTTTTACTAAATATACATTTTAAAAAGATTTTTTACATTTTATTTTTATTTTTGTTTTCATTTATTACAATGAATAAATTAATCAACAACATAAAATTGTTTGCAGAGAATTGCATTATAAGTTAAATTAAAATAGGATCCCTGAGATGGTTTGGACAAATGTAACGAATGGACGAGAAAATTTGACGACCTTCGTGGCAGAGTGGTAAGAGCTCTGATTCCCATTCCGAAGGTTCTGGGTTCGATTCCCGGCGATGGCAGTGTGATTGTCACACTGTCTTTGGTCTGGCGTAGTATTCTCGTTACAATAAAATGGCGATAGATTGGCTACCTGTCACATGTCACGAGAATCAATATATCAGCTTAAACAAATTGTATACTGTAATTGGGTTCAAGCGACCTGTTGTATACGTAAAAAAATGGTTTAAATATTGTATACAAGCAGTGTAAGTGGAAAGAGAGCCCGTGGAAGACCAAGAAAAGCGTGGCATGACCAAATTAATGAAATACTTATAGGCGGCCACATTCAAAGTTAGAAAAATCGACGAACGTGCGATATATGAATGCAGAGGAAGCTAAAAAGTATATCAGGATAGAGCAATAAGGCGGTCCGTTCTCTCTGCCTACCCTTTCGTCGAAACGACGTGATGGTTAATTGTTAGTTATAATTCATATAACTTAACTACACATGCATTTTATTTTTTCACAATGTAAACTTTTAAGATGTAAGCATTTGTACGCAATGTAAACTTTTGAGACACAATGTAAACATTTAAAATGTAAGCTCTTTTTAAGACTTGATGATGTAAGAAATTAATGCGTGTTAAATAAAATTAAGAAATGGTCACTAAGATGGTTTGGACATATGGAACGAATGGATGAGGGAAGAACGGTTGAAAATATATATACAAGTAGTGTGAATAGAGAAAGAAGTCAAGGAAGACATGGCATGACCAAATTCATAAATTACTGAAAGGCGGCCATGTTCGAAGTTGGAACAATCGACGAGCGTCACACGATGTGTGAATGTAGAAGAGGCGCGAAAGTTATGTCAGGATAGAATAATGTGGCGATCCATCCTCTTTGCCTTCCCCTCCGGAGAAACGCCGTGATGGTTTGTTAGTTAGTAAGTTAACTTGAAGTGTTACAGTCATGCCGAACGTTTTTTAAAAAGGACTCCATTTATATCCTAACCCCACAATAAAATACCCCTCAAATTACGACCCAAACACCTCCTGTGCCACAAGCGCCCAAAATCCTCCTTCAGAGGAACACTCCGGGCCACACAAATCATGCCTCCGCATAAACCAACAACCCACCAAATCACATTCCAACAATGTTGCCGTAAGAGGAATAGCCACAAGAGCTGAACCTCTGTAAGCCAGAAGATCCAAGTCCAAGTCCAAAACGTCCAAGTCATATATTATATTTGACGCTATTCATTTTATTAAGGGCATTTTCACCTGGCTTGTATTTCCTCTTTGTTTGTTATTTGTGTATTCTATCATACATCGTTTTCCGGAATTTTTGTAGTGATAACATTTCTAGAGCAGATATTATAACATTTGCATTTTTAGTTGTGCGTGTACTATGCTGGTATTTGCGTCAATTCGTAAAATACATTTGTGCTTCGTGTGACATTCGCTATAATTTTTTATTGTTCCAAGAAACCATTTATTCTCACTTTTGCTACTGTAAACACATAAAAACTCGTAATTTAATAAAATACTTAGAATCTTCACGCCTTGACAGTAAAGTGTGTATTGGGGAGTGTATTTTTTTTATTATTATTTCATTTTTACTTGTAATTATTATTATTTTTAACAATACATACCAAACAATAAATTTATTTGGTACCTGAAATCGTACACTTTATTTTATTACAATTAAATTTTACTACAAAAATTATTTTGTTTCTCTTTACATCATTAAACCACGAGCCAAATTGATGTAAAGCAGGGGTGTCAAACTCGCGGGTCGCATGCGGCCCGCAAATGATATTTTTGTGGCCCGACCAATTTCAATTTCAATTTTTTTTTAATCATAAACATTACAGTATATAACTAAAGCGCTTATGACTATACAGGTAGAATACAAAAACAACAAAAAACTATTTTAAACAGAATATACAATTGTGAAATTTATAAATTACAATATAAACAATAGACAAAAACACAAAAACCACGAGATAATAAAAAAATTAAGACCAATTAAGTAATTAGAAACAATAAGAAGAACAGCACATTATTTAAGAGATAGATGTTTTCTGAGGGTAGCCTCACTATCGTGGAAGATGTCCACATCCGAAGAGATGCGGTTTAGAAGGATTATTGCCCTGCCCACGGGCAGAACCTTAGGTAAATTGGTTCTACACAGTGGCAGATGAAATAATCTATGTTGCCTTTGTCGCAGATAATTGTCAGGGACAAAACCAGTGCGACTTAAATTTGAAGGCAAAATTAATTGAAGTGGGTATGCCTGAATTTTACAAATATTTACCGCCCAGGTTTGAAAATACTCGAAAATTAGCATTTGCAATTATTTCCATAATAATTAAATAAAACGATGTTTTTTAACTACTTCCACTTTTGTCTTTATTTAGACAGCGACCGGTTTCGCCAGGCTCGCTGGCATCGACAGACTGGTGCCAGCGAGCCTGGCGAAACCGGTCGCTGTCTAAATAAAGACAAAAGTGGAAGTAGTTAAAAAACATCGTTTTATTTAATTATTATTTAAAATGAACTTCCATCAAGAGATTTCAGTAAAATCATTTAATTATTTCCATGTTTGGAAGTACTTATTGATGTGAGTAGATATTTTCAGTTATTAAAGGAAGTAATTCTCCTGTTAGAAACAGTATTATTGACGCTCATCTTGGGTGATCTATTGGAGGGAATGGTCGAAAGATCGATTGGCCAAGGACGACCTCGCCAGAAGTTTCTAGACCAGAATGAAACTGTCTGTTTTTTAAAAGTTTTATTATATTCTATTCATTCTATTTGAAAATGTTTTAGACAGGCAAAACATGTCATTGACGTTTTATATTTGTAACTATCTCCTTCTTCGATGGCCCTACAGCCCATATCGAGCCTTAGCCTTCAGTATTCTTCGCCTCCAACTCCTCCTGTCGTCCGCTTCGACCCTCCAATCTGACACTCGATTTCGACAACAATTTCGCCCCATCTCTCCCAACTTCATCCTCTCATCCTAGCCTTGATCGTCCAATTGGTCTTCTACCACCTGGGTGCCACTCCAGCAATCTTTTTAGGGCTCGCGTTGTAACTATAATAAGTATAATTGTATGTTTTTAGGAAAATTGCCCTAACAAAGCGAAACGTGTCTTGGAGAAATTAATGTATTTATTTGAAATATCACTATAGAAGTTCATTGTAAATAATAAAAATAAAAATAAATTGTTACATTTACAAAATATATATTTTTTTAAAATTAGAATTAAACAATTTTAAAACGTTGTATTAAACCACTTTATTTTGAGTCAGGAGCGCCAACCGGTTTCACTCCGTAACGAACTTCGTCAGGGCTATACGCAAACTGTTTGTGTATAGCCCTGACGAAGCTCGTTACGGAGTGAAACCGGTTGGCGCTCCTGACTTAAATAAATTGGTTTAATACAACGTTTTAAAAGTGTTTAATTCTAATTTTAAATATGTCAAACCACCAAGTAATAGCTTTTTCCAAAAAATATATTTATTTAGTTAAAATCCACTTAGGGTTATGGCTTCGACCGGTTTCGGCAGCTCGCTGCCATCTTTTGGTGTTCAGTGGTCTTTCCTTGACCAAATTTAGCATTTATCATTTTTTAAATAAATTTTCAGTATCCTGGAGAAATCACGTTAAGAGGGTAAACCCCACTTAAAGTAGAAAATTGCAAAGAGTAAGAAGAAGAAGAAGACTAAAACAGAAACAGCTTGAGTCGGGAAAATTAACGAGGCATGGCGATTGTGAAATAGATTTCAGTGAAGAAAAGCGTGTTAAGTAACAAATTGTTTGTTTTTTTGTTTTTCGTAAGAAACATTGAGGGCCAAAAACGCAAACCAGGCCTCGAAAATGATTAATGAATGGTAATATATGAAAATGAGCAGGTCAACGTAATTTAACAAGGTGTTTCGAAATTAGCGTTACTTTCTTAAAAGCGGGAACTTCGCATTATATGCTGTGAAAAATATTGTTTTCAATTTTCGTGTCACGTGAATGTTGTGTGTATTTTAAATACTATTTATTGATTATTATTTTAATTAACCTGTTCGGTGCTATGACCGTACCGGTACGGTTGGGCTCACAAATCATTATTTACACAACAACAAAACAAAATTGACCGCCACACTACTCGATCCTGACACACGTCTCTAGATTCACCCACATTCATACAACGAGTCATACACGCACGTCGATTCTTCCGACTTCTAACATGGGCGACCTTTGAAATTTGATTAATTTGGTCATGACAAGTTTTCCCCGGTCTCCCACGACTCCATTTCATTTCCTTTCATACCGTTGACGTGTACTTTCTAACCATTATTCCTTCATTCATGCGTTCTATGTGTCCACACCAACGCGCCGTACATCGTTTACTTATTCTTTCCCGAATACCGAACGATATTGGTAAATGTGAACCATTTGTCTCAAATGTTCCAAGTTTTTTTACAATACCGACGAATTAAATCACATTTTAAATATTCTGTGACGTCATACTCTCATTTTTATTGCCAACCCTTAACGTACCGTGTTCAAAACAAAACGCTCGCTCCCATGTGGTAAATTCAGTTTACCGCTCTCTTTATCTAAATATCAAGCATATGACTCGATGAATCAAAATTTAATTTATGTCATCTTGTAGGGAATAGATCGATATCTATAACGTACATGGATTATTTGAAAAACATATCATTATTAATTTTTTTCTGGAACCATGCGATTTCTGATATGGAATGCGTCACAGCATACGAGCAACTGGACACCAAGTATAAACTTGTCTCCGCGCAGCGGCCGGCGGGGCGAGACTTTACGAGATTTTACGTATGATAAAGGCACCTAGGCAAAATGTATAGTACGTTCAAGACAACGAGTACGTATTAATATTTGTCCCTTTTGGTAAAGTGTTAATATTTTCACAGTTCTGATATTATTAAGTTGCGTGCTGCGTTTCCATCCACAGTCGGTATTATTACGTACCTATTGAAAAGGCCAAAGATATAATTTATAATACGTTCAAAACAGCGAGTAAGTATTTGTCACTTTTGATAAAGTTGTAAATATTAGCAAAACAAATTCTACCCTAACACGAATGAAGGTGAGGGCAGTCTTAGAAAATATTTTTTTTTGGGATGAAGGAAGTAATTTTTTGCTTTTTTTTTATTACGAAATATTGAGAACACTTCAATGGAGGATTACAATTTTTTTTATAATATTAGGGTCCATAGGTTTTAAGAAAATCAAATTTAATTTGGCAGTGGAAACTCAATTGACCACATGGCAACGCGACGGTTAATGTTAGTCAATTTATTTGTAAATAAACAATAAAAATAAATTTCAATAATTTTCAATGAAAAGAAACAGAAGATTGTGTACTTCTAATATATCTTGACGTTTTTCCGATTGTGTTAAATAATTTGTTAATGGTTTATTCTGACAGATCGATGGTTGACTATTTATGAAAAATCTTTTATTTTTTCCCTCATTGATTTTTATAATAGTTAAAAATGATTTGATATTTAACTAACTATCACACCGTCTCCCCGAAGGTGTAGGCAGAAATAAGGGACTTCCACACTTTTCTTTCCTGACATACTACTCACGATTCCTCAACATCATATATCGTGTATCCACGCACGTCAATTTCTCCGACTCCTCACGTGGTCGACATTCAATATTTGATTTGTTTAATCGTGCCACGTTTTCCTCGGTCTTCCTCTTTTTCTTGTTCCATTTACATCGTTAACATATACATGATTTGGTATTTAATTATTTTTATTTTGTTGATTTGAGAAAAAACGTACGTAACGGATAGGTTAATACGAATGAAAACGCCTGTTTTTTAAGAAGTTTTATTACAATTTGTGGGAATGGCATGTTTCGCATTTCTAATGTTGTAATTGATAATGCCTTAGAACGCCTTTAGAACGTGAACTATACCTCTTCTTCTTATAATTCTTAATGTAGGCCTATTGGCCTGTTTCTTAAGAGGAATTGGCCTCCTGCGAAGTCGACTCCCAGCTGTCGATCCATCTCTTTGGCGGTATGCCCGGGGGTCGTCTACCATGGGGCTGGCCGTGTAACACAAGAAGGGGAGTCTGGATGGATCCATTCTCCTCACGTGTGCATACCAGTATCTTCTCCTTTGCCTTCCCCACCTAACGAAATTCTCGACCTCGCATATCTCCCCATTCATATTAATTATTTAATATGCAGAATTATTTAATATGAATTTTCAGAACACGTTATAGGTTTATCTTTAACCAGCTGTTACCGTATTTTAATATGTTTAAATTATAATAACTTATAAGCTTAAATAAATATAAATATTTGCATTCCAGTTCTGTTTTTTTAGACTATTATTAATTTCAAAGTTCATATATTATCTAAGTAAATAAAACAAAACATCGCGTGCGTCAGCAAACTGTTATTTTCAATTAATATTTATTAAATAATGCTATAAATAGAATCGGGAAATTTCATCACTATAATTTTTCTATCTATAAAACGGATGGGCAGAAAAGAGAAGAGAGATTATTAATACAAATAAAAAAGTCTGTTTTCTAAAAGTTTTATTATAGTTTATGGGAATATATTTTTCGCCTGAGTAAGGCATTATCTAACATTTGTTAATGCCTTAAACAGGCGAAACATGTCATAAAACTTCTAGAAAACATACGTTTTCATTCGTATTAATTATTTAATATGGAGTTTTACATCATTATTTAAGAAACAATAAATGGGAAGAGAGATAGCCAGCCAAATTCTTATTTTCAAACATGTACTCGTATATGTAGTTCCTCTACATTTGTGCATCATGTAATATGCGCTCGTATATTGTTCAATCCAAACATATCATTATTTTGGTTTTAGTTTAATTAAGTCAGTCATGTTTTCCACAACATTAATTGACTTTTACTCTTGTTTTTAAATACTTTTTTTTTATTCGTTCCGTATGTCCAAACCAGCTAAACGACTCGTTTTTTTAATTTTATTAAACAACTTTTAATCTACAAAATCTGTCTATGTCTTATTTTAAAAACGTTTTATTTAAGTACTTTTTTATATAGATAATAACGTATGCTACAGTTAGCTTATTGTGTATTAACAAAGTGTTTAAAAAAAATCAAATGTGAATCTAAAACACAAATGGCGAAGAAGAAAAATAAAGTGTTGTTAAAACAAAAAAAAAGTGTTTTAATATAAATAAAAACAAATGGTTCTAGATGTTTTATTATATCTTATGGGAATTACGCCATTGAGTTGAGCTATTCACGAAAACGGCGCTATACAAATTAGCCTAATTATTAATATTATATGATGCTTTATCAAAGTGAAACATCTATAATTGACGACCTTCGTGGCCGAGTGGTAAGTGCACTGACTGCCACTCCGAAGGTTCCGGGTTCGATTCCCGGCGAGGGCAATCTCTTTGGTCTGGTGTAGAATTCACGTGACAATAAAATGGCGATAGATTAGCTACCTATCACATGTCACGAAAATCACTTTGATAGCTATAATACCCTTTACATCGATTTGGCTCATGCTGTCATGATGTAAAGAGCGATTCAACAAAATAATAAATAATAATCATAATAATTTACATTTAATGTAAACACATCACTTCTATAAAATAGAATAAAACTTCTAGAAAACTCACATTTCCATCCATAACAAGTTCAAATATGTGTTTTAACTCATTTCTGATTCAATTAAGAATTTGGTCTTAAGTTTTCTTGTATCATATTTTTTTTAAGAAACTATAAATAATACTCTTGTGGATAAGTTATTTTAGTTTATGATACAATCATAATTGGGTTTTATTTTCGTTTAAGATGCTCTCAATCAGAGGTTACGAGACGCATTATTATCTCCGGTTTCCAGCATTCCTGACCTGCATACTCTCACACGCACTGGACTCACACATTCACACACTCTCACCTCGTCGGGTTAGTGGAACACTCGTCTCGCCTCGATAGTGAACATCCGTCTATACGAATTTATTGCGTTATATCGTAGATATTGAAAATGTCCTACAGAATTCCTTTCGCCATTAATTTCAACGTTTCATTGAAATCTTTCTATAACTTTCCTTACGAAATTTTCTGAATTGTTAACACAGCGGGCTCTGTATAAACACAACAAAGACCAATAAAATGCCGAATCTGATCTTCGTGGTGCTGTAGAGATTGACAATCAAGACCATGTACCTACGCGTCAAAACCAACAAGAGTAAGACCTCTAGGAAAGCGTAGCCAGCACCCATTGGATAATATTCTGACTGATCTGGTTAAGCTGGGGAAATGGAGTGCTGGGAGCAAAATAAGTATGACCCAAGAGATTGGAATAACATTATACAAAAGCACTCTTCAAGAGTTGTACAGCCCTCTGAACTTAGAAGTAAGTAAGTAATCCTTGGAAGCATCGACAATAAACTCCTGATATACAAAACGGTCATAAGGCCGATCTTCACTTATGCAGCCCCAATCTGGGGCTATGCAGCTTCGAGTCACATACGGAAACTCCAAATCCTGCAAAATAAGGCTATCCGTTTATCGCTTGGTGCGCCTTTATGGCCCAGGATCACACAACTGCACCTAGAATCGGGAATCCCGATGATAGATGAATTCATTCTGAAACTTGCCGAACGTTTTTACAAAGGACTCCCTTCACATCCTAACCCCACAATAAAATACCTCTCAAATTACGACCCAATCACCTCCAGCCGCCACAAGTGCCCAAAATCATCATCACTTTCCAACAATGTTTCCATCAGACGTAAGAGGAATAGCCACATGAGCTGAACCTCTGTAAGCCAGAAGATCCAAGTCCAAGTGGAAGTGGAGTGCATTAAAAAATTCCACGAAAAGCTACCAAACTCCCAAGTAGAGATACCTCAGAATTTGTTTCTAAACGTTATGGCGCCATTATACGTAAATGTGACGATTTTATGTACTGTCTCATTCGAAAATGATCTTGAAACTCATTATAATAATATGAAATTACCCAGGTTATGTAATTTCCTCGTTAAGGCCTTCAAAATAAGCACATGATCTGTTCATTACGTATGCTATCACGTGGAAAATGTTTTTTTTGTTTGTATTAACTGTTGAATCAACAAAAGTGAGATTATAATTTGATTGGCAGATAATTAAGACGTTTTGTAACAGATTTATGCATCCCAAAATATTTCATGTCTCGTTCTTGAAAGAGTGAGTCAATATGTACGTGCAAACCTTACTTTGAGCACTGTACACAAAGTGGTCTATTTTTGAACTGTCGTTAACTATTAACCTCCTTAGGATCAAGCCCGAGTATACTCGGGTGACAATTATGTGCGAGTGTGCACACCCGAGATAACTCGGGCAAACGATTACCTGTGGAAAAGACCACTCCCGAATATACTCGGGCGAAAATAAATATGGAAGCGAGACAAAAGACATCTGCGATGATTTAAACGTCATCATTAATCATAAAAAAAAAATTATCTCCCATGCATTCCTGGTATCATAAGTGTTAAATTGCAAGACATTTTTTTTCCACTTTTGAGTTTATTTTTCTCGACATGTTTCGAAGGCTTTACAACTATCGGGATATTAATATAAACGATATTACGTTTAAATCGTTTTCCCGATAATGAAGGTGTAAAGCAGTTATTCCCAAAGTGGTCTATATAGACTCCCAGGGGTGCACGACAACTTGCAAGGGGTCCATGTCAACGGAAAAAAAAATTGGAGTCTATGAAATTAAATGGGGGTCCACGATAGTGGATCTCATGTCGGATGATCGAAATCGTTGGCAACTTTTATTTTTAGCTCATTCGGCAAAGATCGGACATTTGATTTTCTAAAATGAGCTAAAAAAAAGGTCGGCCGGCAGAGTTTCCACAATGAACTTAAAGGTCCCGGGTTCGATTGTCACACTTTCATTGGTCTGGTGTAGAATTCACGTGACAATAAAATGGCGATAGATTGGCTACCTATCACATGTCATGAAAATCAGGGTAATAGCTAAAAAATAAATTGTATATATTTATTGGGTTCAAACAACCTGTTGTAGGTATACCTATAAGGAAAAAAAAAGGTCGACAACGAATTCCGGCTTTTTTCCGATTTTTTTTTGGCCTGATTTAGCTTTGTGTCAGCTTCAAAAACTACTTTTATAGTTATAATCGTAGATGAATTTGTAAAAAAAAACATTTTAGGAAAGCACGGGGGTCTTACACAAAATATAGTATAAGAAATCGGCAAGGGGTCTACGGGACAAAAAAGTTTGAGAAACTCTGGTGTAAGCCTTTGAAACATATTGAGAAAAATAAACTCAAAATAAATAAATAAAAACGTCATTATGGAATTCCAGTGTTTACGCCTTAAGATTATCTTTTGAGAAAATAAGCTGATTTGTTTTGGTAATAAAAAAAAACGTATTTTTGCTATATGAAAGCATTCGCATGTCAGTTTAAAGATTTCGGATGCATCGTACGATTTAATTAGTCGTGTTGAATCTGAATTGTTTGTTGGCGACTTTCCAGTTAGCTGACGAAATTTCGCCTTTCGATAAACCGGGATTTTCCAATTTCAATTAAGTGCTCAACAAACATAAACCATTGACGTTAATAAAAGTACTCGCGTAATTAAGATAACAAGGGAATATACCAGTAATAAACATTCATACTTTTTCGTATTGATACACATTCCTACGCGTTCCGGATACGTAAGTTCTAATTATCGATCATTTTGGATAGCTGAAAAATTAATATTTCAATTCATTACTTCTGCTATTGGGATGTATTATTTAAATTAAAGTACTCGTTAACTAACTAACTAACTAACCGTCACGCCGTCTCCCCGAAAGGGTATGCAGAAAGAATGGACTGTCACACTTTTACTGATGCGGCACTCCACCCTTCTCTTTTCGCTCCGCGGGAGATGTGTGATGGGTTGCGAACCCCATCGCCACCAATAGGCATCTCCCGCGCACACTTCGATCGTCCAACACCCACAAAATAAATCTAAAACAAATAATATAAAATACAATGAAATAAAATAAAATAACAAAATACAAATAATTTAACACAAAATGTTCTTTTTAGATGGTACACATATTGTTTATTTAATTTATGTTCCACGAATCCACCAATTTTTTAATTTAGCACATAACGTAATAACACATAATGTTTTTTTCGATGTTGCACGTGTTGACATGGACGATCCGGACTTTTGTGTTTATTTAATTTGTGTTACACGTATCCACCGTTTTTCAAATTAGCTGTAATTAGGCACTTAACCAGCAATAACTTAAAAATAATATTGAAGAAATTATTCAAATTGTCATTGGAACAAATGAAAAATTAAATTAAATTAAAGTATGTTTTTTTAATACTGTTTTTAATTAGCTACTTTCACTTAGACAGCTATTTATTTAGACAGCTACCGGTTTTGCCAGGCTCACAGCAATTTCCCTGGGGCCCCCCTCTACACAATCCATCCACCTCAGTTTTGGTCTTCCCACACTTTGCTCTCCATCTAGTCGTGTATTGAGAATCTTCCTTGGGATTCGATCTTCTTCCATTCGCTGGAGGTGTCCCAACCATCTAAGACGCTGTATTTTTATAAACTTCACTATGTTGGAAAGTCCTTCCAGCTAATGGTTATATCTCACTCTCAATGATGTAAAACTCCATATTAAATATGTAATTAAAACGATTGAAAACGCCTGTTTTCTAAAAGTTTTATTATATTTTATTCATTACATTTGAAAATGCCTAAGACAGGCAAAACATGTCATTGACATAAAATATTGAAAGTCAAGGCATTAACACTGGAATTTCAAAGTGTATAACATAAAATATAATGAAGTGTTAATTAGAAGTAATATAAAACTAAACTAACTAACTACCATCGCGGAGGAGTAGTCAGAGAGGATGGAGCGCAACACCGTTCTGTCCTGACATACCTCTCTAGATTCCTCCACATTCATACATCGTAACATGCACGTTCGTCGATTTCTCTGACTTTGAATGTGGCCGCCTTTCAGTATTTGATTAATTTGGTCATTGCATGCTTTCCTTGGCCTTCCACAACTTTCTACTCACACTGCTTATATACATCATTTTAACCATTCTTCTCTCGTCCATCGTTCCATCGTCCAAATTTCTAATCACCTTTCGACAAATAATATTTTGTCTAAATTACAATCCGCCTACAGACGTTTCCATTCAACGGAGACGGGATTGCTTAGAGTCATGTCAGATTTAGTACTGGCAAACGAATCGGGCAAATTGGCACTGCTCTCCCTTCTGGACATGAGCGCTGCGTTTGACACAATTGATCACTCATATCTTATCCAACGATTAGCGATCACGTATGGTTTTAGAGGTAATGCCATAGACTGGCTAAATTCATATCTGTCGGATCGTTCACAAGCTGTGCAGCTAGCAGGTAAAAAATCCTCATTTACTAATATCCAATCTGGTGTGCCACAAGGCTCTGTTTTAGGACCCCTTTTATTTATCATGTTTACAAATGACGTTGCCAAAATAATAGAATCCTTTGGCCTCCTCTCACATTGCTATGCTGATGATCAGCAACTTTATTTTTTCTGCAACCCTGATGACACCAAACATCTTACGTCAACAACTGTCAACTGCATTGATGCCATATCCAGATGGATGGCATCAAACAAACTTAAACTAAATCCATCCAAAACGGAATTTCTCTGGACTTCTTCCGCAAAGCGCCAACATCTTATCGATCATTCCTCAATTTCAACAGCTGACAATGATATCGTTCCCAAAAACTCCACAAAGCTTCTTGGTGTTTATCTTGACGCAAATCTGTCTCTAAAATCCCAAATTAATAACACGGTCAGCGCTAGTTTCTTCCACCTAAGACGATTAAAATCCGTCAAAAGGAGTATTCCCCACGACACTTTCAAAACTCTTGTAAATTCCTTCGTTGTGTCACGACTTGATTATTGTAATGGAATTTATGCAAACATTCCAAAACAACAAATAAACAAACTTCAATCTGCGTTCAATGCAGCAGCAAGGCTCATTAAAGGCATTCCAAAAAAGTCTCATATAACACAACATCTCAAAGAACTTCACTGGCTTAAAAGTCCAGAAAGAATCCAGTATAAACTCTGCTGGACAGTCTTCAAAGCGCTACATGGAATGGCACCAAGTTATATATCTGAACTCTGTATAACGGACAGCCTAAATTCACGGAAATCCACACTTCGCTCGGCGAACTCCTCAGCAATAGGAAGATTAGTTGAGCCGAAGCGTTGCCCCAGTACAAATTTCGGGGATCGAGCGTTCGCGGTAGCTGGTCCATCAGCTTGGAACAATCTCCCTTCACACCTTAGATGCATAAATGATCCGACAGATTTCAGATCTAAATTGAAAACCCATCTTTTTCATATTTCATACCCAATTTAAACATTTATACTTTGTTCTACTATACTTTCAAACCGATAGTTTTTTAAGCGGTCACATTTAGATTTTTAAGATTTAAAACACGTCTTAATGCGCCCTTGAGGTGATTACATCACAAAAACGGCGCTTTAAAAGTTAGCATATTATTATTATTATTATTATTATATGTCCAAACCATCTGAGGGGTCCTTTTTTAATTTTACCTATGATGCAATCATCTGCCTTACATTTCTTCCTTATTTCGTCGTTCGGTATTTTATCATAACAATATAACATAATATAACAAGTAGTTTATTGTAATTTCTCCTTTCTTGTAAAACCAAAGGTACCGCAATCGCTCATCTAGTCGAAAATATATAACAAACAATTGTAACAGTCTTAATTTCTCGCTATTCAAAGATGAAACGTTAAAAGAAGCTCGTAAGCCATTATTGCAGATCTGAAAAGGGTTTTACATCCGTTTACATTACGTTTATCTTACCTTGTCTAATAATTATTTAAATATTAGTCTAAACATAATGTTATTGTTCATAGACGAGCACGTTGCATATAATGATTTTGTTATTCTTAACATCTTTACTAACACGACATTGTTCTATGAATAGATCGGAAAATAAATAATTTCGCAATGCGTGAATACTAATGATCGATATAGGGAAAATCGACCTAACAAGAACTGATACCTTTTCCGCATTTGCTTCCGTTTGATATACGTTTGAAAATTACAGTAATTAATTACTAAGCGCTTGTTTCATCCTTTGTTCAAGCTTAAGGTTTACTCCCGGCAATATAGTGAACAACGTTAATTTGTTTATGTGCAAAGCGTCTTTGAAACGAACGATATTTTTCGATAGACAAAGTAAGAAAATGCATTAGTCAGCCAAGTTCTATAAAAAAATTAAAGTTTTTACCGTTGTATATATTATAAATTTAAAAAGGACATGACGCGGGATTTGAACCGGAGACTCTGCCGGTCAGCGGAATAGAGAAGGAAGATTAGTTTTCTGCTTAGCCACATAAATGTTGAAGCCAGTAGTGAAGATTCTAATATAATATATTTATAATCAATGGTGGAAACTTTGAAGTCTTTTTTCTAAAAAATTGGCTGGTTATTGCGCTTTCTTACTTTGACTATGGATCACTCTTATTAGGGGGTACTACCATCCTGTAAAATCCCACCCCGAAGTCATTTTCATATGTCGTGCCCTCCCCTTGTCAGACAACATCATCCAAACGAGGAGGTCCATGAAAATATAATACATTTGCTAAGGGGAGCATACCCTTCAGACGCCCGAAAATGAGTAATTTTTTTAAAGGTTATAAAATAAACATATCATTTTGAAATTTTTACATTATTTTATCACAACTCTGAAGTACAGGAAAACATTTGTTCTCAAACCAAATCAAATTAGTTTACTTTCTCAAAAGATATTACAAACAACAATTATAGTTTAAGACATAATTGAAAACAGGTAAAATATAATAAATATATAATACCAGAAACGCACGAGAGATGGTATGATATATTGTAGATGTGGATGTGAATGGATCGCGGAGTCGAAAGAGACCGAAGAAAACACGGCATTACCAAATTAATCAAATATTAAAGGTCGGCCATGTTACAAGTCAGAAGAATCGACATAACTCGCATCTAGAAAGGTTTGTCAGGATAGAGTAGTGTGGCGTTACATTTTCTGCCTACCCTTTTGGGGAAACTGCGTGATGGTTTGTTGTTGTTAAATGTTTATTTATTGTTTCTTGAACAATTCTGTAAAACTCCATAATGAATAATTAATATGAATGAAAACGTCTGTCTGTTTTTTAAGCTATTTGTATTTTTCCTGCATTATTGCTGTCATTGCCATCAAATAAAATAAATCATCAAGTAAACAAACGTTTTAATTCCTACTATTTTTTATGTTTTTATTTTTATTTCATATCTCATTATCGGAACAGTTTATCGTATTAATAATAGCGTTATTTATTGCGATCAAAGTTGAACATCAGTCTTGTTATTAGACCAATGTCTGCATCCGAATACGTGTTATGTCAATACCGATTGCAATAAAATCTAAACAGAACTGGATTCTATTTTGTGGGACCGCGACCCGCCGCCACGCGCTTCTGGTGTTGCGCACTGTGACTTGACCCCCGAGCATACTGAACCCTAACATTATCTATTCATTACTTAATCACTACGCATTATAGAGCAGTGATTTTAAATGTTTTGATGTTACAGATAATTGTAGTTGATACATTTAAGGAGTTATCATTGTGGAATTTCTTATTGACGTATTTTTTTATGAATTAACCACCCTACGTATTTGAACGTACGTGATACGTTCACTGTGACTACCATTCTGCGCTATCCCGTATCACGTACGCGCTTGAGAAAAGGTAATGTACCCAGTGGCGGTACTCCCATAGAAGCCCAGAAGCCCGGCTTGCGTAAGAAATTTTGAATCAAAACCCCAAAATCTAAGTTATCGTGCCCCCGCATAAACCAACAACCCACCAAATCACCTTCCAACAATGGTGCCATCAGACGTAAAAGAAATAGCCACAAGAGTTGAACCTCTGTAAGTCAGAAGAGGTTTTGATTCAAAATTTCTTAGGCAAGCCGCGCTTCTGGGCTTCTATGGGAGTACCGCCACTGAATGTACCTAAAATGTACAAACCGTTAGGGATACGCGCGTGTGCCAACAACACTCGAGTACAAGTCTTTATAAATATGATAGTTTTACAAGGGGCAGGCGAAGTGTGCGGCCGAGTATTTGACGTTTCGTGACTAAAAAAAATAAAATTAATATGCAATTAAATTTCATTAATAAAAAACCTGCTTTTTTTGCACGTTTCTCGGAAAATAACCCAAAGGTAGGGCGGTTAAAGCGCTGTTTCTTACACTTCTGAGTTTATTTTTCTTGATTTATTTCATTGGTTTTACACCTTCATCATTTCTTCTTCTTCTTCTCCTTCTCCGGCGCTACAATCCTTTGTGGGTCTTAGCCTCCTCCATGAAATGTCTCCATCCCGTCCTGTCTCTGGCCGCCACCTCCTAGTCTTGCTGCTCCAGGACCCGACAGTCTGCCACTTCACCATCCAACCATCGCAGTCTCGGCCTGCCGACGCTTCTTCGCCCAACTGGATTGTCATACAACACTATTTTGGGGAGCTCCAAATCTCTCATGCGGTGCAAGTGCCCTAGCCAGCGTAGTCTGTTAATCTTCATAAACTGGACTTACACCTTCATCATCGGAATAAAAAAAACTCGTGATTATTGTTTAATAAAGTGGTGTAGTAAAAAAAACATTAAAAATATTAATCAACAAATAAACCAACACCCTGTTCACCTGAAAGGGTAAGCAGATATAATAGACCGTCACACTAATGTCAATTCTTTCGACTTCTAACATGGTTACATTGGTTATTTCATGTTTTCCTCGGTCTTCTCCGGTTCTTTACTTCATGTATTCCATATGTCCAAATTAACGCAATGGTCTTTTCTTTGATCATAATACTTTTTACCGCTCTACATTATCATTTGAAATTGTATCATACATCGTTTTACCACAATTTACGTTTAAAGGATCTCAAATCTATCGCATTTATTTTGCTCTTATTCGTCTTCTACCAGTTCCATGTTACGCTTCTATACATAAGGGTTGAAATCAAAACTACTCTGTGAACGGCTATTTTAAATTAATTTTTTTTTTCGTATGAAGTATTAAATTTGTGATTTGGCTTTTTCAGTAAATGAACACGCTTATATATTTGTTTGTAAACCACTAATTTTACTACCGACCGGTTTGCTCATATTTTTTTTAAGAATTACAGGGAAATAATGTGATAAGCACAAACTTGAAAAAAAATGTTTAGTATTTCAAACAGATTCAATGGAAATACTCGTATACTAGTAGATATATAATATTGTATTATTCTTGATATTGCTAACTGCGTCAGTCTAAAGATATTTATGAATTTATTAGAGCATATCTTGGCAATGGATTTTTTAACATAATATTTCCATCATTCTTATTTTCATGACGTCACAAAACTTCAATATATATATATATAATGAATATATAAACTTTAATCTTTGCTCAGGACATAACAATCTGTTATTCTAATAATATTTATTTTTCAAATGTTTAAATTTGAAACACTGTTATTACGTATCACAATTTATTTAACCCTTAAATGCATGATTTTTCCAAATTCAAAAGTAAAAATATTTTTATACTAAAATTAGTTCGAAAATAACGGGAAAAATAATTTTAAAAAATATGTAAGTTTATTTGTGGATTTTATTCATATTTTATTCACTGCATGTTTTATTTACTTTTTGCAATCATTACAAAAAATATAAGTAAAAAAATAATAAACAATGGAGTAAATAAATAATAAAAATAATGAACTCACCTTTATGGAGTATATAAATTTATTTTATTTCGTTTTATATCCAGTAGCATCAATGAAAATAAATGTTGAAACTCTCAGAAATGTGACACATCTGCACCCATTTTTTAATTTTTTTTTATTAAAATGTCATTTTCTTGCTTACAGAGAAATCTATAATACTCAAATAATTTAGAAACACGATGGCTCGTCGTATTGTTACACTTACGCAACACCATGCATTGGAGTTAATTTATTGCATGTATACAGAGTTATAAGCGCTTAAATAAATTATTGCAGATATACAACAGAATGCATTTAAGGGTTAAATGAGTTTTAACTATTTCCAGTTAATGGGGTTTATCCCTTATTCTTTTTCAACAAAGTATTAGGCCACGTCAATTACATTAACACGTTCGCTGCGTCGAACACGGCTCCCGTGTCCATTCAAAAATTTTAGCCACGCGTCGGTCACAGGAACCGTGTTCATGTGGTGATTTCAGTCTTAGCAATCAAATATTACTACAGCATATCTACAGTTGTTGTTATTTAGAACTGAGATATAATGCAAAGTTTTGTGGTTTCGAAAGTTGATTTGATTTGAAGTTTTTTCTGCTATTGTCCTCAGCGACCGCATCTTCAGTATCCGCTCTGGTTTCAATGCTATACTCGTATATGCCTTACGCAGATTATTGTATTGACGTTGTGAATAAATTATTTTTTAATAAATAACCGTCTACGTGTTTATTTAAAATAACGCAACTATAAATGTAAGTGTTAAATATGTGCCTTTCACATTGCCTTTCACGTGCCTTTCACATTGCATTAAATCTTAAATCTAATCTTCATAGATGGCGCTAGTGTGTAGATTGAAACTGACATGTGAAGTTTGGTGTTGCATATTAACATATATACAACTTCCAAAAATTTGTCAGACATGGTGGTCGTAAGAAGGGTGGAATGGGGAATGTTGTATTACATAAAGCGTGCGCTTAACCCAACCAATGACAGGTCATAAGTCCTGTAAACACCTCGATCACCATATTCTGTTTCCAATTTGCATCTTCGTCTCTATTGAGATACAATTAATCCTTTTAAAATATGTAAATAAGTAAAAAATAATGCTTGCAGAGTTATCAAATTAGTTGAACACAAGTTGAATGAAACAAAAAAATTATCAATAATAATTATTTTATCGATTTATCAATAGAACCAAGATGTTTCCTATTTTAATTATCAAATTAAAGATCAATGTCAAATTTAACATTTTTAAAACAGTAAGAAAATGCCCGATCGTATTTTCTTTTACATTTGATTAGTTTTTCTTTAAAAAGTTATTTACAATATGACAAACATTTGTAATTTTATAATAGTAAACACGATTGTTTCGTGGTTTTACTTGGATTTAATTTAGATAGATTATATAAATTGTGACAAATTTGTTTCGCTTTACGATTGTTTGTTGCATTCTCAAACTAACTCAGTTTGAGAATGTCCTAGCAAGGCGAAACAAATTTGTCACAATTTATATAATCTATATAAATTAAATCCAAGTAAAACCACTAACATCATCCACCGGGTGGCGACTCTAAAATGGCAATGGGCAGGTCACGTAGCCAGACAAAAAAACTGCTGACTTGGAGACCGTGGACGGTGGACCGTGGACGGACAGAGATGCAGGGCGACCGCAACTACGGTGGAAGGATGATCTAAACAGACACGTCGGAATAACCTGGATGCAGTCTGCACAGGACAGAATGACATTGAAGCAAATGGAGAAGGCCTTTGTCCAGGAGTGGACGGGAATAGGCTGAGGAAGAAGAAGAAGAAGAAAACCACTAGACAATCGTGTTTACTATTATAAATGAATAATGGAGTTTTACAAAATTAATACCTTAACCATCAATAACAATAACATTTGTCTTTTTCAACACATTTGAAAACACAATACTAGCGGAAATGTAGATTCAATTGCTTTTTTAATGAATTTAAAAATATTCATATTTTAATCTTTTAAAATAGATCATTATTTGAATTCATAACACGGTATTAATTTCTCTGCGACTCCTTAGTCTTCATATTTTACTCCTTTCGTATCTCTCCTAGTCACAACGATTGTCAAGTTAAAAAAATGACTACGTGTGTATATAAGGCAGGTAACATACCGCAAATGTTTCGAAACCAAGATTTATACCTCGTGACCTCATTATTAGTGGGGATTACACTAGGCCACACACTTGAGCTAGTTACGGTAAAGTGGGTACCTACTTATTACACAATGCAGGCGAGCTGCATTTTATTTTTTTGAATGCGCTTTCTGCATTTATCCGTTCATGTCAAAGTTAATCGGCGCACAGGTCGGAGTTCGAACGCGATTCATTTGAATTTATTTTTGTTTGTTTATTTACTGTTTTTTTTACTTCTTAGTGTGCCTTCTGATTCATTCAGTTTTCATTGACTATGTAAACATTGTATACATAAGTACTCATTATTTTTTAAAATTAGTTCCAGGTACTTTCCCAGTAGATACATTCCAATATTTTGGGGTTTTATCTCTCAATTTAGTTACATCATTTACCTAACTAACTAACAAACCATCACGCGTCTCCCCGAAGGGGTAGGCAGAAAGAATGGACTGTTACACTTTTCTTTCCTGACATATTTCTCTCGCTTCCTCAACATTCATACATCATGTCATTCACGCGCGTCGTTTTCTCTAACTGCTTACATGACCGACATTCAATATTTTTTATTTATTTTTTTATTTACACAATCCAATAACTGTATGCAATTTTTATTTTTTAGCTATTATATTGATTCTCGTGACAGTAGCCAATCTATCGCCATTTTATTGTCACGTGAATTCTACACCAGACCAAAGACAGTGTGGCAATCACACTGCCATCGCCGGGAATCGAACCCAGAACCTTCGGCATGGAAGTCAGAGCTCGTAACCACTCTGCCACGTTTTCCTCGGTTTGATTTATTTGATTGTGCCACGTTTTCCTCGGTCTTCCTCTATTTCTGGTTCCATTTATTCTTTCTTCATTCATTATTTTCATATGTCCAAACCATTTTAATGATCCTTTCAATATTTTGTTCATAACACCATCATTCGCACCGCATTCAATTCTTATATTTTCATTCGACACTCTATCATACAGGGTATCACACATTCGTTTAAGAGATCTCATTTCTACTGCATTTATTCTACTTTCATCCTTCTTTTGCCAGCTCCATGGTTCGCTTCCATACATAAGGGTCAGAGCAAATGATAGCGGATAATTTACCTTTATAACTATATTCCCCTCCATTAATTCGTATTTAAACAGCAACGGGTTTGATTTCTACCACATTTGATAATGACTTAGCAATGCGAAATTTCCGATTTTTTGGCGCTTGTGACGGCTGGAATTGTTCGAGTCGTATTGTGACACGTTTTTAACTACTGGATTAAGGTCCTTTTACACTGGACAGTCATCAGCCGATACCGACACATCGCACATCCTATGAAAAACTGTCACGACACAAAAAATGCAGTAAAAACACATTTTAATATTTTTTTACCTTACATGAACTACTATGTTGTAATGATAATGAATAATAAGCGTATATTGTTATTATTGTATGTGAAATTAATCAATCTATTCGTGGATTACAAAATATATTAGATGACAGCAATATTTTTTTTTATTTTCATTGAAAACAAACATTTTCTGTATTACGACAGTTTTTCAGAGGATGTGCGACATCATGATAAAAAAAATCTTGAATCTCACCAACTCGTTACCTCAAATGCTATAATAAAATCGCTATCGGGGGTTGCCGAAGAAAGCAAGAAAGATGTTTTTGTTTTTCAGGATGTGTTTTTACTACCGTTCAAATTCGCCGTGGAGAAGGCGATTATCTCGGGTATTTAAATATAATATGAACGAAATCGGCATTAATTAAATGTAACAAGACACCATCAAAACAAACAAAACGATTATTTGTTCAACGCAAACGCGTGACGTGTCGGTATCGGCTGATGACTGTCCAGTGTAAAAGGACCTTTAGGATGTGAAATGAGTCTTCCGTAAAAAAACGTTTCTCAAGTTTCAGAAATGCATTCGACTGTGCGTGTTAACTGCGGGATTCAATATGGGGTTTATATTATATTCGAAGAATGTTCTGGTAACAGAGGCAAACAGTTATTAATTTTTTTGTGAATGTATACTTATACTTGTATACGAATACTGGATTTCACCCACCGTGGGTTATCAATTCATGATTTAATTGTATCTCAATAGAGACGAAGATGCAAATTGGAAACTGAATATGGTTGATCAAGGTGTTTACAGGACTTATGACCTGTCATTGGTTGGGTTAAGCGCACGCTTTATGTAATTACAACATTCCCCATTCCACATTTTTTTATGACCATGTCTGACAAATTTTTGGAAGTTTTATATATGTTAAAGTCCTATGCCAGATTTCACATGTCAGTTTCAATGTGCCATCTATGAAGATTTTGATTACATATGTTAATATTTTTAAGATTACTCTATATATAATCTACATACTAACTCCATCTATGGAGATTTATGTTTATTAAGCATTAAGCAGAACATCTTTTTAATTCAATGTGAAAGGCTACCCCGCCATTAGCTTAAAATAATAATTACATTGATATTAGGCATTAGTGTAAGTTTGTACTAAGGTTAAGAGCAAAGCTGCCGGTACACCGATTCATAATATACACACGAATGTTAACAGAGATAAGATAATGTACTTAGGATTACAGCCGTGACACGAAATACCACTTCCTCGTAATACTTTATGTATCAGATATTAGCCGAGATGTGACTAATCTTGCCGCCTGAGATGCTTATTCATTATCCGTTTGGAATTCAATTTCAATTTATTTATTTAAAACTTAGAAGATTGGACGGCAAAGAGAAGTGCAGGGCGACCGCAACTACGGTGGAGGGATGATCTGAACAGACGAGTCGGAATAACCTGGATGCAGTCTGCACAGGACAGAGTAACATGGAAGCGAATGGAGGAGGCCTTTGTCCAGGAGTCGCACTGTATTTGGTCTGGTGAAGAATTCATGTGACAATAAAATGGCGATAGATTAGCTACCTATTCACATGTCACAAGAATCACTATGATAGCTAAACTCTTTACATCGATTTGGCTCACGCTGTCATGATGAAAAGAGCGATTCAACAAAACAGTAATAGTAATAATTGTTCTGATAAAGCTTGGGTACAAGCGAAACTAGTTAGATTACAATATAATTACCATTCCGTGGTTACAAAATAATTATTGTTTCTTGAACAATGATGTAAAACTCCATATTAAATAATTAACACGAATGAAAACGTCAGTTTTCTAGATGTTTTATTATATTTTATGGGACTGACATGTTTCACCCTTCTAAGGCATTATCAAATGACATTTGATAATGCCTTAAAAGGGCGAAACATGTTATTCCCATAAAATATAATAAAACTTCTAGAAAACTGACGTTTTCATTCGTATTAATTAAATTACAAAGTGTTTGTTTTATTTCAAATACTTGTTAATTTAAAATATTTAACTATGACGTGGGTGCTTTTTATGAAAAAATAATAAATTTAAATGTCGGCTACGTGTACGAAATGATATCATAAATGTTAAGTAGAGATAGAAGTATGTCAGAATAATACGGTTTAATTGTTCATCCTTAACTGCTTATCCTTTCGGAGAAACCGTGTGACGGAGAGTTAGTTAATCTTAATATTAAAGATTATAGTCGCCTTACATGGGCATAGTAAATTGACTCAACACATTTGATATTTTTTTCTTTAAAGCAAACGTGTCATAGATTATCAATGCGATTAAACTTTAAGAACATATACATTTTCCTTTAAAAATCGAAGTATGTACAAATATTCAGTATTAAATACCATTTTTGTGAAGTGTTCACGGGAAAAAACTGTTTTATTGATAAGGATATTATTATTGTGAATTGTTACAATTCTATACTATCAATCGGTACGTGTTTATGTACAGTAATTGAATCTTCTTCTTCTTTTTCTCCTTTTAAACTATAGGTCTGTTCCTATTGTTAGGCTAGAATCTCCATCTTTTTGGTGGTCTTTCAGGGAGATGGAAGCCAACGGGAATCTGATATATTACAACGTATGGGATTCGGAAATTAAATAAGTTTGTTAAATGTTCTGAAACACTGTTATTATACGTATCATAATTTATTTTCTATTGGCATCATTAGATGTCACAAACAACCAGTGATGCCAACATTGACGAAACAGCTGTCTTGCATTAATCTCTTAAAAATAAATTGTAATACGCATCATTACAGTGTTTCAAATTTAAAAATACGACCTTCATGGCCGAGTGGTAAGTGCATTGACTGTAACCCGAAGGTTACGGGTTCGATTTCTGCCGAGGGCAGCGTGATTATCACACTGTCTTTGGTCTGGTGTAGAATTCACGAGACAGCAAATGGCGATGATTAGCTACCTATTACGTGTCACGAGAATCACAATGATAGATATAATACCCTTTACATCGATTTGGGTCTTGCTGTCATGATGTAAAGAGCGATTCAACAAAATGATAATAATATTAATGTTATAAAGTATCATAGTATTTCAGCCGAAACAATGGATTAAATGAGTTTGATTTATTTATTTGTTTATTTTTTTTAAATGACGAGCTATCCAATTGATTCTTTACCATCCCATAAACTATGATAAAACTTCTAGAAAACAGACGTTTTCATTAATATTAAGTTTGATTTACGTAACCTTTTTCATCTCCTTAGTGTAGATCTTGCGATCTGTTGATGCAGGATATCAAATTTCTTCCCGTAATGAAGACGTGCAGTTTTCTCTCCACATTTTTGGTAATCGTTCTGGTGGTCGACAGCCCTCCGGAGTCTCACCTATCACAATATTGGGAATCCTCCCTGTGTCCATCCTCTCGATGTAGTCCTTATAGAATCATCTTCTCTGCCTACTCCATCTCACTATGTCATCAATTTTGCAGCATCTGCGAATCTCTTCGTTGGATATCCTATGTCTAAGCGTTCTACCCACGATAGTTCGCAATGTTATCGTTTAATCGTAACCAATATGGAGAAATATGTTTAAATAGGTCAAAGAAAATTATTTGCCTTCTGTCAATCGAAGTTTCTAGTTAGTGCGTTATTAAGTAACCGCAGCGAATGCCTTTGTTAAAATTACTAAGTGTGACGGAAAACCTCGCTTTCTTGAAATAATTTTGTAGACTTAATATGTAGTCATTTTTGCACTGTATTCTTGCACGTGGAGCCGCTAGAGTGTGTATATTTCTATATTTAAAACGTATATTACAAAAAATATATATTAAAAAAAAAAAGCATTTTTACATGGCATGACCTTGACGACCTTCGTGGCCGCGTGGCAAGTGCTATGACTGTCACACCGAAGATCCCGGGTTCGATTCCCGGCGATGGTAGTGCGATTGTCACACTGTCTTTGGTCTGGTGTAGAATTCACGTGACAATAAAATGGCGATAGATTAGCTCCTCTCCTCAATCCTAATTATACCCCTTCCACTCGATATATTCCCGTTACATCTCCCCTCTCATCATTCCTAATTATACCCCTTCCACTTTTATACATCACTCGATCTCCATTTAGTATATAAGTGACCACTCTGTTTTGTTTGACTGTTAAAATTGTATACATTGATAAAGGTTACTTGTAACCGAAACATGTCTAAAATAAAAAGGGTTGTAATACAAAGTATAACTATATTTATTCAAATAGATTAGCTACTTATCACACCGGAAATCACTATGATTGCTATACCCTTTACATTGATTTGATTCGCGCTGTAAAGATGTAAAGAGCGATTCAACATAATATATATTTGTATTTTTAAAAATTAAAATTAATAAAATTTTGATGTCGGTCATGCAAATCAGAAGAATCGACGTTCGTGTATGACTCGCTGTATGAATGTGGCGGAAACTAGAGAAGTGTGAGTATAGAGTATTGTGGTTGTCCACTCTCTCTGGCTACGCTTTCGGGGGAACGGCGTGATGGTTTGTTATTGTTATTAAATGTCAACATAAAAACAACTATCTTACAATTGTAGTAAAAAATTTGATGAGATACCAAAATTATTGGAATCATGGTACTTGTCTTTGATGTACGTTTGACGTTATATTTTTTTATCTATGATATGAAACGGTATTTCTGAAAATCGATTTATTTGTCTCTGTTGAACCTATTGTCTAATGTTTTCTCGAAATCAGTATGCTAAACTGTATTGTTTCGCTTCTCTTCGTAGAATATTGCAAAGTATTCAGTTGACCATTTTATAAAGAATTATCATTCTATATTTAAAATTTCAATGTATTCTGCGATGTACAATTTTACCTCGACATAAGATCCCTCTTTATACGATTTGTGGGTCATTGGTCAAAAAATGGCGCCCATTGATGGCTGTCATTTGAAGCTTCTCACAAAAAATAAAATTTCTGCATTTTGGTAATCTTTTAAGATTAAAAACAGGACCATATACAAGTATATGCATCATCATGCGTGGTTTATTGTTTTTTATTGGTGCACACTCTCATACACAAATTGTACATCGCTCTGCCCGCCTTTCCATCAGCCAGCCAATTAAAATGACAACCGCTGCCTTAATAGGCTTTTACCTTCGGTGCCGCCGCCACAGTTCCTGACCATCGTAATCGCTCACTCTCCATTTTGCCGTTGCTACCATCTTCCTGACCCGCTGCTATTTCCAAGTCTGCTGGCGTTCCTCGAACGCCTCCATCCCTTACTTCTACAGCCGCCGTCGACGCCGCCTCCTGCACCGCAGCCTCTCCCTGTCCTGCCGCCTCCTTCTGCCCCACCGCCGCCATCGCTGCCGACCCACTTTTAATCCAACGCTTCATGCTAAACCTTTCCTTTCCACAATCCTCAAGGCCACCGGCCCACGCTCAAGGCCACTCTTGTCCCACTTGGTTCCATATCGAGGACCATCCGGCCCCCACCCAAGGCCACTCCCTGTCACCGTTCTTCGGTTTCCACCCAAGACCTCGGCCCCTTTCCAAGGCCATCCCTGACCCCTCCTCACTTCCTCCCTACCCGGGTAGTCAGGTCCAAATGTCGGACACAACCCACTACATCCTCCAAGTAACCCTCCCTTCACCATCCAACAATATCCAACTTCATCTCCAAGAATGAAATTTCCAACATTTGGGGGAACAATAGCCTTCGGGCTGGTACTCCCGAAAAGACAATACAATATTTCACGGTTTGTAATTTAGTTACTAATTATTTTGCCAGGTGTTCGAATTACACTTGGATTCTGATTAAGTACCTAATTAGTGCCTCTTCTGTTTCTAAATATGTTTTACAAAATATTTCATAATTCGAACTGTGAAAAGATAATGTAGTCAAGTCGTGATACAACGAAGGACTTGACAAGTGTTTTGAAAGTGTCATGGGGATTACTAGATGTTTCGTTTTACGAAAAATTGATCATAGCATGGCTTCATCGTAAATCGAAGTATTAACGTTTATTCTATTCATTATTTATAGTCTCCCTTACCTTTTACGTTGTGTGTTATGGATGCTGAAGTGAATATTAAACGGAACTCGTGCTTCATGGGTGGTACAACGAAACGTGGGCATCACACGCCGCTGAAACGTAATTACATAGCTATTTTTAGATAACTAACTATTCATTGTTTTCATTAATTAACACATTCAATATATTTTTATTGCGTTTGACTTTCTTCATAACTGAACGAATAAGTTGTCAATTGTTTTTACGAATTCAATAAAAAAATAATGCTGTGCGAATGATGGTGTTATGAACAAAATAATGAAAGGTGAAATGGCGAAAATTTGGAGCAAGTAGAAGAGTTCGTGTATTTAGGTAGTATGTTTACAAGAGATGGGCGGGTGGAGAGGGATATTGAAAGAAGGGTTGGGGCAGGCAACAAAGTGAATGGTGCACTTAAAATTGTCATCGCAAACAAAAACCTATCAAAAAAAGCTAGAATGGCAGTGCACAATGGTGTTCTTCTACCGACTCTTATGTATGGAAGCGAAGCATGGAACTGGCAAAAGAAGGATGAAAGTAGAATAAATGCAGTAGAAATGAGATCTCTTAGACGAATGTGTGGATACTCTGTGTATGATAGAGTGTCGAATGAAAATATAAGAAGTGAATGCGGTGCGAATGATGGTGTTATGAACAAAATAATGAAAGGATCATTAAGATGGTTTGGACATATGGAAAGAATTAATGAAGAAAGAATGGTAAAAAAAGTATATGTTAACGATGTAAATGGAACCAGAAATAGAGGAAGACCGAGGAAAACGTGGCACGATCAAATAAGTCAAATATTGAATGTCGGCCATGTGAGGAGTCAGAGAAATCGACGCGCGTGCATGACACGATGTACGAATGTTGAGGAATCAATAGAAATTTGTCGGGAAAGAAAAATGTGCCAGTCCATTCTTTCTGCCTACCCCTTCGGGGAGACGGCGTGATGGTTAGTTAGTTAGTTAGTTATGTTAAAATGATCTTATCTCTACCATATTTATTCTGCTCTCATCTTTCTTCTGCCAGTTCCATCCTTCGCTTCCATACATAAAATTAATCATAATAAAATAAACAAAAAAATATTCCACATTATTGGTTACTTCCATCAAATAAGGCTTAATACTGTAAACGATACAGTTCCAACTGATCCTACTGCAAACAGACGTAATCTCGCAATGTAAAGATAACCGCAAGAACAAAGCGCCTTTTCTAAAAGCATTTCTCTTATTAATAATCATTTACAGAAACCGAAAATTTCCACTGTTTTCTTCACCACTATTAATATTATAGTAACCCCCACTATTTGTTCTGCGAAGTACTGCTAGAATTTAATTAGTTATTGCTCCTATCAACTACTGCGTGAACCATTTTATCAGTTTATTTAAATAAAGACCTTTCTTGTTTATGCTAACATAACATATTTATTGTTTCTTGAACAATGATGTAGAACTCCATATTAAATAATTGGTACGAATGAATACGTATCTTTTCTAGAAGTTTAATTACATTTTATGTGAATGACATGTTTCGCATTTCTAAGGCATTATCAAATATATTATAAAGCTCCTAGAAAAAACACGTTTTTATTCGTATTAATTATTTAATATGGAGTTTTGCATTATTCGAGAAACATTAAATAAATTTAAAAACCATTCAAAATGTCAACTTTTGTATTCTAAATCATTCTTCTTCTCTGGTTTCAATCCTGGGATTGGTTTGCAGCAATTTCCTTTATTCTTCTCTTCCATTCTTCCCTGTCTTGTGCGGCTCTTTTGAAATCTGCATATGATGAGCAGCGCACGTCCACCAACAGGTCCTCCAGATATTCTCGGCGTGGGCGTCCCCTAGAGTTTATTCCCTCGGTCATACCCTCCATTATGGCATGCTAGAGGCCTTCTTGTCGTATTACATGGCCGATCCATCTTGCACGCCTTTCGGACAAGGTCCTGAGCAGGTGCCTTCCTCCTTCGATTCTTTGGAGAACCTCTTCATTTGTGATGTGGTCTCTTCAGGAAATTCCTAATAGTCTTCTATAGGACCACATCTCAAAAGCCTCAAGTCTCCGTTTATCTATTTTGGATAGGCACCATGTCTCGCAGCTGTACATCAAGATACTTCAAACATAGGTCTTGATGAGGAGTACTCTCTAATAGAGTATTCTAAATCATTACAAGTAAGTTAATATAGAAATAATATACCTTCTAATAAATAATGTTATTTGATTAAAAAGTCCATTTCTTTTCGTTTTTCTTTACTTTTTTGACGTTGTGATATAAGTTCTTTTGAATACTAAATGATATCATTGTGTGTTATAATGAATTATATCAGTGTTACAAAAGTTGATTATTTCAAATTTCTAAGAATTATGCGGTGAGAACAACAAAAGTAAATAACGAAGTGTTGTTTTCGGCAACAACAAAAGCACTATTCTGTGTGTAATAAGTACTCGACTATTTATTTCCTAAACAAATTTTATATAATATTTTAATACAATAAATGACATGATAGTTATTATGCGCTTATTCAAGCATTTATATTCATAAACAATTGGTGTTTATTTTGTTATTAACAAACGTACACGACGAAAGAGAAGCGTTATGTACTGTTCGTAGAATTTCTTATCATTATCGCATTAATAATGCTTTAAAACTTCACTTTAATACAAACAATACCTATTCAAATATCAAGGATAACGTTAACCCTGCCATTTATTGCCCAAACTTCGGGAGGCGAAAAAAAAAAAAATAAACAAGTCGGATTTATTTTGAGAATTAGAGTCACCTACTTACTTGTTTAAATAATCCCTGGAATGGATTGAGTAACCTTCTCGGATTTCTTAATCTATTTATCGCTTAGAAAAATCAAGTCTCTTCGAATACATTCTCAAATGATATTTACTCAACTTACTTTAAAGAAAATTAAATCCTTTAAGCTTTCTGCAAGCGGAATGGCGAGTAGTGAATTTAATTAGTCACCAAATATATTATAGTACAGTCCGACAATGAAGTCAGTTGATTTCATTTTATTATTTATCGCTATTTCGAATACATATTGAAATATTCTTAAATAGGCAAAAAACCGGATGTTATCAGAGAAAAGTGAACGAGAATATGTTAATGTTATTATTATTATTATTGTATTGAATCGCTCTTAACATCATTGCAGCGCAAGCCAAATTGATGTAAAGGGTATAGCTATCATTTTGTTTTTGTGACATGTGATACGTAGCTAACCTATCGCCATTTTATTGTCATGTAAATTATGAACCACACGAAAGGTAGTGTGACAATCATACTGCCATCGTCGGAAATCGAACCCGGGACCTTCGGGGTGGCAGTCAAAGTACTTACCACTCGGCTACGAAGGTCGTTATTTTGAATACGAGAGAGCAAGAGAGGAATACTTCTTTGAATTTAGTTCTGAATCTGAATCTAATTTTAAATTTTGTTGCAGCTAGTATTCTTAAACAAGTGAGAACACAGAATTATAACCTCAAATAGAGAAATTTTCTGCATGCTGGGGAGTAATAACCTCCGGACTGGTCCTCCCGAGACGACAAGATTCAAGAAAAAAAATAGTTCGTAGCAAATGCGTGAAGTTGTTTCGAAATGGGCCCCATAGGCGACTGTCATTTGAAGCTTCTCACAAAAAAAAAATGTCTGCGTTTTAGCAATCCTTCAAGATTAAAAACAGTTCCATATAAATGTTTATGCATCATCATGGGCTTTTGCCTTACGTGCCACCGCCACAGATCCTGACCATCGTAATCGCTCACTACTTCATTTTGCCGTTGCTACCATCTTTACAACCCGCTGCCATCCCTTGCTTCTCCTGCCGCCGTCAACGCCGCCTCCTCCTACCCTGCCGTTGCCATCGCTGCCGACCCGCTGTTTACTCCAACGCTTCATGCCCCAACCCTCTCCTTTTCACCATCCTTATCCCATCCTGTATCTCAACCCTATTAACATATCGGTCCTCACCCAAGGCCACTCTTGTCCCATTCGGTTTCGTATCCAGGACCAAACGGCCCCCACCCAGGGCAACTCCCTGTCACCGTCCCTCGGTCTCCACCGAAGACCTCAGCCCCTTTCCAAGGCTATCCCTGACCCCTCCATAGCCCTCTCTACCCGGGTAGTCAGGTCCAAATATCGGACACAATCCACTACATCGTCAAAGTAACCCTCCCCTCACCATCCAACAATATCCAACCTTATGATCCAAGAAAGAAATTTTCAACATATGGGGGAGCAATAGCCTTCGGGCTGGTACTCCCTAAAAGACAATATCCAAGCATATGCGTTCGCAATTAAAAAAAAGCGTACACCTTTATTTCTGTTATTTTGCTGGAACTTACTTTAAGTAAGTACTATAACATTTTTCGTTTTATAAACACTGAATCACTATGCGTTCGTTGGAATGAAAATTAATAAGCTCTAATTAACATCTTAACCTAACATAATGCTGTTGACTATATTTTATACTGTTGTTCCTCACGCTTATAAGTCGCTATGTATTCAAGAATGTTTTCCTGAAGAGTCATACTATATGGCTTACGTCTCTTTACCATTTGTAATGATTTAACTAATATTTATTTACATTATAAATTACCCCTGCTTTATGTGATTAAGTACCGAAGGTAACAACATGTTTTTTCGATGTTTATTACAGGGAATTATATATGGTCTAATACCAGCGATCCCATTAAGTAAGTACAATTAATATGAATTTTGTATGATGCTCAAATAATAAATATTTTGCTTATCGTCGCAATGTGTTTTCATTCCGGGTACCTAATTCTCTTTAATCATAAAGTCCATATTGTATACAAGGTACTATTTGACTTATATTTACTCTGAACTTAGATGGAATCCTGTTGATTTTGGGTGATTTATTCATTACGAAATGCTCCATTTTCTGATGACGTAGACTCCATACGAATATAGGCCATCGATTTATTGTTTCTTGAACGATGATGTTAATCTCCTATTAAAAAAATAATACACATGAAAACAACTGTTTTATAGAAATTTTATTGTCAAATCAAATCAAATCAGTTTATTAACTCAAAAGACATTACAAACAGCAAAATGTTTAAGGCATCTATTGAGTACAAGTAAACTATTATAAAAATACAACATTATATCAGGATCATCATGAGGGCAAAATAGAGGGTCTATGAGGTGTTGACAGGATGCGAATCTCCTGGTTCAACATCATAAGGTACTGGACTGGCTTGAGGAGTGTTTTGAGCTGTTTTGGACTGCTAGGTACAGAGACGCCTACTCTCAAGTGATAGTCAACGTCGGGGGGACCTGACATGACACGAAAGAGGAAAAAGATTGTTTGATTTATTATGCATGATGTTAATTCTTAAAATTTGTAAATATATAATAAAAATATATTATATGATATTTTTAGTTATTGGAAACAAGAATTTATCAATGAAAGTGAAAACGGCCGTTCACAATGGAGTTCTGGTCCCAACCCTAATGTATGAAAGCGAAGCATGGAACTGGCAGAAGAAGGATAAGAGCAGAATAAAGGCGGTAGAGATGAGGTCCCTAAGACGTATGTGTGGTAGAACGATATACGATAGAATCTCAAATGCTGATATAAGAAAGGAATGTAGAGCGGAAGAAGGTATTATGAACAAAATTATGAAAGGATCGCTGCGTTGGTTCGGACATATGGAACGCATGGATGGAGAAAGAATGGTTAAGAAAGTATACGTTAATGATATAAATGGGGTACGAAGTCGAGGCAAACCGAGGAAAACATGGCATGACCAAATTAATCCAATTTTAAAGATTGGTCATGTTAGAAGTCGGAGGAATCGACGTGCGTGTGTGACTCGTTGTATGAATGTGGAGGAACTAGAGAGGTTTGCCAGGATAGAGTAGTGTGGCGGTCCATTTTCTCTACCTGTGCGGGGAAAACGGCGTGATGGTTTGTTTGTTTGTTTATAATAAAAATAAAGTTAATTTTCATTTATGAATACGTGTATTATTCGATAAAAATAATTAATTTGTTTTTTATGTATCTTTTGTCTGTGAGCGGGTGGCCAACGAAGCACATCCGACAATAACCCCATTTCCACTTCCCGTCTGTTCATTAAACTCTAATTTTGAATGATTTGCAATTTTATTGTTGTATTGTAAACAATAGAAAATAATTCTCATAAAGTAAGCACTTAACTGGTGGTAAACTGAGATAAAAAAGAACTTCTATTATACTTTTAGCACGAATGAAAACGTCTGTTTTCTAGAAGTTTTATTATTTTTTATATGAGTATATAAGAAGAATACATATCATAAAAGTAGATCCAATCGATTTCGTCAGCTCACTACCATCGTCGATAATAAAACTACACGAGGTCTGTCCATTAAATACGCGAACCGCGTTGCTCGGGTGGTCTTCAGTTGAAAATCGCGCAAGAGCACTAGCAACATACTTTGCTGCCGGGTGAACCACTAAGTGAATCCGTAATCACCAAACGGTCGAAGTAAATGTACCGCTCTAACGGGGAATTTTTTTGTGGGGTGTGTTTTATGCTCTTGCCGACAATGGAGATTGACATATATGGAACAACAAGTCAACATCAAATTTATGGTGAAACTTGGGAAAAATTATCGGGAAATCATGAAATGTTAAATGGAGTTAAGTCACTAAAGAAAACTGCCCAGTTTAGGACGACCATCGACTTCCTATGTTAATGAACTTGTTGAGAACTGTTCGATTGATTGCTGATGAACCAAATTTAGTAAAATCGTCTGTGCACACGATTTTAGCAGAACATTTAAAGTTGAGAAAATCATGACAATGCGCCTTCACATTCATCACTGATTGTCCGCCAGTTTCTGACCCATAATGCGATCTCTGTTAATTGATCACCCTCTCTATTCACCAGATTTAGCCCCTGGCGACTTCTTTTTGTTCCTAAAATGTGAAAAGGTCATGCGGGGGCGGCACTGGGACGACATGTGGACGATTAAACGTGAAACGACAAAGCAGCCGAAGAGCCTGACTCCTGAAGACTTCCAGGAATTGATCAATGGAAATGGAAATGGGACAAGTGCATTGCTACAAATGGGGAGCATTTTGAAGGGGATAAGATTGATCTACCCTAAATATTGCAACAACAAAAAAAATCAGTTCGCGTATTTATTGGACAGACCTCGTATACATATAATATTGTGATTTCTATTAAATTATCTTTTTACTGACTGAGATCTATCGAATTCGCTCAGAATCTCATCCTCATCATCATTAGCCATTAGATTAGTCGGAGAGATTGACGAGCGTGCATGACACGATGTATTATATATTTATCCATCACATGACTTGTTCATGAAGCTAGAGAATTATGTCAGGAAAGAACATTGTGGCAGTTCATTATTTCTGCCTATACCTTCGGGGAGACGACATGACGGTTAGTTAGTTAGTCAACAATTTTTTTTTTATTCTGAATATATTACAACATCTAGTTATGTTGCTATGACGTTTTTTATAGGTAATACTTTCATGTGACCTTGCTTAGAAACGGCGCTAATAGATTAAATCTGGAGAATGCAAATAATATTATAAGTTATCGGTACTGTTTTTTGAATTTTAAAGTAACGGTTTCGAAACTAAAAAAAAATATTTTCATTACAATTATACTCATATAATAGAATACTTGTATGTTAGTCTTATTGCCCAACCAGTTTTTTTTATGCATAAAAAATAAAATTTAACAAAAAACTAACTAGCTTAACTAGAAAGAATGGATCGCCATACTGTTATTTTCTGACATACTTCTCTCGCTTCCTTAACATCACGTCTTGGATGAATATATATCATTTCTCCGACTTCTTATGTGCCGATATTACATTGATTAGATCGTGGCTCGTTTAAAACTTAAAAATTGTACATATAATACCCATCTGACGGCTGTCAGTTTGTAAATGAAAAGTGGCTAACTTCAACATGTATCACTTTCGTAGAGGTATGCGCGCGCAGCTCTCAATTTTACCCTATACTAAATGGGCCAAAAGAAGCATAACTTGTTGTGGTTGTTGTTTCTTTCCTATCGGTTGAACAGTGTCATGACTATTTATTCCCCTGATACAGCAGCTCTAAACAGGGATGTTTTGCTGCGACTGACGCATTCTCGAAGGTTTTCTAGCCAGGATTAAATTTATTGGATCATATATTGAAAGTAATGAAAATAAATAAATTAATGTTAAAAAAACATGTTTTAATGTAAATTTAGTTAAAATCTACTGATGTTTGTATCTTTGACCGGTTTCGGCAGCTCGCCGCCATCTTCTGGGTGGCACATGGAACACCATAAGATGGAAGCGAGCTGCCGAAACCGGTCGAAGACACAAACATCAGTGGAATTTAACTAAATACGCATTTTAAAAAGATTTTTTTATATTTAATTTTTCATTGTTTACAATGAACTTCTACCATGAAATTTCAAAAAACATTAATATATTTTTTTTAAATATATTTTGTATACAGCACTCACTTTATTTAAAAAAGAATTAAATACCGAACATGTTTCGGACACACAAGCCCTTCATCAGTGATATTATATAAATATAAATATCCAATGGATGGAATGTATGGAAGCAAAGCATGGAACTGGCAGAAGAAGGATGAGAGCAGAATAAATGCGATAGAGATAAGGTCCCTAAGACGTATGTATGGTAGAACGATATACGACAGAATCTCAAATGCTGATATAAGAAAGGTATGTAGAGCGGAAGAAGGTATTATGAACAAAATTATGAAAGGATCGCTGCGTTGGTTCGGACATATGGAACGCATGGATGGAGAAAGAATGGTTAAGAAAGTATACGTTAATGATGTAAATGGGGTACGGAGTCGAGGCAGACCGTGGAAAACATGGCATGACCAAATTAATCAAATTTTAAAGGTTGGTCACGTTAGAAGTCGGAGGAATCGACGTGCGTGTATGACTCGTTGAATGAATGTGGAGGACGCTAGAGAGGTTTGCCAGGATAGAGTAGTGTGGCGGTCCATTCTCTCTGCCTACCCCTGCGGAGAAACGGCGTGATGGTTTGTTTGTTTGTTTGCATAAATATAAAATAAATAAAAACACACAAATGTGGTCAGTTATATACATCATCATCATCGGCTGTCCCTCGTGTCCAAGGAAGACTGTCCTTCACGGTTGTGGGTTCGCATGTGAGTGAATTGTCCGATCCTGGACCCACATATTCTGGGGCATCTGGGGCAGGGGAAGGCGCTTGTAATGGAGCCATCACCGTCTCCCAGTGGTCTCTCCTTTCTCCTTCTCCTCCTCTCTGCGACGTCGTCTCTGCGCTGTGCTTCAAAGTCTTGCGTGCCTTTATGTACTGTTGTTATCTTTCTCGAAGGGCTTGTGTGTCCGAAACAAGTATATAATAAATAAAAACATTAAACATCTGCAACACAAAGTTATGGCGAATTAAAATTTTGAAAGTTTATACATGATATTAATGGTAATCGAAAAGTAAATATCACAATCAAATAGTATTTTCACAGACAATTGAATGCTATATAAAATCTTCAATGATACATTGTCCTCAAGAATAAGTTATCTTCTCTGTCTATAACATTTGATTTGTATCACTGCAACCCACACTTCACTCGTATAATATACAACCCGCCATGAGATTAGCACATTTTCCAGTTTGTGGACCCCTGATTCCGTGCACTAGACAGTAGACAATGACGTCAATGCAATCTTTAAGGTCCAAAAGGTCTTGGAACCCGAATTAATTACGAGTTCGTTTACCGGCTACATTATAGATACACCACCATTCAACTATGCGCATACTAACGCCGGCTGTCACGAAGCTGTTGATAACAAATTGAGCTATTTCGGTCTGTTTTTCCTTCTTATGCCCTCGATTTCGATTCTGCGTTCCCACGTCAACGAAATTCTAAAATTATCACATTGCATAGGTTTTTACATTTAGGTTTTCTTCTTCTTTGCTAGCCGTCTTCCCTCCACTGCTGGATATAGGCCTCTTCCAATTTCCTCCACTCGTCTCTATCCTGCCCCCTTTGTATCCAAGATTTTCCAACCCTTTTGACAATATCATCGGTCCATCTCATCGGTGGTCTTCCGACACTTCGCCCATTTGCCCATGGTCTCCAACTGAGTATCCTGGGTGCCCATCTGTTGCCATCCTGTCTAGCCAAGTGTCCAGCCCATTGCCATTTCAATTTTGCCACTGGTGTGGTGTTTGATTTCTTCATTCCTTATGCGGTCACACAAGCTCACACCAAGTATCTGTCTTTCTACGGACCTCTGTGTACATTTGAGCCTGTGGACATTTTTTGCTGTAAGAGTTGTCGTCTCTAGTCCGTATGTGATCATGGGCAGTATACACATGTCGTAGACCTAGGTTTTAGGTTTTAGGCTGAGACTAACATTATTGTTAGTTTAGTTTGGGTTAAGGCGAAAAGTAATGAATCAACAAAGGTACATAAACTTGTTTTTTTACTTACTTATTTACTTAAACAGCTTTTGACGTCCACTGCTGAACATACGCCTCCCCCATACTTCTTCACGTATTCCTGTCTTATGCCTTTCGCATCCAATCACCAGCAAAGTAGTTCGAATGTCATCGGGCCATCGCTTGGGGTCTCCCTGTTTCTTTTGTCTTCGCGGGGTCTCCACTCCACTACACTTCTGGTCCATCATCTACCAATCTGGTAACATGTCCCGCAACTTATGTCTATATACGTTTATTAATACATTAATTTTCGCCTTCCTTTGTGCATTGCTAATAAAAATGCAATATAATAATTCTTACTTTACAATGTATAATATTTACACAATACCATAGAAAATTAATAATGGAAATCCTTAAATTTAGCGGTAAAAAAATACCTACTTCATTTAAGCTAATATCCTTTATTTTAAATTTAACCCAAAACACCACATATCCCGTGGGGGTGAAAAAAGGAGGATGAAGTGCCGCATCGTTAAAGTGGGGCAGTCCAATCCTTCTGCCTACCCCTCCGGAGAGACGGCGTGATGGTTAGTTAGTTAGTTAAAATTTTAGGTTTAGTCATATGGACAAGATTGGTTAAAAAGTTGTATACAGTATGAATGGAAAAAGAAGCCACGGACGGCCGAGGAAAACATTGCTTGACCAAACTAATCAATTTCTAAAAGGCGGCCACATTCAAAGTAGGAAAAATCGACGAGCATGCATGTTACGAGATGAAACTCGAGAGGTATGTCAGAATATAGTAATATTGCGGTCCATTCTCTCTGCCTACCCCTTCGGAGAAACGATGTGATGGTTGCATATGATTTTACAATAGATAGTTTATTTAAACTTAAGGTATTAAACTGAAATTCCACTGTTAATTCGGAAATAATATTAAAACTAACTAACTAAAGTTAGTTATTTCTGAATTTACAGTGGAATTTCAGTTTAATACCTTAAGTTTAAATATACTAACTATCATAAATATCATATTTAACACCGTTCATCAATCATATTTAACACCACTTATTATAATTATATTTTTATTGTCACAAAAAATAATAAACACAACGGATATACACTGCATTTTAGGCGTAATTAAAAAATAGTTACACTGCTATTATTGTATAACTGTTATAGTATTACATGATAATGGAGTGTATCTCAGAAACATATTGTGTAATTAATTTTTCAAAGAGGGTTAAAAAAAATTCTGAGGTATCTCTACGTGAGGGAGTATGGTAGTTATCCGTGGCTCTATCCCACGGCATTTCTTTGGGGAATGCTCGGAACCAATTATCTACAGTTTCGAAGAGATGGGCATCAAATAACCCATCTCTTTAGATTGATCAGGGGATGTTTCAGTCGTGCTGGAGGATGTTGGTATTTTTGTCCCCGATAGATATCTCCGACAGCGACAGCACAGATTGTTTTACCTACTGGCCGCCAGAACCAATCTGCCTCTGGTGACACCAGTGGGAAGAGCAATTAGTCTGCTGAACGCGGTCTCCTCGGAGATCGACGTCTTTCATATTAGTGAAAGTACGTTCAGGGGACGAATACTCTCGACTTTAAAAATCATCTTGTCTTCCTAATGTCGAACCATCTCTAATGCGTTTCTGGTATTATTTTGATGTATATAATATTTTACCTGTACTCAATAGATGCCTTAAACATTTATGCTGTTTGTAATGTCTTTTGAGTAAATAAACTGATTTGATTTGAAAAAGAAAGTATTTTTTCTAGTAATATTCGAGTAGTTACTGTCTTTAGTATACGATAAGTATATTCCGTATTAACAATAGCATTTTGCTTAGAACAGGTTTTAGTTCGTTAAAACGAGTTCTTAAACAAATTTCACCCTGTTAATAAGATTCTATTGTTTATTTTTTGATAACTTGTGATTACATTGATTTATTACTGTAGCATTGTGATTCGCTACTGTTTCAAAATAAAGATTAATAATGTAATGTTTACATAAATAACGTGTACTCTGTGGAATGTAAATAGAACCGGACTACTTGCAATAAATTTATTTTTACAATTTTACATTAATGTAAACATTGCCCTACATTTATTGTCGCAATTTGCTGCTATAAAATACATCATAACAAAAGTGTTGAGATGCTTCTGACGTCGACGCTTGATATCAGCGTGGCAAAGTTAACTACGAGTATTAAGGCAAAAACATACTATTAACACGCCACGCCACCCGATGCCACGTGATGCGTGTTGAGTCGAATCAAATTGTATTGTTTTCTATGGACAGAATCACACTACGAACACCCGACGCGACGCCATGCGCGCACACGCCACCCGATCCAGACGAGCTAGATCAACGTGTTGCCGATGGTGGGAGTAAACACGCCACGTCGCGTGTTAATAGTATGTTTCTGCATTTAACACGCGACGTGGCGTGTTTACTCCCACCACCGGCAACACGTTGATCTAGCTCGTCTGGATCGGATGGCGTGTGCGCGCATGGCATCGCGTCGGGTGTTCATAGTGTGATTCTGTCCATAGAAAACAATACAATTTGATTCGACTCAACACGCATCACGTGGCATCTGCCTTACATTTCTCTCTTATTTCATCGTTCGGTATTCTATCATGCAACGTTTCATCAAGAGATGTCAGTACATCAGTACCATGAGGCTGATTATGCAATGCAATATAGGGGAGTCTGGTGGTGTCTCTTTGAACATGCCTGTACCAGTCCCTTTTTCGCTGTCTGCTCCATCTTATAATATCCTCAACCTCACATATCTCTCTTATTCTGGTGTTCCTCACGCGATCTCTCAGTGCGATCTCTCAGATTTCGGAAGTCCTCAAAACTTGTTTGGTCCTTACTGTGTCTGCCCTTGCTTCGACGCCATATGTTATTATTGATCATCTTAACTATTTATATTATATACGAGTATGTACTGCTTTAAATACTTCGTAGACTTGTTTAGTAATATATAATATTTTGAAATCATTTCGTTATTCTGATATTTCTTGAATATAGGGAAAACGTTCCGTATTCGGAAAATTTTCAGTTTGTTCACAAATATTATATTGTATTATATGAAAGAAAATGGCCCTTTTTTAAGTGTTATTACATTTTATTGGAATGACACGTTTCGCCTTGCTGAGGCATTATGAAATTTATGTTAATTATTTAATTTTATACATTTTTTGGTACATAAAAAATGCATTAGTGATACACCCTTTTATTGCGTAATTGAAATTAGAAACGGGAATTTTACTGCCAATCGGTATAATTTAATTTTTCAATTTCATAGTGTTTTTAATTTTTTTGACATAGAATTTATAGTTATACAGAAAACAAACAAACCATCACGCCGTTTTCCCGCAGGGGTGGTAGGCAAAGAGAATGGACCGCCAGACTACTCGATCCTGACACCCCTCTCTAGCTTCTTCCACATTCATGCAAAGAGTCATACACACACGTCGATACTTCCGATTTCTATTTTTTCGTCTACCTCGACTGCGTATTCTATTTACATCGTTAACGTTTACTTTCTTGACCATTCTTTCTCCACCATCCAACTCAGCGATCCTTTCATAATTTTGTTCATGATACCTTCTTCCACTCTACATTTCTTTCTTATATAAGCATTTGAGATTAGCCCGTACGTCGTTCTATCACACATTCGTCTTAGCGACCTCATCATTTATACAGAAAAGTCTGTTATTTTTGGATTTATTTTAATGGATTTGTAACAATATTACGATTTGTCGGGATTATTCAAAAAGAAAAAAAAAAGTTCATTTTAATAATATTTTTACTGACGGGTGTTTTTATATTCTTCTGTATTACATTTGATTTTATTTTATTTTCTGTTCATAAGCTGATTAATTATAAATATGCTATAAATGATTTTATTAATTTGAAATAAAATAAATAAAAGAGTCTGCTTAGAACATCTGAGATGAAAGTCCTAAGATTCATTTCTGAAAAAACTCTCCGAGATCGTGTCCGTAACGCAGACATAAGAAAAACTTGTGAAATAGAGGATATCGTTTAGTGGAGTAGATCCAGAAAAAGATACTGGAGGGACCATGTAGCCAGAATGGTTAGTGACAGACTCGCATATACAGCCGCTCACGAAATCCTCTCCAGACGCCGCCCACCTGGAAAACCGCCTAAGAGATGGAGGGACAGCTGGTCCTCATCATCCCGGGAGACATGATTTCTGTGCCACAGATCGTCAGATCTACGAAAAGAAGATGAAGAAGTAAATAAAGTATCTTATTATAAGGATTAATTGTATCTCAATAGAGACGAAGATGTAAATTCTTTTCTGGGAACAGAATATGGTGGTCGAGGCGCTTACAGGACTTACCTGTCATTGGTTGGGTTAAGCGATCGCTTTGTGTTAACAACATTCCCCATTCCTCCCTTCTTACGATCACCACGTCTGAGAAATTTTTGGAAGATGTGTATATGCTACAATGTTGAGGAACACTTCACATTTTTTACTTTAATCTACACTAGCGCCATCCATTAAGATTAGGTGTAAGCATTAAGCAGAAAACTTTATTAATGCAATAAGAAGTAAGTATCTTATTATTTTAAATGTATTATAATATTATAGTAAGGTTCTGAATGATAAAAAGAAATATTTCGAAAGGAACGTTTTATTATAATTTTGTTTCTATCGAAACCCAATCGATTACAATGTTAATAAAAATGAGACCGTGAATACCCATTCGTTTTTGTATGAAACAATAGCATCAAAAATTGATAATATTTTGACCTATATTTTCATGTTTTATTACATTTCAGCGCCGTTGAGATGATTTATTCATAAAAAACGGGCGCTTTATAAATTCATCTAAATCAATTTATGTATAAACGTAAAATATGACTGTCATAACCATATATAAATATAACTACATGTGATGAAACAGCTGTCCCGTAAAATAAAATAAAATACAATTGTGATACAAAAAACAAAGTTTATTCATTAATAGTTTTTTAAATGTTAAGGTATCATAGTGTTTCGGCCAAAACAATGGACTATTTAAAATATAACTAATTAATACGAATGAAAACGTCAGTTTTCTAGAAGTTTTATTATATTTTATGGGAATGACATGTTTCGCCCTTCTAAGGCATTATCAAATGTCATTCCCATAAAATATAATAAAATTTCTAGAAAACTGACGTTTTCGTCTTTTAAATGAGGTTGCAAAAGAGATAGACCTCTTTGGATGCAATTATGGCGAATTCGTGAAGGGCAGCAAGGAAATAACTGGCATTCATAAGGTTTTATGTACATTTCGTTTGATATTATTATTTTTTCACCCTTTACATCGATTTGGCTCGCGCTGTAACGATGTAAGGAGTTTTTTTCAACAAAAAAAAAAATAATACAGTACAGGTGAACTTCGAAGGGCCTCTGTGCGGCAATTTGGGGCATAGAATAATATATGCCCCCTTGCTCTGCTATAACTATGGTGAACGTATAGATTTAGTTCTCTCAGTATTCCTGGATTGTAAATACCAACGGATAATAGTTTAAAAAAATGCTTACCTAGAAAGATCAACGCAAAGATTTACAAAGACTTTTTTATAATTGATAATGAATTTGATACACCCGTCTACTGAGGTTCTTTCTTCAATGTCCCTTCACTATCAATATTGTTGACAATACCAGAATTGTCAAAAATTATAATAATATTGACAATATCCCCGATAATATTAACAATATCCCCTCCACTTTTAAATATTAACGCCCCGAGATCAGAAAATTCTTTTTTCACCTTACACGATCAATATTATTTAAATACCCATACTGTATTGTCAATATTATTGATCGAGTTAAGGACGCTTTAGATCTTCGCCCTTAAATCTTTGCAGTTGGTACAAACCTTTGCAAGACGTACTTGAAAGTATATTTTATTCTCGGTTATGTTTATTTAATTACATACATACATATGGTCTTGAAACTGCCACTCTGACAAAGCACAGTGCAGAGAGACTAAGAGTCATGCTACGAGCGATGGAGAGAGCCATGCTAGGCTTGTCCCTTAGAGATAGAGTCAGGAACGAAACGTTGAGGGATAAAACAAGAGTCACAGACGAGATCCACCGGGTGACGACTTTAAAATGGAAATGGGCAGGGCATGTCGCTAGAGCTGCAGACGAAAGATGGGCCAAAATACTGCTGAATTGGAGACCGAGTCACATGAGAAGAAGAGTAGGAAGACCACAAATGAGGTGGAGGGATGACCTGAAACGATACGCTGGGGTGCTTTGGATGCAGACTGCGCAGGAGAGATCGACATGGAGGGACATGGAGGAGGCTTTTTGTTACAAGAGTGGACGGCGATAAGCTGAAGAAGAAGAAGATGTTTATTTACGACTGCTTGAAGCGTCCTTGTACTGATGCTGTTTGAAAATAAGTTAATTTTCATATTTATACTAAAATTAGATTCTGTTCGCACGTTTCCAGCCTTGCATTATTGCCGCGTAATTAAATTCTCAAAGAAAATACGTTCACTGCACAAGTCTTAATGAAATGTGCTTTGTACTCTTTCTTAGATCAAATAAACAACTTGAGGGAGAACAGAACATATTAAACCGTACCTAATATGCTCATTTTTAATTCTTAGTCTACATATGGGTCTATATACTCGTATATAAAAATGAATGTTTGTGTCTGTCCATGCTTTTCTCGAAAATTACTGAACCGATTTCGCTGAAAATTTCACAGTTTGTTCTTATTTGTCACAGGAAGATTTTGAGAGTAGTTTAAATGAAATCCAGACGTCTTCTTCTTTTGAAAAAAAAAACGATTGCTTTGAAATTGTGTTATTTACCGATTGCTTCGAAATTTTAATACAATGTTGCATTAGAATACGCGGGTGTTTTCATAAACATTTCTTTTTTTTTGAAAAAAAACGATATCATTGATATTTTGTTATTTATCGATTTCTTCGAAATTTTGATACAATGTTGCATTAGAATACGCGGGTGTTTTTATATACTTTTGTTTTTATTTTGGAAAAAAGCGATTCCTTTGAAATATTGTTATTAAACGATTGCTTCGAATTTTTGACACCACTTTGCATTAGAATAATATAAATAATTAATACGAATGAAAACGTCTGTTTTCTAGAAGTATTATTATATTTTATGTGAATGACACGTTTCGCCTGTCTAAGGCATTGTCAAATGTTATTGTATAAACCATTTTATCAAATGTCAGTTTTACTTCATTGTTCAAGAAATGATAAATCTGTTTTCTAGATATTTTATTATATTTTATGGGAGTGCCATTTTTCGCCTTGCTAGGGCATTATCAAATGTAACGATAAGCAAAAGTGTACACATTTATGTGCTAGAGTTACGTTTTTCATCAATATTAATTACTTAATATAGAGTTTTACATCAGTATCTTTCGCAGTTTCAATCCTAGGAATTGGTTTGCATCAAAGTCTTCAATCTCGTCTTCCACTGCGCTCGGTCTTTTGCGGTCCTCTTCTATTCAATATATGAGATACAGTTCATGTCCTTGCACACCTGAATCATACATTGAATATATATTTTTAAAATTATTTTTCTTCTTCAGCCTATTCCCGTTCACTCCTGGAAAAAAGTCTTCCTTATTTGCTTCCACGCCACTTTGACTTGTGCAGACTGCATCCAGGTTATGTTGACATATCGGTTCAGGGAATACTTCCTTTGTGGTCCATGTTCTTCAAGTCTACGTGACCTTCCCAAGGCCATTTTAGAGTCGCTTCACGGTGGATGTTGTCAGTGACATTTGTTTTTTCTCTCATCGTATCATTTTTAAATCCCCCCTCGCCCTCTTTCGGAGGGACACTCCGGGCCATACATTTAGCCCCATCATAAAAAAACTACCAAATCGCATTCCAACAATGTTTCCTACAGACGTAAGAGGAATAGTCATTAGAGCTGAACCTCTGTAAGCCAGAAGATCCAAGTCCAAGATTCTGTCCCTAAAGCTTGATTAAATTTAATGCGTTTAAATTTCAAATCTTCGATGCTCTATCGAAGTTTGGACTCTGCTGCTCTGGGTATTAGCCAATGAAACCTAACCTCCGGGACCCGATTTTTTTTATATATATGGAACCTGGAGAATCCTGAATTGAAAGCGCTCATACGTAAGTCAATCTAGGGACGACAAAACGGCGAGATGAAGTATCCCTTTGAGCGGTATGACGCTCTGCATGTAACATGGAACAATAGTGGCATTCACAGACGAGGATCTTGTTCGGACATCCGGTAGTGCGTTCCAGTCTACGGACTTCTGGGTCAACGACATATTACGAAGTTGTTATTGACACTTCTAAAAATATTAATGAAGATTATTGAAATTTATTACATAAGTTCGTAATAAATATTTTTTATTTTAAATTCTTTTTATTTTACATGTAGTTTTATTATATTTGTTCTTCTAGTTTCGATTGGTTTCAGTAGCTCGCTGCTATCTTCTGGTATCTCTATCAAAATTTCATCAAATTTATACAATACTCGTATATGTAATACAAATTAAATTTCAACCCCCACAATTAGCATTCAATATGTAAACTAAAGATTTTTTATGTATTGTTGATGCAAGAAGATTGCAGCGAGCTGTATAAACCGATTGTCACCCTTCAGTCTCCAGGCTACAGCTAATGAGAGTCCAGTCAGATCCCTGATTTGATCGGACCAGCGGCTCGGTGGTCGTCCTTGTGGTCGCTTTCCCTCCACTTTACCCACGATGATGAGGTTTTCAAGGTTGTCCTGCTTTTCAATGTTCAAGGTTCAAGGTGCAATATATTGTATAAAATTTTATATATTTTTTTCATTAATTCGTTATGCTGTTGACACGATAAAGAAGAAAAATATCTTATTTTGTTTGAATACTTACTTTTTAAAAAATGTATGGGACGATTATGTCAATATTCTAGCATTACGTGTAGATAAAAATCAGACGCCATCTACAATCAGCATGTAAAACTAGAGTTATATAACTAACTAACCATCACGCCGTCTCCCCGAAGAAGTAGGCAGCAAGAATGGACTGCCACACTTTTCTTTCCTGACATTTCTCTCGATTCCTCACATGGCCGACATTCAATATTTGATTTATTTGATCGTGCCACATTTCCCTCGGTCTTCCTCTATTTCTGGTTCCATTTTCATCGTTAACATATTCTTTCTTCATTCATTCTTTCCATATGTCCAAAACATCTGAATGATCCTTTTATTATTTTGTTCATAACACCATCATTCGCACCGCTTTCACTTCTTATATTTTCATTCGACACTATCATATACAGAGTATTCACACATTCGTCTAAGAGATCTCATTTCTACTGCATTTATTCTACTTTCATCTTCTTTTGCCAGTATATTATATTATTATTTTCAAAATTCGCCTTTTTTAGATATGCTGTATTAGCACGACGAATCGTAAGTAACTTGTACCAAATTTATAAATAAATGTCCTCGTAACTATTTCCTATTGAGTCGCTGTGCGGTCGGCTGGCGTCAGATTAGGCGCAAATACCTTGGATTATTTCAAACTTGAAAGTGAGACACGATAGAGCAGAGCCGACATGGACAACTGATCATTGACGTCATAAGATCTCGATTGATCGAGACTGCATGCCGTTCGTACTTACATGTACGAGTGTACCTAACTTTCACTGACTTAACGTTATATTATATAACGTATCAAACACGTAAACAAATTTTCTAACACATGTCTTCTTCTTCTTCATCAGCCTTTATCGGTCCACTGCTGGACATAGGCCTCTTCCCTTCCCTTCCACTCGTCTCTATCTCCTGCCAGCCGCAGCCACATTTTCCTCCCCACAGCAGCAATGTCGTCGGCCCACCTTTTATGCGGCCTGCCGACGCTTCTCCTATTCTCCCATGGTCTCCACCTTATTATTTTCTGGGTCCATCTATCCTCACTCTGTCTCGCCACATGATCCGCCCATTGCCACTTCAGTCTCGCTAGTCGTTCCATGATGTCCGTTATTTTTGTTCGGCGTCTAATCTCCTCATTTCTTATTTTATCTCGGAGACTGACTCCGAGCATATGTCTTTCCATGAAACGCTGCGTGACTCTTATTCTCTCTACATTTTTCTTGGTGAGGGTCATAGTTTCCATCCCATAAGTCATCACCGGCATAGAGACTTTTCTCTTTACACATATTGAGGTTTCCTTGTTTAAACCAGACAGCGGAAATATCGAGGCGAATAGGGTTGAGCTGGGCACCTTTGGCAAACTAAAACACATGTATCTACCATAAATATATGGCAGTGTGATTGTCACACTGTCTTAGGTCTGGTATAGAATTCTTGTGACAATAAAATGGCGATAGATTGGCTACCTATCACATGTCATAAGAATCAATATAATAGCTAAAATAAATTGTATACAGTAATTGGGTTCAAACTACCTGTTGTATACAAGGAAAAAAAAAGATCTAATTTCATTGGTAACTAACTTATTACCTAACTAACCATCCATTCTCCGAAGGGGTAAGCATAAATAGTTGAACGCCACAATGTTTTTTCTTGACAAACTTCTGTCACTTCCTCAACATTCATATTTCTCCGACTCTTCACTTGGCGGACACTTAATATTTGATTTATTTGATCGTGCTACGTTTTCCTCGAAGAAGCTTTCATTTTCACTGTAACAGAAATATTCTTATTCCATTTCCTTGTAAAATATTAATATTAGTAATTAACAAAACAATTAAACGTTTAAATGAACTTTAAATTGAACTCAATAATGAACATTGAAGTGCAATTATTTTCTACATTTTGACAGTCTCTGATAAGTAATTTGTATTTACGTTTGCTTATAAAAATTACACCGTTTTTTATTATTATTTATTATTATAATATCAATATATTTTTCTAAAGCATTACACACTTTTATGACTTTTTTCGCATCTCGTATTTTATGACATGCTTTAAAGTAATTAATAATACAAAAACAACCGTTTGGCTAGAAGTTTAATTGTATTATTGGTGAGCGACATATTTTTCCTTGATAGGGTATTATCAAATGTATACCTTCTAGAAAATGGACGTTTTAGTCAGGATTGAAACAAAAAACAATTATGGACTTGATTTTTTTTAATCTTTGTTCTGTTCCGAATACAAGGCTTGCCTCTCTTGGGAATCATTGGTCATCCCTCCATCTTTTTGGTGGTCTTCCGGGGGGACGGTAGCCAAAAGGAAACTGATGCATCACAATGTACGGGATTCTGGAGGGATCAATTCTCTACACGTGCGCATGCCAGTATCTTCTACGTTGTCTGCTCCACACGACCATATCTCCCTCCTCGCAGATTTCGCAGAATTTTTCTTACCTACCTAACCATCACGCCGCCTCAAGAAGTCTCTCTGAAGGAGTAGGCAGAAAGAATGGACTTCCACACTTTCACCGATACGGCACTCGATGGAGTGGCGAAAAGGGAAGGATGCTCTCCTTTTCGCCCCCGCGGAAAACGCGGCGTGATGGGTTGCGAACTTCATCGGCACCAATAGGTATCTCCCGCGCACACTGATATACATATACTGATTAGATATTCATAATATTCGTTCATTACCCGTTAATTCCTATGCACCACGGAGGTGACAGGACAAAAATAAGAAGAAGAAGAGACCCGTCAATTCAATTCAACTTATCTATGAGAATATTTCCTTTCTAATACATATAAGTATAATGAGTTGAATGCATATACGTATGAATTAACTAAGTTAGATTTTAAAACCTATCTAAAACAATTATTGAATTCCTTAAATAATCACATAATATCATTCAATAATTATTCATTTTCATATTAATTAAGTTTATTTAAGCGTTTATCTTCGCGGTCACATATTAATATTATTATCGTTATCGTGAAATCGTAAAACCCCGATCTCTAGAATCCGTCAGAATTGTTCTTGAAACAATAAATATAGAGCAAAGTATCTTGAAGGGCACACTTACAGAAGCTATGCCGTATTTTTTTTAACTTTAAATTTATAAATAAAAGTTATGTATTAATATGATTTATTTATGTATAATGTAGCGTTCACTTCCTTAAAAATGTATTATTTGTAACGTCTAAATGAACGCATAAGCTGTCGCTCGAATGTAGCAACCCATAGACATTTTATTTAATAGGAGACTTATGTATTGTTTTTTTTTTAATATGTTTTTTAATTGTAATAATTAAATCTTCTTCTTATGATATTTATAAACATAAGTATATTTGTGTGTTAGTTTCCCATGCGTTCGCGCATCGTTCATCTAAATGAGTCGAAACTTTGTGCACTTGTTGTTGGCAATGTTGGCATTTTAACAGACATCCTTTTGGAGTTGATAAAGTATTTCAAGACGAATATATATAAAATTTCAAAATTTAGTGGCAGATTTATCATCGCATAGGAACATATTATTGATGTACGGCTGCGAGACATGGTGCCTATCCGAAAGGGATAAGCGGAGACTAGAGGCTTTTGAGATGTGGTCCTATAGAAGACTCTTTGGTATTTCCTGGAGAGACCACATCACGAATGAGGAAGTTCTTCAAGGAATCGAAGGAGGAAGGCACCTCCTCAGGACCTTGTCCGAAAGGCGTGCAAGATGGATCGGCCATGTAATGCGTCAAGAAGGTCTCTTGCATGCCATAATGGAGGGTATGATCGAGAGTACCTGGAGGACCTGTTGGTGGACGTGCGCTGCTCATCATATGCAGATTTCAAAAGAGCCGCACAATACAGGGAAGAATGGAAGAGAATAATAGAGGAAATTGCTGCAAACCAATCCCAGGATTGAAACCAGAGAAGAAGAAGGAACATATTACAATTATTTTTTATTTATATTTTGTTGAATCGCTCTTTACATCATTATAGCGCCAGTCAAATCGATGTCAAGGATATTGCTATCATATTGATTATCATAACGTGTGATAGGTAGCTTATCTATCGCCATTTTATTGTCACGTGAATTCTACACCAGACTAAAGACATTGTGACAATCAAGCTCCCATCCCCGGGAATTGAGCCCGGGACCTTCGGTGTGCCACGAAGTTCTTATCATCAATGTATAATACTGTTAGATTTGTATATTAGTATAATTTGAAAATTAATTACTCTGTCACTTTTTATCAATGTATGGCGCTTGTAAAAAACTTTTTTCAGTTTGTGAATTATAAGTGATGTTTAGTTTTAAATTCTTCTTTTTCTTCTCCTTCTTCCTTGTTGTAGACCGATGTGTTCTGTTCTCCAGAGTGTTGCTCCTCCTGTGAGGTAGAGCTGTCCTTCCATTTTTGGAAGGTCTTCCACGAGGACGATTCCCATGAGGCTGATTATGTAGTGCAATATAGGGGAGTCTGGCGGTGTCCATTCTTTGAACATGACCGTACCAGTCTCTTCTTCGTTGTCTGCTCCATCTTATAATATCCTCAACCTTACATATCTCTCTAATTCTGGTGTTCTTCGCGCGATCTCTCAGTGTCTTGCTTGCTATCGTCCTCAGTGTCTTCATCCCGGAAGTCCTAAAAACTTGTTTGGTCTTTACTGTGTCTGTTCTTGTTTTAAATTGCAAATATAATATTTCATTTCCAGACCATGAACACAATAGCCATAGTTCGGTATTAAGTTCGTTTTTTTGATTATATAATTATTAACTATTGACGTATTTTGATAATGACCAAATATTGCTAAATCTATCAATCGTAACATATAAAATCAGAGGTTATATTATATATATGTGTGTGCAGCGTGTATGGCGCACTGCATTCGAGTGTTAACACAATATGTCAAACGACCGTGGATAGGTACCTTAAAACTTCACTAGGCCACACACCTTTTCCGCGTTTAAAATTCGCCTCCATACCCCACACTTATAATTGCAGCGAGCAGTGACCTCTAAGTTGTCCAAGTTCCTACCGTGCCCGTGAACTCAAGAGCCCGTATTCTAAACGAAATGTCGGAGTTACCTATTCGGAAACTCGATTCACGTTGTGCTCAGATTCGACTCGTGTATAGGTTAAAAACATTGGCGCGCTTCTATACAAGCTGTTGGGCATTGATCGACGGCAGAAATAGCTTTTAAAAGTGTCCCACCGAGACGTTAAATAAATATGACAATTATTTTTTGTGAATGTATACTTGTGATTAATTAATGAAATTTGATTGTATCTCAATAGAGACGAAGATAGGTGGAATGGGGAATGTTGTAATTACATAAAGCGTGCGCTTAACCCAACCAATGACAGGTCATAAGTCCTGTAAAGACCTTGATCAACCATATTCAGTTTCCAGTTTGCATCTTCGTCTCTATTGAGATACAATTAAATATGTCAATGTTTGTACGCAATACATGCGATTGACAGAACTTTCATTGTACGTAAATATTTTAGTACTTTCTGTGCGTCAGCAGTTAATTTTAATAAAATATGATACCAGTTTAAGGCTTCTATTTGAGTTATTGGAAATATAGTCAATTATAATCAATAGTTATGGGAATATAAGGTGTCCAACGGGAGATTCCCGATTTTGAATTTAATCAATGTTCGATTGGATTGGGAAGTGCGGGGGTGACGTGGAATTTTTTAACGCGGTGTAAGTTTTGTGCTCGCTTCAACGTACGCCGCATTCATTCAGAACTGGGTATATAAGGTTCGCACCACCACCCGAGACTGTTATAGGACGCAGCGACGCCCTTTCGTCAGTCTCGCTGCACTATCTAGGCCTGTTCCTTGTCCATCCGGGACTTACGTTAATTTAATTTAGCCTTTTCTTTTCATCAATCAAAAGGATGACAGACCACATTTAATATTTTCTTTTAACCTTATATATCTCCCGCGCGGCCTCACATCTCTTTATTATTAAATAAAATCAGAAGTAAATGTTATATAAAACACACCTTAAATTAGTAAAAAAAAAACACATTAAAATTATATAAAACACACATTAATACATAATACACCATAGGACAAATATATAACAAACTAAATTTTAAAACAGGAAGAAGATTGTGTATGAGGGAGGCGGGAAAATGTTAAGTAAGAATGAATAAATTGGGATGGGATGGATGGAGGACAGGTTTTAGAAAGAGCAGAAATGAATTAAAAAAAACAGCATACATAAAAGACACATTATAAACAGAAAAGTAGATCAGAACACACCCACCAAGGGGCAGAATTCAAAGCATTCTTTCAGAACTGGGTAGCATGGTTTACAGCTTCCGCTTCAGCATTAAACAAACTGGATCTAACACTAAGGGAATGGCCACACTGGAGTGCCTGGGTAGGCGCCAAGACACAGTTCGCTTGTGATCACGCCCTGTGGCGCGAACCCTATAGTGTGGCCGGTCCCATAGTACGTCATATGTTAGTTCGCCAGGTGTCCACCTAGCCTCCGAACCTGGCACTTCGGTGTGGCCGTACCCTAACAGTACAACCATATTTTCATGCCCTAAATTGCCGAGCGAAAGCATTTCAAAACTTTTCTGTAACTAGTTCGTTTGTTTTGAGTGAATGTTTTGTATGTTTCGTTTGTTTATTTTCCTGTTTAATGATAATTGGTGCGTGGTAATGACGTAAATATTTTAAACTTATTAATTTATACCATATCTATACTATAATACATATTCCATATTTGGTAAGTATCTACTCTACATACCTGTAGATCAAGTTATGTCTCATATAGCGGGCATGTCCACACGGTAGACCATACGTCGTCAGTCAATAGAAGCCGACAACCATATAAGTACTTTCTTCTATATTCGCCATATTATAAATAATCAAATAAATTTAACGTCAAGTCCAATCTTTGATTTATTTCCTTTGTTGTAAGTAATTACCTGAACCCTAATAAGAACTTTAAATTATTATTTTAAATTTTAAATTGAATATTTGTTATAACAAAGCATAAACGTTTCAAAATAAATTAAGTAAACAATTTTATAACATTTTAAATATGTATCTTTATAATATGTATCACTGAAGAAGGACTGGTTGTCCGAAACATGACTACGTAATTTAATTTTTTTAATGTAAGTGTTGTATAAACAAAGTGTATAAAAAAATAAAAAGAGACATATAAATACCTTTATACTTTTTATCATAATATTTTATAAATATGCAAAACCGGATGCCGTCAAGAAAGACTACGAGAATATTTTGAATACAAGAGAGCGAGACAGGAATACTTCGATTCTCTCCGAAAGTAATTCGAAATGGACACAATGCACATGCCCGCGAACGTTTCTGATTTGATGCCATCTTCCTCGGCGTTTACTTTCTTAACCATTATTTCTTCATTCATGCTTTCTATTGGTCCAACCAAACCATGTTAGTGATCCTTTCATAATCTTCTGCCTAGTTCTTTCTTCCACTCTCCTATATACCTACTCGTATTTTAAAATTTTAAACTAGGCAAGTAACCGTCTAGCTGCATCTTTGCTTCAGTCGATATATTTCTATTTGCGGTAATGACTTTGGGTGCACCATTTATTTTGTTTCCAGCTCCAACCCTTCTTTCGATATCTTTCTCCATTTTTCCATTTCTTGTAAACATGCTTCCCAGGTAGACAAATTCGGTAACTTGCTCTAATTTCTCACCGCTCGCACCTATATCACAATCTGTCATACATTCTTCCTTTTCAAATACCATAACTTTAGACTTTGACACGTTCATCACAAGGTCATACTTATTGCATACTTCGTACATTCTTGACACTAGGACTTGTAGATCGTCCATGCTGTCAACGATTAAAACAGTCTCGTCTGGATATAGCAAACAGCTGATGGACATATCGTTCATTTTCGCACCAGCGTTTATGCCATCTAATTCTTTCATACACTTGTCCACGTATAGATTAAACAACCACGGGGCCTTACACAACCCTGTTTGACACCTTTTGTGATATCAAATCAAAAAGTGAAAGTCCCGTTTACTCTGACACACGCGGTGCTTCCTTCATAAACGGAAGAAAACGCTCGTATCAGGTTTGTGCTTACTCCATACTCGGCCAAGACCTTCCATAACTTTTCTGTCAACTCGGTCATACGCTTTTTGAAGATCTACAAACGCGCAGAAAAGTTTCGATCTTTTACCATAAACTTCTCTGTTAGATTGCGTAATGCAAAAATCTGGTCCATTGCATCGGAGTTCAAAAATCTGGTTTTGTGTTATTCACTTAACCCTTAACGTACCGTGTTCAAAACAAAACGCTTGCTCCCATGTGGTAAGTTCAGTTTACCGCTAACTTTATCTAAATATCAAGCATATGACTAGATGAATCAAAATTTAATTTATGTCATCTTGTAGGGAATTTCATTAGGAATAGATCGATATCTATAACATACATGGATTATTTGAAAAACATATCATTATTAATTTTTTTCTGGAACCATGCGATTTCTGATATGTAATGCGTCATAGCATACGAAAGACTAAAAATCAGGAATAAACTTGTCTGCGGCCCGCGGCCGGCGGGGCGAAGATAAAGGCACCTAGGCAAAATGTATAGTACGTTCAAGACAACGAGTACGTATTAATATTTGTCCCTTTTGGTAAAGTGTTAATATTTTCACAGTTCTGATATTATTAACTTACGTGCTGCGTTTTCATCCAGTCGGTATTATTACGTACCTATTGAAAAGGTCAAAGTATAATTTATAATAGTTCAAAACAGCGAGTAAGTATTTGTCACTTTTGATAAAGTTGTAAATATTAGCAAAACAAATTCTACCTTTAACACGAATGAAGGTGAGGGCAGTCTTAGAAAATATTTTTTTTTGGGATGAAGGAAGTAATTTTTGCTTTTTTTTTATTACGAAATATTGAGAACACTTCAATGGAGGATTACAATTTTTTTTATAATATTAGGGTCCATAGGTTTTAAGAAAATCAACTTTAAATTGGCAGTGGAAACTCAATTTACCACATGGCAACGCGACGGTTAATAAAAATTACAAAAATATAAAATATGAGTCCCTACATTCTCTTTTTGTTATTTTGTTTGTATGGCTTTCTAAATATTATTTATATTACTATTAACTAACTAACTAACTAACCATCACGCCGTCTCTCCGAAGGGGTAGGCAGAAAGAATGGACTGCCACACTTTTCTTTCCTGACATATTTCTCTCGCTTCCTCAACATTCATACATCGTGTCATGCACGCGCGTCTATTTCTCTGACTCCTCACATGGCCGACATTCAATATTTGATTCATTTGATCGTGCCACGTTTTCCTCGGTCTTCCTCTATTTCTGGTTCCATTTACATCATTAACATATATTTTTTTTACCATTCTTTCTTCATTCATTCTTTCCATATGTCCAATCCATCTTAATGATCCTTTCATTATTTTGTTCATGACACCATCATTCGCACCGCATTCACTATATTACTTTTATACTTTTATACTTTTACTTTCTATTAATAAAGTCACGAGTCAAATGTATTTATTTATCAAATATAATATAACATTTTCTTGTTTTCATTATTTACTAAAAAGTCTAATGACGTATTAAAGAAGCATATTGACGTAATAGTAATAATAAACAATTTTTGTTATATATTATTCGGGTGTCAGTATACGTCAATTCAAATTAATTAATCGTCCGATATCGCGTCCCTCTTCTCAATCGAGGAATTCAAAGTACAGTTCAATGTGCATGAATGCGATGCACAATCATTCGTCAGAATCTGCCCTACACATCGCGCCACTATCGTCTTATTTCACGTCATCTTCTTCTCTCTCACTACTGGTGACGATGCTTTAAAACTTTTACTTACAATGCTAAAGAGTTCCGTGCGTAACGGTCATATGTATACACCTCTTCTTCGCGTGCCGTATTAGGTCCCCCTGATGTTGGCAATCACTCGGGCGAAGGCTTCTCTATCTTGCGCAACCCGGAACAGCTCTCCCACATGTCTCATCCCGGTCCAGTCTCTTATGTTGCACAGCCAAGACGTTTGCCTTCTACCAGGACCACGCTGCCCCTCAATTTTTCCCATCAGTATTAGTTGGAGCAAACTGTATTTATCTCCCCTTAAAATGTGACCCAGATATGAAATCTTACGGACCTTAACGTCCTTTAGTAGTTGTCTACTACAATTGGCTCTCCTCAAAACCTCCAAATTGCTGACGAAATCTGTCCACGGTATGCGAAGCATTCTCCCGTGCAACCGGTTGATAGTGTCCACCACTTTCTGGGTCCAAGTCTCCGAGCCATAGAGTAATACAGACCAGACATAGCACTTCAACATTCTCTGCCTTAGTTTCAAGTTCAAGTTGTCATTGCAGAATATTCATTTCATTTTGTTGAATGAACTACGGGCTGCTTCGATCCTGCACTTCACTTCCACATCTGGGTCCATAGATGATGTAATCATACTGCCCAGGTACTTAAAGTGTTCCACCCTCTTCAATGGTTCACCACCGAGTCGTAATGTTAGAGCGGAGTAATCCGCTCTGCCAAATGCCATTCACTATGCACTTCAACATGTATTCACTATGCACTTCAAAATAAGAGTTTGAAATCGGAGTAATGGATTATTCATACGATATTATTAGACAAAGTATGTATTGTGAAGAAGGAGATATTGTGAGAAGGGCCAAAAAATAACAAATCAAATTTTACTTATACTTTTCCATCCATCTTGCATCTATGATGATACCCGTCGCCAAACCAAAATGTCTAACAATATCCAGACAGCCTCTCAGATGCAAACTGGTTGTAGATGATAAACTCATAGAACAGGTCACGAAATTCAGGTGTGGAGATATCTAGTTGCAGCGATCTATATAATGAAGTTAAAAAAAACAGACTGATAAAGCAGCAGTTATCTCCAGATGTCCGAGGGACGCTGTCTCGAGAACAAGTCGCTAGACGCAAATGGCTGTGGATCGGTCACTCTCTGAGATGGAACCCATCGCTCAGGGCGCACTAGACTTGTAGAGGGGAAAAGAGGGATCGAGGCAGACCTAGAGCCAACTGGAGAAGATCCCTATAGGACGAGGTCAAAGCAGTAGGCCTCACTTGGGATGATGTTAGGTACCAGACATGCGATAGAGTCGATAGAGTGTGACAGGAGAAGAAAAAACCCTTTATCCTGAATGCTAGGCGTTCAGCGAAATTGGCCATTAAAACCATGTAAACGCTTAGGGTGTTGAAAACCAGACTGAGGCTACAACATCGTCGTACGGATAATGTGTTGGCCAATTTAAACAGGCTCGTTGCAGAAAGCGTTAGATCGTGAAATGTGTAATAACGCAATCAAAGAAATCGTAAAGAATTTTGTACCAATCGAAAGTATACATAACTTGTTCACTAGTTATTGTTTTATTTAATGGGTGAAATAGCCATTTGCTCCATATCTAAAAATATTAACAATTCCTTTGTTAAATTAAAAGCTTTGACGACCTTTGTAGCAGAGTTTGCAAGAGCTATGACTGCCACACCGAAGGTCCCGGGTTCGATTCCCGGCGACGGTAGTGTAATTGTTACACTATCTTTGGTTTGGTGTAGAATTAACGTGACAATAAAATAGCGACTAACTACCTATCACGCCGTCTCCCCGAAAGGGTAGGCAGAAAGAATGGACTGTCACACTTTAACCGATGCGGCACTCCATCCTTCTCTTTTCGCCCCGCGGGAGACGCGGTGTGATGGGTTGCGAACCTCATCGCCACCAATAGGCATTTCCCGCGCACACTTCGATCGTCCGACATCCATAAAATAAATCCCCTGTCTGATTCGACGGAAAAAAAACAGATTATACATCATCCAGTCTTGTTCATCGTGGTCCATATCATATTCGAGTTTTTCTTTAATAACAGCATCCCAAAACGAAATTTTTAGATAAACCCCAGGTTTAATAATTGTATAAGCAATTATTTTGGTGGCATTATAGTCATTAGATGTATCAATTGAAATACACCCTAATCTGTCTATCATAAGAATATTCTCAGGTTCATTAGTAAGATTAGTATTGTTCCCAAAATAATCTTTGTAAAGTTTAACATCAAAAGGATTATTGCAAGAATCGGTAGGACTCTCCCAAAGTGCTTCAATGTTCTGATGAAAAATATATTTTATAAAATAAATCTCCAGAAAATACACTGCTATTGCAAAATAATAAAGTAAATCTATTTTTTATTCGTATGATTATTTAATATTGAGATTTACACCATTGTTCAAGAAACATTAAACAAAAACTGTATTTTAATTCATAAAAAATCGACATAGTATTAACGCCTTAAGTTTAACCCTCCCTTCCCTATGATGGGTATCTTCTACACGTTGCTTCTAAAAACCATCAATATCTCTATAAATATAATAAATACAAGGTTAAGATTTTAGGTATTCCTCCATAATATATTTACGCATTGATTTAAAAAATAATATTAATAATAATCAGAATTTATCGGGTACATCGGAGGTGAAAATCGAAAACAAATTCGCGTATAAACAGCGATTTGAGTGCGTCACACTATATTCGCATCTCACTCTTGCATATGTCCTAGCTCAATGTTCTCACTCTCGCCGTCCCGCCGCGCCGGCAGTGGCGGCAGTCGCTTTCGGGCTTGCAACCGCGGGTCTATGCCCGTTCCGTGAGCGTTGCCAGATGTTTTTTTTTAATGTTTTTAGCAATTAAATCTCAATTATTATAATTTTTTACTTCAATTATAATTATATAAGGGGATCAGCTATGAATGTTCCTATTTTTCCGATTTAAAATCGCTAATTTTTTAACGCGTACTGACTACCCTGCACCGGAACGCACGTTTTTATTTTAGCACCGTAAGGGGAAGGTTAACCAAAAAATATGTTAGTACGTTTTATTGTCAACTGTTATCAAGAAGTAAACATTCAAAATAAGTGCGTATCAGTAGATACGAAATACGAGTATCTAGAGTTTAATTTACAACAGATTCCAGATAATGTATTGTAAATAAAGATATGAAATTCCATGTGTTACAATTTGAGTCTGATTTATAACGCTGTTTTCCTGAGCAGATTGGTGGGGTGCTTATATGGCAAGGAAAAATCTGGTTCGCGTTTTTTCCTTGCTTCGTCCGCGTGTCTCGGATTGGCCACTGCAACCGCTCTCCCGTTTTAGCCGTTAGAGCGCTCGCTGCCTTACCCGAAGTCCAGCGGTTCAGTTGCGTACCAACTATCGAGGTGCGCTGGCATACTTGCCGTTAAACCGCCAGTTGATAGAAACTTTTCCCGCGTTTAAATTGTGTTACGTTCTACTTAGACGAAAGTGTAACAATGGACAGCGCCGCATTGCTCGCAGCAGTAAATTGCGACAGCTACGTTTCGTGTTAGTTTGTGTTAGAAGTGATTTTGGTACAGAAGTATGAGTGGAACTATATGTGAAAGCCTTCCTACGCAACAGCCGCAGAGGTTGACTCTTCCAGATCGCATGGAGAAACTCACGGATGGGGTGTTTTACAGGGCCCTGGCTCAATACGAGAAGATCTTGGACTTGCGGCGATTTAAAAAGAACTCGAATGTAAGAAAGATTATTCTACAGTTAAACACACATATTCTACCCTAGCTCATGTCGAATCAGACTTTATATACAATAAACTAACTAACTAACTAACCATCACGCCATTTCTCCGGAGAGGTAGGCAGAGAGGATGGATCGCCACAATGCTCTGTCCTGGCATACCTCTCGGGCTTCCTCTACATTCATACATCGTACCATGCACGCACGTCGATTATTCCGACTTCGAATGTGGCCGCCTTTTAGTAATTGATTAATTTGGTCATGCCATGTTTTCCTCCGTCGTCCTCGGCTTCTTTTTCCACTCACTTGAGTACAACTATTTTAACCATTCTACTCTCATCCATTCACTCCATACGTCCAAACCATCTCAGGGTTCCTTTTTTAATTTTATCCATGATGCAGTCATCTGCCTTACATTTCTTTCTTATTTCATCGTTCGGTATTCTATCATACAACGTTTTCCCGCACATTCTTCTTAGTGATCTCATTTCTACGTGGTTTATCCTGCTTTCACCCTTCAAGGCGTTCTTTAGTATAATAATAAAATAAAATAACTATAATACAATCGTGTAGTATACCTAAACAGATTTATTTGGACACACCTTTCATGGCCACCACAGTTTTTTATTCATTTGGTCATGGTATATTTTTCTCGGCCTTCCTCGACTTCCACTGCCATTTAAATTGCTTTTGACATATGTTCAAATTACTATAGTAATCATTTCTTTATTTTATGAAGAACTCATTAATCTGCCTTGAATTCCTATCTGAAATCTATGGTCTGTATTATCATACTGTACATCTTCAGAAATCCACTGTTGTCCATATTTAAATATCTAGTCGACAAGTGATATTGAATTAAGACGTTAATGATAATAATTTTTTAATATTTTGATTGTGTACAACCCCTCTAATCATATTCTTACATATCTAAAATTAACTCTTTTCGTTTAGGTATGTTTTATAATGTAATGTAAAATAAATGGCGCACTCAAAGTCAAAATAACTGGAAATAGAAATATATCCACAGAAGCAAAGATGGCAGTAAACAGTGGAGTTCTAGTGCCAACCCTCATGTATGGAAGTGAAGCTTGTAGCTGGCAAAAGAAGGATGAAAGCAGGATAAACGCCGTATAAATGATATCACTAAGAAGAATGTGCGGGAAAACGTTGTATAATAGAATACCGAACGATGAAATAAGAAAGAAATGTAAGGCAGATGACTGCATCATGGATAAAATTAAAAAACGATCCCTGAGACGGTTTGGACATATGGAACGAATGGATGAGAGTAGAATGGTTAAAAAGTTGTACAGATGCAGCATGAGTGGAAAAAGAAGCCGAGGACGACCGAGGAAATCATGGCATGACCAAATTAATCAATTACTAAAAGGCGGTTATATTCGAAGTCGGAATAATCGACGTGCGTGCATGGTACGATGTATGAATGTAGAGGAAGCCCAAGAGATATGCCAGGACAGAGCATTTTCTCTGCCTACCCCTTCGGACTAATGGCGTAATGGTTAGTTAGTTAGTTAGTTAGTTACTATAGTAATCATTTTTTGATTTTATGAAGAGCTTATTAGAATTCCTTTCTGAAATCTATACTCGGTATTCTCATGTGTTCATCTTCAGAAATCCTCTGTCGTCCATATTTAAATATCCAGTCGGTTAGTGATATTAAATTAAGACGTTAATGATAAATATTTTTTACTATTTTGATTGTGTATACGAGTATTTGGTGTATTCTCACAAATCTAATATTAACTCGTTTCGTTTATGTTTTATAATGTAATGTATCAATTCCATAGTTCAAGACAAGTTTTAATTGCTATATGTAGATTGTGACCTAGACCGACTGGGAACATTTTTAATTAGAACAGATACCGGATTAGATGTCTACAAAACGATGAACTTCCTATAAATTATCAACAGCATAACTCTAAAGTTATTATGTCTATATCTATAACAAACTTTTAAAGCGGATAAAAATAATATAATTAGCTTTTTGTATCGTTTATATCTTACGTTTGTATCTTTGATTGACACGTACATTGATAATCTCTCATTCTGCCATTTCGAAAGGAACTCTATCGGCAAATGACCTTTTTCGTTGCGTTTATAAATACCATTTAATCTGATATTTGGTGAAATAGTGCTTCCTGAACGTGGCCTCATTAATTCTACGGCAAAGAGAAACACGAAACTTGATCTGGCCTATGCGAGATCGGCTCGGTACCCGTTTAATGATTTTGGTTTCTTATTCGCAATAAAAACTTAGTCTAAGCAATTAAAAATAAAGAAAAAGAAAAGAAAATATTATAAATAATCAAATAAATTTATGGTCAAGTCCAATCTTTGATTTATTTCCTTTGTTGTAAGTAATTACCTGAACCCTAATAAGAACTTTAAATTATTATTTTAAATTTTAAAATGAATCATAATAAAATTAGAATTAAAAACTTTTAAAACGTTGTATAAAACCACTTTATTTTGAGTCAGTTTGTGTAAAGCCCTGACGAAGCTCGTTACAGAGTGAAACCGGTTGGCGCTCCTGACTCAAAATAAAGTGGTTTTATACAACGTTGCTGACGTCATGGACCGAGTGGCAAAATTGAAATGGCAATGGGCTGGACACTTGGCTAGACAGGGTGGCAACAGATGGGCACCCAGGATACTCAGTTGGAGACCATGGGCAAATAGGCGAAGTATCGGAAGGCCACCGATGAGATGGACAGATGATATTGTCAAAAGGGTTGGAAAATCTTGGATACAAAGGGGCAGGATAGAGACGAGTGGAGGAAATTGGAAGAGGCCCATATTCAGCAGTGGAGGGAAGAAGGCCAGCAAAGAAAAAGAAGAAGATACAAGTTTTAAAAGTGTTTAATTCTAATTTTAAATATGTCAAACCACCAAGTAATAGCTTCATTCCAAAGTTTGAATCATAATATTTGTTATAAAAAAAGCATAAACGTTCCAAAATAAATCTTTATAACATCTGTCAGAACATGTAAACAATTTTATAATATTTTTTAATATAAGTGTTGTATATACAAAGTATATAAAAAAGAAAAAGAGAAATAAAAACTTAGTCGTTCAGTTCAAATGATTTCCAGGGCAATAGAACCGTCGGTATACGCCCAAAAATGGAGTTTTTGTTTATTTTAACCCTTGATTTCATGGTGTAGCAAATTTGTTACAAACGAAAAATAAAAGCCATTGATAGTGGCGCTAGTTGACAAAAAAAAATTCTTTGACATTTGATTAACGGTTGGCCTGCTTCGATGACTGTCAGATTATTGCCAGACACATTTTGATAACCGTAAACATAGCTTAATTAACCACCCTACGTATTTGAACATACGTGATACGTTACGTGATACGAACGACTGTACCATTCTGCGCTATCCCGTATCACGTACGCGCATGAGAAAAAGTAATGTACCTAAAATGTACAAACTGTTAGGGATACGCGCGTGTGCCAACAACACTCGAGTACCTACAAGTCTTCATAAATATGATAGTTTTGCAAGGGGCAGGCGAAGTGTGCGTCCGAGTATTTGACGTTTCGTAATTAAAAAAAAAAATTGATATATAATTAAATTTCATTAATAAAAAACCTGCTATTTTTGCACGTTTCTCGGAAAATAACCCAAAGGTAGGACGGTTAACTTTAGTTCAAATAATTTTTTTTAAATAAATAAAGCTTTGGCTTCTGTGATATTTGACAGATGGTGTCATAAGAAATGCTATAATCTGAAATTAAATTTGATAAAAAAAAACATAGATATGTTATGCATACTTCATTGTTTGCGCGTGGAGCGACTACCAGATGTGACGAGTGTACGAGCGAGGTGCTTTATTTATCGAGCAGAAAGTATTTTAATTGAAGCATTTATGACAACGATGATCGTTGTTAGGATTCCGCGATGGGATTACAAACAACGGTATATCGTTGGCATTTTAAATATCAAACCATCGTCTCTTGTGAAATTCTAAGGTACTTTTAGGAGGCCTCTAACGTTTATAATTTCAAAAGAGTCAATTCACGTAAGTAGATACCCCCAAGTTCCACACTTCTGTATAATATAGATTACTATTCACAGTTAGTGAACACCGTCATTAGATATATGGTTGACTGATGTAGTTCCTTTCCTGAACCCGGGTCACGAAGAAAAACTCGTGACAAGGAAACGAATAGAACAAAAGTATCACGAGTCTTGCCCTTTGTAGTGGGGCTATTTGAAATTATACATGTATTGAACCTGATTCCAGAAAAATATGTGAGTTATCGAATCTAATTCATATTTTTTTCTTATCTTTTGTGATAATCTTGAGGTATTGATACCGTGGAATTCTATAATTCAAAAATTGCTACGAATCAAAATATTTTTTTGTTGAAAAAACAGTTTTGATTCATAAAAATTCAGACTTGCTTATCTCTCTTGCAAACATTTGGCTCAGAGCGCCACCTTTAATATAATGGGTTAAATATTTTTATTATTTTTAATTTATTATCATTTTTAGTTTCCCTTCGAAAACTAAATATTTTCTAAAATAATAAAACTGATCCCACCATAGTCTTCCATTCTCTGACCGATAAAATTATAGGATTTAAGCATAAACCATAAATCATCCCTCGACCACGCATCTCAACATCAATCAACAATGGCGCTACAGCCCACTATGGGCCCGGCCTCCTCCAAAATTATTCGCCACTCTGAGGTCCCACTCAACACCATCCATCCACCTCAGTTTTGGTCCTCCCACACGTCGCTTTCCATCTGGTCGTGTATTGAGAATCTTTCCCGGAATTCTTCCATTCGCTGGAGGTGTCCCAACCATCTAAGACGCTGTATTTTTATAAACTTCACTATGATGGGCTCGTTGTAAAGTCCTTCCAACTCCTGATTATACCTCACTCTCCACACTCCACCTTCACAAGAGGCTCAAAGATTTTTCTCAATATTGCGACTCTCTATCCTTCGCCACTATTCGCAAATGACTTCCTCTTACTATTTTAATGTCATCAGGTATCTTGTTTGTAGTCGGCCCAGGTTTCTGTGGCCGGTTCTCGGTTGCCACTTCAGGGTATGTCTGGACCACCGATTATCTGCTGTCTTCACTATATGACCGGTCCAATTCCACTTCAACGAAGCTATTCTGCGTGGTAACTGCCATTTTTTTTAACCCGAATTCTACGCTGTCGATTCATCTTATATAATGTATAGTTTTTTTAAAGCAAAAAATACTGATTTTTAGAACTTCAATAGTAGTCCAGCATTATGCTCAATATTTTAACAGTCGTACGTTAAAGATATCATTAGCTTCCATTGCATCCATTGATTTATGAATAATAATCGCTTGGTTATCCTTAATTCGGTGACTAAAGAATCAACAACAAACCAATTAGCTACGAGATTTCAAGGATTAACTACTGCTCACTCAAGCTTCGCAGTCTTATATATATATATATGTATATATATATCTATATATATATATCTATATATATATATATATATATATATATATATATATATATATATATATATATATATATATATATATATATATATATATATATATATATATATATATATATATATATATATATATATATATATATGATGTGTGTATATATGTCCACTTATTTCTTTATTTCGACAGCGACAAGGTTCATTGGACTGGCTGGCATCTACAGACCAGTCTGGCGAAATCGGTAAAAGTGTTTCCTATCACAAATTTCAACATATCTTTATTTCTCGTGCATTATTGATTTATATACGAGTATAGTCAAACTTGCACATTGTTTTTTAAGTACCCAAAAAAAAATTATGCAGTTTCGTTATATATGTTATATAGAACGAAACTGCATACTCAGTTTTTTTTTATATTTTGGTACATAGTGCCTATTTTACGCCAACCATTTATTCTTAATCAAAAACAGTTTTTATATTGCTAGTGGTAAATTATATCGTCTGAATCGTTACTGATAAGATTCCAACCGCAAAAACAGTAAGCCAAGTCTGGATATCGTTTTACCTTTCATTTGGAGGTTGTTTAGGAAACCACTCAACATGACCTGTTCGCATATTATGAATTTTATCAAATATGATGACCACTCTGATCTGCCAATGAGAGTGAAATCCCCACTCAGCCATTATCTTCTGTGCCTTATTAATAAAAAATCCCTAAACCAATAAATAGATACGTGGCAAATATCGTAAATATTATTTATTTATGGTTTATAAAGTATCGAAAGGTGGCCTTAATACTCAACTGTCTGTTTAAGGAAAAAGGATCATTGTATGTTCAATTCCTTTCAATTGGCCAATACTGTAAAATTTTATATAATACTAAGCCCTTGATAACTTTTGACTGCTTCTAAAGCAATGAAATGAGATATTTTTTGTATTTTCAAGTTCCTTTGATTTTGGCTGTATCTTGAGAAAATGACTGGTCTACCCTAAGATGGATAGTTCTGTTTAAGGAAAAAGGATCTTTGTAAATCTTGATAAGTTTTGACTGTTTCAAACGCAATGATGTAGGTGTTTTTTTGGTCCTTTCAAATTCCATTGATTTTGGCTGTATCTTGGGAAAAAGTCTGATCTATCCTAAGATGATTGATAGGCCCTCATCAGTTCTCTAGCGCGTCCTTTTATAAATATTTAGGAAATACGGTATTTATGTTATTCAGATTTCCCCAATTTTTTATTTAATTATTAGTTAAATCAATGCTTATATTTCGACATTAAATCTTCTTCTTCTTCTTCTGATTATAGATCTTGCGATCTGTTTATGGCTGTCTGAATATTGTTAAACATTTTGTTTTGGCAACGGATATCATCATATTATACTTCTCAGACGCATGTGGAACCTATAAAGCATTCGTTGAAGATCGTCTTCACTTTCTGCCAGTATTGTTCTATCGTCAGCATAGCATACCACATTTATGAGCTTTTCTCCTATCCTATATCTGAGGTTAAGAGATGCGACCTCCTCTCTGATCTTATCCATGATGAGGTTGAAAAGGAAGTCGCCCTGTCTTATTCCTGATATAGCAGGTATCTCCCTAGAGAGCTCACCATCTGCTTTAATGATATTTTTGCCATTAGTGTTAAGGTCTTGTATTGTTTTTATTATACAATAGATGGTAATAAACCTCTTTCCAAAAGGATATTGACAATAAATAAACACCTGAATTACTCGTATTTCATGTCACAACATAAACTTACGCAATTTTTTGCGTGAGGTAATCAGTTCCCAATAATTAATGCGAATGAAAACGTCTGTTTTCTAAAAGTTTTATCAGTTTCCGTTTCGGCCATAAACTTAACTGGAATTGAATTAGGTAAATATGCATTATAATATAAAGGAATTTTTTTGTTTTTTTTTGTTTTCATTATTTACATTGAACTTCAACCATGAAATTTCAAATAACAACATTGGATTTATTTAAATTTCCTTTCGTCATATCGCAGTAGAACTTTAGAAATACTAGCATGAAACGTTATTCATTTTTGATTTAATTGTATCTCAATAGAGACGAAGACGCAAATTGGAAACTGAATATGGTTGATCAAGGTGTTTACAGGACTTATGACCTGTCATTGGTTGTGTTAAGCGCACGCTTTATGTAATTAAAACATTCCCCATTCCACCTTTTTCTTTATGACCATGTAAGACAAATTTTTGGAAGTTGTATATATGTTACAAATCTATGCCTAATTTCACATGTCAGTTTCAATGTGCTATCTATGAAGATTTTTATTACATATGTTAATCTTTTTAAGATTACTCTATATAATCCACATACTAACGCCATCTATGGAGATTAATTTGAGCATTTAGCAGAAAATCTTTATTAACACAATGTGAAAGGCTATCGCCATTAGCGCATTGTTAGAAGCCCCCTGGAGATGTCACTCCTATCTCTATGCCAAAGAATTTGACCAGATATGATTACAATATTTTTTGTGAATGTATACTAATACTTGTATACGAATACTGGATTTCACCCACCGTGGGTTATTAATTCATGATTTAATTGTACAATTCATTTTGTTTTTTCTATAACGTGTTTTATTTTATTATATATTTATATGATGTCGTGTATTGGGGATACGGACATACAGTTTAGAGACAGCAATCCTTCATTATTTATATAATTTTCTGCACTCTAGATTTTTCTAAGAAAAAAAAATGTTAACTGGTCGACTCATTTTAAAATTTAATTTGTAACATAGTAATACGATTTCACATAACTTTCGTGTAGTAATATAATATCTACTACGTTATCGTGGTTTTCTGTATATGACGCACCAAGCGAATCACCGAAACTTTCTCGGAAGGAAACTAGTCACTTACGCATCACCTTAGATTCATTCGGCTTACCTTACTTTCGAAAATGATATGTTTGATGTGTTGACCAGATTTTTCGCGATAAGTTTTGATCCGGTGAATAAAATACATTTTAGATACTATACGCACATGCATATGGAAGCAAGCTGTGGTTATCATGCAGTTTACACCACAAATTGACTTTTTGATCACTTGGCACCATGTATTTTGTTGGAAGGCATCTTCATCTTTAAGAGCTTTCATGTCCCTCTACACATTCGTCAGTCAGGTGGTTTGTGGTCTTCCTCTCCTTCTCTTACTGAGTAGACTTGGTACTCATTGCAGGCACCTATTTAATCAAATATAATTCAATCTTCTTCTTCTTTCTTGTTGTAGACCTATGTGGTCTGTTCCTCAGAGTGTTGCTCCTCCTGTGAGGTAGACTCCCAGCTGTCCTTACATCTTTTAGGAGGTCTTCCACGAGGACGAGTCCAATGAGGCTGATTGTGTAATGTAATATAGGGGAGTCTGGTGGTGTCCATTCTTTGAACATGACCGTACCAGTCCCTTTTTCGCTGTCTGCTCCATCTTATATTATCCCCAACCTCACATATCTCCCTTATTCTGGTGTTCCTCACGCGATCTCTTATTCTTCATCTCGTAGTCAAAATATAATTAAATAAGATTTTCAAATTTATTATATAAGTTTGTTACTGTAGTGACCGGTTTCACTGTACCCGTGACCGCGACAAAATAATATGTTAAATATATCATTTTAATAATTAAACATTTGCCTTATTTCCTGCGCTTATTTAACGCATTTGTTTACTCTGGACTCGCCGGTACAGACAAATCAATTATCATACCTTCTATTATATTTGTTATGTAACGTAATATCTGGACTGTTTGCCATTTTCGTGTGGTAATTTATTATTGACTTATTCCAATACATATCATTCTGTTCATTTTCTAACAGAAATGTACTTATTGTAGGGGTCATATCATCCACTTGCAGCAATCTCTTGTTAGATAATTTTAGCCATATTATAGTGATACACATTCCACTTTGCACTTTGTATATTTTATGCAATTAATCAGCATACAGCATATTTATCAGCGGTTTTATCCCTGAAGAGGAAATGCTAATTATTTTTCATGTTATCGCTTATACCCACAATCGGAACGAATTAATATAACCTTCCGACTAACAGTTCTAATAATGAGGTCAGAATCATTTAACTTAACTCAAATGAAATTTCATGTTAATTTATTACGGTACTTTCACGCGCTTAGTACGTATTTAAAATGCACTTTAGATAATGCAATTCTTGCAACTAATACATCACAGTTTTAACGTAATAATATAACCTTTTTAACATTATACGAAAAGGAAGATAACACACAAAGAACACAAAAATATTTACCGTATTTTACGGACTATAAGACGCACCTTAATTTTTAAGCAATTAAAAAAAACTTTATTGTTATCATAGATTGCAATGCTATATTTAAAAAAATGATTTAGAATCCCCGTAACTCATATTCGCCGCATCGGTGCACTGCCGCTGCCAGTTGAATCCAATGTTGCCAGATAAAGATAGGTTTTCCGCGGCATCGAATACATGGCTATTTTTATGACTGGCGGGAATTTTAAATCAAACATTGGACATTTTTCTATTAAAAGCCGTGCCACACTGTTTTAAACAAGCTATCCACATTGGTCTCCACCGGCGGTTTAAAACTGTGTAGACACTTGTTTGAAACCAAAATTCGTTTGACCTTCAACAACATTTGTGGACGGACGCGCATAGTATGCGTGTTGTAAACTGTTGTAAACACGCATTCCACATGTGGGGCTCCATACTCCACCAAGGTCACCCTTGTGGAGAGCTTGTTTCAAACTGTGGCACGGCCTTAATTTTGAGTATAAAACGCACCTGAATTTTGGGAGATAAGTGCGTCTTGTAGTCCGTAAAATACGGTAATAAATAAAATTGAATTGAAGTGTGTTAATAATTTTATGTCAAAACTCAAAAAGAAACTGAAAACCATCAAAACCGAAAGTACACTGCACATTAGTTCCTGAACTTACTAACACATTCGGAGTCCTTGTTGAGCCGCGACAGGTCACACATATTCTTTTACATTTTCTTCATAGGACATAGAAGATTCCCACCGCTTACCCGAAGCTATTATAGGCGAACGGCGCCTTTCGTCAGCTTCGCTCATTCAATCCCCAGGCCCGTCGTTCGTCCATGCGGGACTTACGTTAGAAGAAATCAAGTTCATCCCTCCCTATTTTTCTCCACTCGTTCCTGTCTTGTCCCTTCCGCATCCAGATCGTTTCAGCTTTTCGGGCAATGTCGCCAGTCCATCTTTTAGGTGGCCTCCGACACTCCTTTTTTTGTCCAAGGTATCCATTGAAGTATCCTGGATGTCCATCTGGTATTGGCTATATTGGTTATATATCCAGCTCATTGCCATTGTCACTTCGATTTAGCATTATACAATATAAACTGATTTTTTCAGAATTCGATTCGTTTGTTCGCGCTAACGGTATACGGTCAAAATAGTGTCCAGAAATAAAATAATTTTAATCACTAATTTTTTTCGAATATCTTTTTGTATAATTTACTGGTTTTAGATAAAAAAAAAAACTTTGTGGACCTCACAAAAGCTTTTGATAGTGTACAATTAAAATACATAATAAACATTCTGATTCAAAAGTATGTTTCTCCAGAAATTATTAATGCAATCAGAGATTTAAATATGAGAGGCAACACTATAATTAGATGTGATTATGAACTTAGTAAAACAATCCCCGTACTGACAGGTATACGACAAGGAGACAGCCCTTGACAACCATTTTCTTTTCGATGAAAAAGGGACTTGAACGGGCATGTTTAAAGGATGGACACCACCAGACTCCCCTATATAGCATATACCACCAGACTCCCCTACATAATCAACCTCATGGGACTCGTCCTCGTGGAAGACCTCCTAAAAGATGGAAGGACAGCTGGGAGTCTACCTCACGGGTCTACAACAAGGAAAAAGACGAAGATAAAAAAATATTCGAGATGTTGAAATATAGAAGAATGCTTTTAATTCTCTGGATACATTTGGTTAGCAGCTTCTAGTAATGGTATCTGATTTCTAGTCAAAGATCACGCTATCATTGCAATCACGTTCAATATAATGTATGTATGTCAAAGATCGGCGTGTATATAATTTTTTGATAATAAGATTTTTAATGTATTTGATCGAATTTAAAACTTCACGGAACCATTGATGTTTTTTATTTGATATCATTGAACAAGTATTTGCAGAATCTCGGTATGCTTTATGTGACGAGTGGAGGAAAAACCGTTCTCTCTTAAGTGTTTATCTGACGATCAAGTTTTATTAAACAGACGTGCTGGCGAACACCGTGAAAAATAAATATTTTTTCATAGTTTTAAATTCAACACATTCCCCATTTTGTTATCAATCACTCACTCAGTAGTCAATTTTTTTGATCACACATATTAATACATACCTATTGTTTCTTGAACAATGATGAAAACTTACATACGAGTATCTAATAATTCATACGAATGAAACCGCGTGTTTTCTAGAAGATTTATTTTATTTTATGTGAATGACGTGTTTCGTCTTGCTAAGGCATTATTAAACGTTTAATAGTTCATTACAGACTAGAAAACAGACGTTTTCATTTGTATTAATCATATTTTTATGTTACAGCTACCTGTTGGCCTAGTACTTTTATTTTTATTCATAGATGGCAGTAATTACAAGTCGCGGTATAGTTTTTGCAGTAAAGTACGAATGATAATATAAAATTGGTTCCAATACGTACACATCAAATCAATGTTAATAAAATTAAATTGGTCCACTATGGTTTAATAAACTTAACTTATCGAATATTGTGATGTTATCTTATTATTTAAATCAATATTATTAAAGAAAACTCGAACCCAATCAGTTAAGCCAGATAAACATCATTCTAACCCTAAAACGAATCGATATTGATTTTTGTCTCGTTATGTTATTAATTCATTCTTCTGCAAAAATCACTCTTCTGTAATGATAACGTAAACTTGAAACTCCGACAGAGAATGATCAAATGCTATGTGTCTCTGTTTTATTGTGTGAATGTGAAACGTGGACCTTGAAAGTTTACTCAATGAACAGACTGGAAGATTTGAAATGTGGCTCCATCGCCGAATGCTCTGAGTTCCCTGGACAGACATGGTTACCAATACCGAAGTCCTGAGGCGAGCTAGAGTTGACAGGGAACTGTTATCAACTATCAAGGTTCGAAAGATTTCACATCTGGGTCATATACTGCGTGGGGAAAAGTACCACCTTCTCCAACTGATATTGGAAGGAAAAATTGAGGGACGCCGAGGGCCCGGTAGGAGACAAATGTCCTTGCTGCGAAACGTGAGGGAGTGGATCGCCGAGGTGATCGCCAACGTTGGGAGGACCCGACAGGGCACTTAAAGAAGAAGAATATGTTATTAATTGAAGGTGCAAGTATCAAAAAAATAGTTTTTGATCCCAATTAGTGTTAAACATGAAGGCCAATAACTGTGCAAAGTGATAGAATAATATAGTGTATGTATTTCAAATGTCACCCTAAAGATGCTACTTATGATACGTGATATCTGTAACGATAAACATTTTTTCTACTCTTCTTTGTTTTATTTTTAAATCACTTAACATCTTTATAATAATTATCCTTCAATTACATTTGATTTATCCCGCATCGTTCCTAATTTGACAGGCGTGCATCACGCCTTATTGCCGCTGGTTCTGGCAGCCGATTTAGCACGCAAATCACGCCTCGGAGTGGCACTTGTCTTCAGGAACTTAATTTGATTTAATAATGCAGGAAGTTAGCACTGACCGCACGGAGCGGCCGGCATTTGCGTCATTAAAACTGAGTTACTTTTCGTAAAAGTTACGTGAAAATATGCGCGCACGCGCGATTCGTGCTAACAGAAACCTGGTAAAAATACGTAATACCGAACGTCGTGGAATCAGTTCGTTTTTCGAAATTCATTAGAATATTGTGAATTGCAATGGCAGTTATTACAGAACCCAATTACTGTATACAATTATTTTTTTAGTAACCCTTATTTTTTTGGTAGCTAATCTATCAGACCAACGAAAGTGTGACAGTCACATTGCCATCCCCGGGAATTGAACTCGGGACCTTCGATATGACAGTCAGAGCTCTTTTTACACTTTTATCGATATCTTCTTTATATATATATATATATAATTCTTCTGTACGGGGGGGGGGGGGGTATGTAGTTGAACTCCTCCTAAACGACTGGACCAATTTTGATATAAAAAATTGTGTGTGTTCCCTGGATGGTTTAAATCAGTGATAGACCCCCAGTGGTCCAAGACAACTGGCAAGGGGTCTACGACAATTGTTAAAAAAATGGGGGTCCATGAGATGGTTCAACTATTGAAACGCAAAACGAATATCGAAATCGTTTTTTAGCTTATTTGGGGAAATCGAACGATCGAAATCTTCGGCGACCTTTTTTTATCTCATTCGGCAAAGATTGGACATTTGATTTTAGATTCACAATTGAGGACCGTTTTCACAAAGTGAAATATCTACAAAAAAAAAGTTTTTTTTATGGAAATGGGTTCTTCCATGTGAGCTCTATCGATTGGTGAAATAAAATTTTAACAAAAAGGTATATGTGCGAAGTTGTAGCGGTTCAAATATCGCGATTTCATACAAAACGTGTTATTTTTAACATGAAAAAACTTTCTCCTGAAAATTTTACATTTTGTAGATATTTCGCTTTGTGAAAACGGTCCTCAATTGGACCCGATAGGTGACCGTTAAAACCTTCTGGAATTTCATGAATAATTGACCTGAGAATAATTTATAGTTATGTTTGTTTACCATAGATGGCGCTGATGTCAAATCATGTGGTATATTTGATTTAAGCATGCGCAAATCACTTGCGTTGTAGCGTGGCGTAAAAATGTATTTTTATATGCAATAAAGGGTTAAATTGCAGAAACATTCAATGCGTAATTTTAATCTCAAAATGAAATTATCACCTTTCCTGCCAATTTGTCTAGCCTCGCGCGCCCAGCCACGTTGTCTCGTATAAACAATCTGATTTAATAATATTATTAATGGCTCTGATATTTTATGGCCGTTGCAGAACCAATCAGTTACCTCGCCCCGAGCTCGCTCTAATTAACGCCGCTTTACCTTCTGCAGTAATTAATGAAATGCTCGCATTCTGATTTAGCCCTTGGGCGTTCTTCTAAAGACAATCGTCACACACTCGTCAGATAGAAAATATTTATGATTATTCACGTAGGCATACATTAGATATACCAATGAACCTGTTATCGTACACTAACGAATGGAAAATTTGAACGAACTTGGATGTTTCGTTTACTAACACGTTTTTCGATCCGTTCACACGTGAATTAGTTGTGTCAACGCAATGCTTTATCACTATTATCATTGACATTTTACGTAAACATTTTATAACTATTCTGTCGTCGGTTGCATCAACGACTTAATCAGCAATTTAATTTATTATATAAATGTTGAAAACGAATAAGAAACATTTCGTGCAAAACAAGTAAAGTGTGTAATATGAAATAGAGATCTAACGAAAAATAAAGGTGGCTGGAAGGTGTTTTTTTTTCATCTAGTTTTTAGTTTATTTTTTATTTGCTTGTTTCGAAGGTATTATAACTTAATCAGAGGGTAAACGATATTTGCCATGTTTTTGTTTATTTATATCGTTTTCCCAAATGAAGGTACAATACCTTCAAAACAGATTGAAATATAAATAATTAATGACAACGGTCTATTTTTTAGAAGTTTGATTATAGTTTATGAAAATGACATGTTTCGTCATTCTAAAGCATTATCAAATGCAAAAAAACATTTGATAATGCTAAGAAAGACGAAACATGTCATTCCCATGATCCATTTTTTGTTTCCTTGTATAGGTACAACAGGTTGTTTGAATCCAATTACTGTATACAATTTATTTTAGCTATTATATTGATTCTCATGACATGTGATAGGTAGCCAATCTATCGCCATTTAATTGTCACGTGAATTCTACACCAGACCAAAGACAGTGTGACAATCACACTGCCATAGCCGGGAATCGAACCCGGGACCTACGACATGGAAGTCAGAGCTCTTACCACTCTGCCACGAAGATCAGTCAATAATTCTATCGGTCTATTATAAAACTTCTAGAAAAAATACATGTTCATTCCTATTAATTGTTTAATATGCAGTTTTATATCATTGTTCAAGAAATAATAAATTAATAATAAACTCGAAAGTGGAAAAATCTGTTTTTTATTCATAAAACACAACATAGATCTTTCAAGCATAGAAAATCATAAATGATAGATTACTGAACTAAATAAGGAAAGATATTAAAAACAAAAGTAAATGACCTTAATATAATGAAATTAGCGTCACTTATATGGTTCAGGCATCTGAAGCGAATTAAAGATGGAAGATGTAAGCATATGATTGTGAAATGATAAACAAATCAAATTGTCATCTCTGCCACATGCATGACTCTCAACGTTGAAGAAGAACTCTTCGAGCTGGCCTCGCAAGATACTCGAACCCAAAGTAACACCCAATTGGTTGTGATTAAGGAGTCTAAATCTAAAGTGAAGGTTTTCGAGAAAGATGAATGTATGACGATTTGTGATATAAGTGCGATGCGAATTTACGTATCTGGGAAGCATGTTTACAAGAGACGGAAAAATGGAGAAAGACATCGAAAGAAGGGTTGGTGCTGGGAATAAAATAAATGTCGAAATATATCCACAGAAGCAAAGATGGCAGTACACAATGGAGTTCTAGTGCCAACCCTCACGTATGGAAGTGAAGCTTGGAGCTGGCAAAAGAAGGGTGTAAGCAGGATAAACGCCGTAGAAATAAGATCACTAGAAAGAATGTGCGGGAAAACGTTGTATGATAGAATACCGAACGCTGAAATAAGAAAGAAATATAAGGCAGATGACTACATCATGGATAAAATTAAAAAAGGATCCCTGAGATGGTTTGGACATATGGAACGAATGGATGAGAGAAGAATGGTTGAAAAGTTGTACACAAGCAGCGTGAGTGGAAGAAAAAGCCGAGGACGACCGAGGAAAACATGGCATGACCAAATTAATCAATTACTAAAAGGCGGTCACATTCGAAGTCGGAATAATCGACGTGCGTGCATGGTACGATGTATGAATGTAGAGGAAGCCCTAGAGGTGGTATGCCAGGACAGAGCATTGTGGCGATCCATCCTCTCTGCCTACCCCTCCGGGGAAATGGCGTGATGGTTAATTCTTCTTCTTCTTCTTTAACAGCTGTTGCCGTCCACTACTGGACATAAGCCTCCCCCATACTTCTGCATGTATGACATGTCATACGGGGGGTGGTTGGCATTACAACACCACGCTTGCCAGACGGGTTGGCGAGGTGTCCTTCCACGTTAGCCTATGCATCAATATTATCCACTGAGGTTAATTACTCGATCTCTAACATTTCGCATAGTTTCCAGGGGACACCAAAGTCGAGGAGGTGTGGATAGGTACTTGGGATCAGATCAATCCTCCAGCGTAGCATGGCCATCACCACGGTGATGACCATGCACCGCTCGAAGAGTCAATAGGATCCCCCTTACTCCCCCGTTGGTTGGTTAGTTAGTTAGTTAGTTAGTATCTACATTCACAATTGGTTATTTTAAAATGCGGTTTGGTGACAATCTGAAGGCGCAAACATTATAATATTTCAACGATCGATATCTTTAATAATTATATGTATGTTTTCGATCATTTATCATTGCAATTTGAATACTCGTACGTATGTACTTACATGGTTCTATGTGCTCCGTTCAGTTGGTTTAGGCAGTTCGGTCGACCGTCGCAAGGACACTACTCCCGCGCTGCCAGTATTGTATGCTGCATTTACGCAATAGTGCTGTGCGGTTGGCTGGAGGCGAACGCTCTCAAGGTGGAACCACACACGATTCTCCCTGGCTGACGTCACGCTAACCTGTGCCAGGCTTCCACACCTGGCCGTTCTGACGTCAGAGCTGTGCTCGGTTTCCTGAAACAGTTGAAAACACTATTTCGGAAATGGAACTGATTTTAAATACTGAAAACGCTTTGTTTCGTATCGCGGAAACTGAATTTTAATATCGCACACTAGTCGAATTAAATTCCTAAATAACGTTCTAATAATCTTTTAATTGAATGATACGTTTAAAAACTTTTATTACAATATTATTTATATATTAAATGAGATCTCTTAGACGAATGTGTGCATACTCTGTGTATGATATAGAGTGTCGAATGAACATGAATGATGGTGTTATGAACAAAATAATGAAAGGATCATTAAGAAGTTATATGTAAACGGCGTGAACGGAGCTAGAAATAGAGGAAGGCCGAGGAAAACGTGACACGATCAAATAAATCAAATATTGAATGTCGGCCACGTGAGGAGTGAGAGAAATCGATGCGCGTGCATGACACGATGTATGAATATTGAGGAAGCGAGAGAAATATGTCAGAAAAGAAAAGTGTGGCAGTCCATTTGTTCTGCCTACTGAGACGGCGTGATGGTTAGTTAGTTTGTTAGTTTTTATGTATTAAAACGTTACAGCCTTATATGGTATTCGGCTTATTGGGAACAGATGCATAAAAATGAGGTTGTAAGAATATATACTTATTTTTTTACTTTTAGTATTAAAAAAAATTCTCAAAAACGGCGCCAATAATGACGTCTAAATATATTATTTATTAAAAACATTATAATATTTACGTCAATTATTATATTGTCTACATTTCAGATATTTATTTAATTCTGCCAAATTCAATGACTTGGACTTGGATCTTCTGGCTTACAGAGGTTCTGCTCATGTGGCCTTTTGCTCTTACGTCTGATGAGAACATTGTTGGAAGGTGATTTGGTGGGTTGTTAGTTTATTCGGGGGCATGATTTGTGTGGCCCGGAGTGTTCCTCTGAAGGAGAATCGATTTTGGGCGCTTGTGGCGGCTGGAAGTGTTTGGGTCGTAATTTGAGAGGTCTTTTATTGTGGGGTTGGGATGTGAAGGGAGTCCTTTGTAAAAACGTTCGGCAAGTTTCAGAATTAATTCATCTATCATCAGGATTCCCGATTCTAGGTGGTTTTTGGCGAAACGCATATTTTATATACATCGTATATAATTGTGATCATATTTTAGACCATAAACATCTTATAAATTATATACTCTTTGATTTAAATATCTAACTCTGATCACTTGCAGGATTTTAAAAATTAACACAGCCAACGAAATTGTGACCTATATGTTATTATTGAGGATATTATAAAATGGAGCATACAGCGAAAAAGGGACTGGTACAGTCATGTTCAAAGAATGGACACCGCCAGACTCCCCTATATTGCATTGCATAATCGGCCTCATGGGACTCGTCCTCGTGGAAGACCTCCTAAAATATGGAAGGACAGCTGGGAGTCTACCTCACAGGAGGAGCAACACTCTGGAGAACAGACTACATAGATCTACAACAAGGAAGAAAAAGAATATGTTATTAACTTATGTTGGCATTATGACTAACTTCGCCGTTACTTTTGAATAAAGCTATTGTCTACGAGTATTTAGAGACGCATTTCTCATTTCTGTGAATTCTGTGTTTTATTTCACCTCACAATAAAATTTTAATGCACAGAAACGCTAAAGATTATTGCAAGCATATCATTATCAGTGCAAACAAATCTGTGGCATTCTGGTAAAGAGGCATAAGTCATTAACACGTTGACTGCGGAGCATTGACCGAGACAGTGGCAAGGCAGAACCCAAACGGCGAACCCTTATCCTGGTCAGGCACTATACCGTTCGGTTTTCAAATCAAATCAAATCAAATCAGTTTATTTCATCAATAGACGTGATAAAATTAAGGTTTAAGACATCTAATGAGAACAGGTTAAATAATTTATTGTATATACTCGTTGTATACTACCAGAAACCCATGAGAGATGGTTCGACATTAGAAAGACAAGATACTCTCCAAAATCAAGAGTTTTGACGAAGAAACCAAGAAAATTTGCCTTCTGAACGTATTTTCACTAATATAAAAGACGTCGATCTCCTAGGAAACCGCGTTCAGTAGATTAATTGCTCTTCCCACCGGTGTCACCAGCAGTGGCAGTACCATAGAAGCCGAGATGCCCGGCTTGCGTAAGAAATTTTGAATCAAAACCTCCAAATCTAAGAAATCGTGCCCCCGCATAAACCAACAACTCATCAAATCAACTTCCAACAATGTCCCCATCAGACGTAAGAGGAATAGCTTCAAGAGCTGAATCCCTGTAAGCCAGAATAGGTTTTGATTCAAAATTTCTTACCCAAGCCGGGCTTCTGGGCTTCTATAGGAGTACCGCCACTGGTCACCAGAGGCAGGTTGGTTCTGGCGGCCGGCATGTAAAACAATCTATGCTGTCGCTGTCGGAGATAAGGACAAAAGCCGAACACCATCTAGCACGGCCGAGTTCTCGAAGTATCCCCTTAAAAATCTAAAGAAATGGGTTACGAGATGCCCATCTTTTAAAAGCTGCAGAGAGTTGGTTTTAAATAAGTAGGAGGAGGTTTAACCGTCAGGGTAATGTTCATCAGTTCCTACTTATTTAAAACCGAATGGAATAGGACCTGACCTGGACAGGTTCCCGCCGTTTGGGTTCTCTCCTTACCACTCTCCTGGTCAGTGCTCAACAATCAAAGTGTTAATTACTTATATGCCAGATGAGCCAAATAATGTTTCCAACACTCGAACTGCCCATGATTTTTTAAGATATATGTCAATAGTTTTATTTAAAAAAAAAACTTAAACGATTGTTTTTGGTTATATAGCTCTTTACGAAACCTTTATTTGATAATTAATGTTAAAATGTCATACTTATATCGTTTTTAGATTTTATGACATATACCTCTTTACCGAAACGCCGCACAATTGTTCCTGAAAACTGATTCATTAACTTCCATTATAATAGCATTAGCCTGTATTTAATGAAGTTGTTAAGATAATGTTATCCGATATAACTGGAATTTTCTGTTTTCCGTCAGAATTTATGATACCGCCCGGGAAAAATATAAATTTTCCACCCATACTCTTAGATTGATCTGTAGTGACCTGTCTTTTGGTGGAAATTTTATTAAAATGCAGCAATTGTTCACTCTACACCTGCGTGATCTGTGAGTGTCGAATGAATGTTCATTGTACGAAATAGTTTCCATTGATTCCCGCATCTATTACATATACATATATTCAACTGTGTTCAGATTCACATTGGAATATATTAAAAAAAAAAAACATAGTAATTTCACAACATTTTATTTTACTATCTTCACAAATATGTTTCGGATGATTCTTATCCTTCTTCAGCATGAAGATTTTAATATTGTAAAATGTGTACACTGAAGAAGGGTGAGAACCACCTTTACTTTACTTCTTCCATGGTTTTTAATGCTTTTAATTTCAACGTAATTTACACACTTTAATTTAAATGAGGTGTTACATAGAGCCAGAGTAAAAAGAGAACTGTTGTCCAATATAATTACTAGAAAAAATGGCACATTTGGGACACATTCTCCGCAACCAGAAATACGATATGCTGCACCTCATTATGAAAGGGAAGATTGAGGGTAGCCGCGGTGTGGGAAGACCCCAGATATAAGGGGTACCTACCACATACCCGAGGCTGTTATAGGGCGCAGCTACGCCCTTTCGGCAGCCTCGCTCGTGCATTTCCTAGGCATGTTCCCCGTCCATCCGGGACTTTTAATATTTTATAATACAATATATCAATCGCAAAGGGATGCCAGACCGCATTTAATCTAATATTTTTTTATCTTCTGGACCAGCTTTTCTCTTAATAATTCTCATGTGCTCCCTTTACCTCTCCTTTACTCTCACGTTTACGCTCCAATTCTGCCCCGCATTTTCCCTCTCTTTCTCTTCCATCTCCATACTGTTCCGTCTTACTCATGTAACAACCAAAAAAGCGTTTTGTCTTCACTGTAAAGAGCCCTGATGTCCTAGCTGGACAACATCGAAGAGTGGACCGGAATTCGGAGGGTGGAGGAGTTGTTCCGGCTGTCACAGGACAGAGAGGCCTACGTCAGATTGATAGTCGACGTCGGGGGGACCTGACATGGCGCATAAGAATAAGAATTTAAAACTCAACGAAAAACCAATATATTTACGTCATACCTTTATTTGTATGCAAGGAATACTACGAGTTTTATCTTTATTACATGCAGTTTTATTAAATAGTCATAAAAAGAATTATAAACTTTTTTATTTGATTCTATAATCGACTCTACACGCTCGATATTTTTATTATCTCTCCGCCGAAACGTGTCCGAATCATATGTAGTATTGTATAATATTTACTGCATAGAAACGCGAAATAACGTAAAATATTATATGTAACATTTTTATGCTTATTATTGCGTGTCATCGCAAACAAAGGCCTATAAAAAAGCTAAAATTGCAATGCACAATTGTGTTCTTGTACCGGCCCTTATGTATGGTTTTATGTTTTTAAATAGTCTCGCCACTTTGCCACCAATTTTAGGTTTTATCTTTCGGGTGAGGATTTTTGGGGTGGAATAACTTCCAACACGATTAAATTTTTAAGAAGAGAACTTTATTCAAGATGTTACAAGTAAGAAATTACAATGGTATAAAGATGTGTTCCAAGTAAGGAGTTGCAATTGTATCTGATTCAATTCATAATGCGGCACAGCTTTAATATTGTGCATTTATTTGTTCGATGACGCGTGTACCTGTGGGAACAAATCAATAAAAACATTCTCGCGTTCGAGCCCTTATGTTTACAAAAATATTAATAATATAAACAAACCTTCAATGAGTCAGACAGAGACGTGGGAACAGATCTATTAATGCATCTCGTGAATCCCGAAATGTTTACTTAATATAATATAAACAAATCTTCAATGATTCAAAATATCAAGACGTAGAAAGGATTCTCGTGGGAACTGGTGGTTAGGTACATAACAATGGAAGCGAAGCATGTAATTCGCAAAAGAAGGATGAAAGTAGAATAAATGCAGTAGGAATGAGGTATGTGATGTATGAAAACGTGGTACGATCAAATAAATCAAATATGTCGGCCACGTGAGGAGTCGGAGAAATCGACGTACATGTATGAATGTTGAGGATGCGAGAGAAGTATGTCAGGAAAGAAAAGTGTGCCTACCTCTTTGGGGAGACGGCATGATGGTTAGTTAGTTACTGGTTTATTACTGTTAGTAAATGATTCAAATGTGTTTTACGATAGAACTAGATTGTTTTTCTTACGTGTATATTGTCTTCAATCGATCGTAGTATTACCTATATATTGACGCCTTTGTATTAGCCTAGTAAATATGGACGGGAAAAACTACCAGTCACCTAGTTCTTATTTAAATGGTCATGTAACTTTATATTGAACGCTTCCATTATAAAATACTGTAATATTATACTTATATAATGACCTATTGTGATAAATTTAACCTCGTGAATTTCCCGTTTGCAGGTAATTATATGTTGTATTATATAAAGTAGCTACTTTGTGTTTAAAAAAACCCAGAAATTTTCATCGCAATATATTATATTTATCCGCAATGAAGGTGCCTCCACTTGTGGTGTTATTATAAATATAACACCCAGGGAGCCTGGAAACGATACAAAGTCTGCCAAACTTCCACCACGATGGCAAAGAGAAGGAGAAATCAGCCCTTTTTAGAGCCACGCTTCTTCTTAGTTTAGGTCGTATGACCTGTTTATGACCCTTATAATTTTGATGTCCAGTCATCTCCCCATCTCTTCGGCAACCTTCCTGGTAATCTCTCGCTGCTGGGGTTTTCTTCTTCAAGTCCCTGTCGGGTCCCCCCAACGTTGGCGATCACCTCGGCAGTCCCTGTCCTGCGCCGCTCGGAACAACTCCTCCACACTTCGGATGCCGGTCCACTCCTTCACGTTTCGCAGCCAGGACATCTCTACCATCTGTCTCCTACCAGGCCCTCGGCGTCCCTCAATTTTCCCCTCCAATATCAGTTGGAGAAGGTGGTACTTTTCTCCACACAGTATATGACCCAGATGTGAAATCTTCCGAACCTTGATGTTGCTGTCAACTCTAGCTCACCTCAGGACTTCAGTATTGGTAACCATGTCTGTCCAGTGAATTCTGAGCATTCGGCGATAGAGCCACATTTCAAATGCTTCCAGTCTGTTCACTGAGTTGACGTTTAAATCTGGGTCAAGAGATTGCGTTAGTATGCTGCCGAGGTATTTAAAAATTTCCACCCTTTCAACGTTACGGCCGTTCAAATGCAATACTGTTAATGCTATTGTTTAACAATTTTTGCAATTCGTGTATTATCCATGCGGTCCACGTGATCTTTCGAAAAGCGGCTTCTGCTTATTCCCCGTCTTACTATGTTTTCAACACCACAGACAGACCTCATCGTCTCATTTTTGATCCGATGATCCTTGACTCGATTTAGTATTTCTTACACCAAATCATATGTCGGCCAAGACTCGACATTATACGACACATTAAAAAAAAAAATTATTTGTAACAATTATAACACATTCTACACCTTACTAATACTTTTTTTATAGAATCCTTCCTTGTAGTTGGTGGCAGCTAAGGCAATAATGATTTAGGAGTGTAATGGGTTAATCCTTCTTCTTCTGCTTTATTTAGGGCTGTGTCCTGTTATTTTTCGGAGCCTGTTCCTGGGATACAGATGTCCAACTGTCTCGCCATCTTTTAGGTGGTCTTCCTGCTGGTCGATTTCCTGTTGGTACTTTATTTGCGGCTCTATTGATCAATCTTTCAGAACATGCTCTTTCCACATGATCTCTCCAGTAGCGTCTTCTCAGTATTCCCCATCGCACGACATCTTCTACATTGCAGATCTTTCTTATTTCAGAATTGTTTATTCTGTCTCGAAGTGTCGTTCCCGCAACGGATCAGAGAGTCTTCATTTCTGTGGTTCTTATGAGACTTTTTGTTCTGATGGTGTCAGCTCTCGTTTCTATTCGGGTTAATCCAAAAACTGTTATTTATAATTGATTTATCAGATTTTTTTTTGTGAATCACATTAGATCATAGATAGTTAAAAAATAATAGTGAAATAAAGAATAAATTATATTGCAGTATGTTTACGAATTGCGTTATGTTATTCACAAAGCAACTTGGAAAAAAATAAAATAGTAAAACCAGACTTTGGATAGCACTTTTGACTTATAATTTACGTAAATACTTGTGGGTACATTATATTATGAAAACTTGATAAATAACAGACTTTATGTACATTGCCTTTTTACATATTAAAATCTTAAACATGTATTATATGTAAACAAATCAATGAATGGAAATTTTTATTGATAAACATAACCTTTCTGTTAGCGTATCATTAATAATAATTATTTGGGTATTAATTGTCAGTACAATTACGGTTTGAAAGTTTTCCTATAATAATTTTGTTTCGTATTAAATAAATACTCGATTTGATATCAGGGCTATCGAACTGAAGATAGACTTATATATTATAATGTAAAAAACAATAAACAAAAATTACAAATACGTTTTAGTAAAGAAAAAAAACTCCCAAACGACATACTCGTATACATTGTTCAGATTTAAAAAAAATAGTAATAATATAATGTGGATTACTATCCTTATATTGTGTAGGTGTTTTTTTTAACCCAATAACAGTATACAATTTGTTTTTAGCTATTATATTGATTCTCATGACATGTGATAGGTAGTTTTATTATCACGAGAATTCTACACCACATCAAAGAAAGTGTGACAATCACACTGCCATCGCTGGGAATCAAACCTAGGACCTGCAGTCTTAGCTCTTACCACTCTGCCACGAAGGTCGTCATATTTTTAGTAACGCGGACATAATGCTCGCAAACTGAAAAATATTTTTTATACGTTTTGATTTCAATTGTTAAAATGTTAAAGCGAATTTATATACACGAAATGTAATGAATACACGAAATGTAAAACCAGAAGGGTGATGATGGAGTGGAGTTCGTGATGATAATGTTCACCACGATCGTTTGATGATATTGAAAAAAATGCTGGTGACTGGATACGAAGGGCACAAGATAGAAATATGTGGAGAAGTATGGGGGAGGACTATGTCCAGCTACTTAATTAATTACAATACTTAAAAAAATGTAATGTGTTATGGAAGTGAAGCATGGAACCGGCAAAAGAAGGATGAAAATATAATAAATGCAGTTGAAATTAGATCTCTTAGACGAATGTGTGGTAAATGTGTTGGTGATAGTGTCAAATGAAACGATCGTTAAGATACTTTGGACGCACGTAAAGAACGAATGAAAAAAATGTATGCAAACGACGTAAACTGAAATAGAAATAGAGGAAGATCGAGGAATACGTGGTACAATCAAATATTAAATGTCACGTGAGAAGTCAGAGAAATCGACGTGTGTGTATGATACGATGTGTGAATTTTGAGGAATCGAGAGAAGTATGTCAGGAAAGAACAATGTGGCGGTACATTTTTTCTACCTATCCCTTATGACGTGATGGGTAGAGAGATAGATAAATAGAAGTACTTAAACGAATATAGCTCTGAGGTAAGACTGTATTTAAAACTAAGTAAATCTCTAACATTTGTTCACTTACTGAGTATTAGCGATATGACACTGTATGCGTAGATTTTGTTACGCACTTCCCAGAATGCTCCTGTTCTCGATAAGCTGAATCAAAGTCGAATCTCGGAAAATTTAAGCCGTATGCGACGTCCCTCGAGCAAACGCCACTGACGTCAGAGCTCGCCGCCGCGAAAGTCAGTGGGCTGTCGTGATTTGTAAGTTTCTATAAAACTGCTGTTCGCCTTGCCAGCTACTTCAGTTGTTCGCTGTACTCCGAGAGTAACCTACTCGCGCCGTGTGCCCGACTTGCATTCATTAATTTAAATAAACACTTCGGTGCTCACGAAAGGAAGTCGATAAAACAATCGAGTGATTAATTAACTTGTGTTACTTCCGTTTTGTTTTGTGTTTTGAGTGGAATCTATATTTTCGTTTCTACGACATGACTGTTAGCAGTAAAATGAACGCTGTAGCTAGGACGTCCTTTGTGGAGCGTTTCGGACCTGGATTATTTTACGGGTTCGCCCCCAAAAAAATGGTACGTGGATTATGAAAGGAATTATTTTGCTGTTTTGTTAGTACCTAACTACCTAAGTGCAATGACAAAATATAACAATTTGTTCTCGATACCTAGTCTATTCTGTGATCTTGTCTTTCGGGAATATCAGCCCGAAGGCTATTGCTCCCCCACCTGTTGGAAGTGACTTTGTTGGGAGTGAGGATAATGTTATATTAATTCCAATTTTAAAATTTACGGACAATATTTCTCACCGTACATGTATTATGTACCAATGCTAATCGGTGGGATATAACATGCATGATGAGAAAGTATTTCGTAAATTTAAAATAGAATTTCGTATTTATTTTAATAAAATAAAATAAGTAATGATTATTATTACAATTATTTACAGGTTATTCAAATTATATTTTCCTTATTAAGTAATCACTTCTTCATTGCTGAAAGAATATGATTGTTATCTTTTATAAATATAAAAATACTTCCTTCAAAAAAAGTGCCATTCTAAATTCAATTCCTATTGCGAACCGATAATTTAAACAGTGTAATTCAATTTTGCATTCTATTTCAGGCGCCCTCTGTGGACAAATGCGAGAGTGACAAGCGCAGGCCTCCGGGTTCTCCGCGAGTCGATTCATCGCTCCCAGCCCCTCTGCGCGGGTTCAAGAAATGGAGGAGAAACGGTTCCGACTTGGTCAACAATTCCGCCAACCACACCTCCGAGAGATTACAGTTCCTGGCCATTGTAAGTGTTCTCTATTTAAATTTTTTAAACGTCAGCCTTTTCAGAAACCGGGATCACAATAACTTAAAAATAACGAAATGAATTTTCATAACAAAAATTAGTTATTAATACAAGACGATCTTTTTATTTGTTATTAGTATTTGCGAAATATAAATTCTTCAATTACTCTGATATCTACCAAATAAAATAGTTATTAGTGAAATATTGATATTTTAAACTTTAAAAACTTATTTAGGTCATCCAGGAGTTATGTAAACATGATAGCATCATGTAATTACATTTCTGTAAACATTTATTTAAAAATTAAGAAGATTAGCTGTTGCAATAAGCAAACAAAAATAATAATGTTGCGTAAGAAACAATTAAAAAAAAAAATTCTATACTAGATATTTCAAAAGTAAAGGTCTGAAATCGAATACATTATTTAGAAGATTATGTGATTCTTGGGTTGTTATTTCCCTTATAATCAGAAATTATGTGACAACAGTTTAGAGTTATAATTTCCCTGTATTATTACAAATGTAATAACATTATTATTTTTATTTCAGAATGCTTTGGAACTAACTGCCCCTGCATCCGATATCTTGTTAACAAGTCGCGGAGCGCACTGGTTTCAAGTTTCCGGCCATCCTGACAGCTTAGCTCCTGCTGGCCCCGGAACGGTATGGAAGCGGCGTTGCGGTACTGAGGATGCCGAGAGAAGAGCGTACGAAGCCCTGTCTAATTGCCCTTACATGAAGAATGCTATTCCTAAATATTATCGGGAAGTTTGCTACAAGGGAGATAACTTCATTGAATTACAAGATCTTCTATTCGGTTTCCAGGTAGAGATTTATCTTTGATTTCTTAAATCAGTCCTTTATATTTATTTATTTTATTTTATTCTCATTTAATTATTTATTAAAAGATTATTATTTATGATAAAACTTATTGTTGCTTGTTTTTATATATATTTTTCTTCTTCATTGGAATACTTAATTGTTATTGTATTTATTTAAAAGTATATATTTACTTAGCGAAACTGATTATTAAATATTTATGATAATTTGTCCTTGTTTATATCTTCTCTAACATATTGACAAGTTTTTATTATACGACAATTAATTATATAATATATTTATTTACAAAGTACATAGTTTTCATACCTCCCAACTGGGGTAACCCGTTCTAGGATATTTTCAACACTACATATTCAATCAACATAAAATGAAAAACATAAAATAATATTCAGCTTAACTTATTACATTAAAAATTATATTTCTTATATATGAATTATTTCAATTGTTTCAGGATCCACATGTAATGGATATTAAAATGGGAACCCGAACATTTTTGGAGTCCGAAGTCTCCAAAACAATTGCTAGGTCAGACCTGTATGAAAAAATGATATCAGTCAATCCAAACGCACCCACGGAAGCAGAACACAAGGAGCGAGCTGTCACCAAGCTAAGATATATGCAGTTCCGAGAGCAACAATCTTCCACCAATAGTGAGGGCTTCAGAATCGAAGGAATCAAGCTTCCGAGTCAACCGCCCATTAAGGATTTGAAAAAAGTTAAAACTCAGTCACAAGTAGTCGAGACCATCACAAAATTTTTGGGAGGCCGATCCCACATTAGACAAAAGATACTGAAGCGTCTGATGGACATTCGTGCAATGTTTGAGCATTGTGAATACTTCAAAACGCATGAGGTGGTTGGAAGCAGTATCTTTATGATATTTGACAAAAATTCTATTGGAGCTTGGGTTATTGATTTTGCAAAAACTAATTCTGTCCCGGAAGGCGTTCGAGTAACTCACAGGGCTCCATGGAAGCAAGGAAATTATGAAGAAGGCTTCCTATATGGCTTGGATAGACTAATTATGGTAGGTTTTACTCTATTCTGAATATTTTTTTAATTTAAAAATTCTGTTGAAATGTTTTTTCTTCAATTATCTTTTTGATTCATTCAGCTTAATTATATTAAAAATTATTAATTCAACAACAAAATAAATGTGTGGTATTAATAATATATTTTCTTATTGTTATAGATATTAGAGAGCCCCGATTTAGACCGTCTGCCTGAAGATAATAGTGCTCCCATTGTCGAGCGATGAAGCAGATGGCTAAATGCAATGCGAACAGTGAAATGTACAGCTACTTGTTATCAAGGGAGAACTTGATCTGCCGAAAGCTATTTGCTCGGAAGACCTGTACAACGTTCCCAGTATTCACAATGTGATAAGATGTAAATGGGATGATAATATAAATTACGTATCGAAGCATTTATATGTTAACGAAGACTGTGTTGTTTTTAACTACAATTGCATACTTAACCCATAAACGTATGTAATTATATAATATCTATGGAGCAATTTGTAGTAATGAGTAATGGTATCAAACAAATCTAGTCCAATACTAAATAACTATTATTTTTTAAGTGTTCTCAAATAAACAATTTTGTATACATGTGTGTTTTTATTTCCTTGTCTACAAATGGATTGAAATATTCACAATATGTGGTCAACATTACACAACATAATTTTACTTTTATAACATTCAAGCATTGTAACATATCGCCTCTTTGCAAGAATAACGTGTTATCTCGAAAAACTGAAAAAATGAAATAAGATACCCTTCTGAAAGAGGCAATGTGACAACACAATATACCACTGTTGTGTTGTCTCTTTCCCTCATCAATTCTCTGTTTTTCACTTTAAAAATACCATGTTTAAGTAGAAAATAATGTTGAACACGGCGGATTTGATTTTCGAAATATCACGTTATTCTTGCAAAGAGGCGATATAACATTGACCCAAAGAGCCATGGAAAGAGCCATGTTAGGAATAAGCCTAAGAGACAGAGTCAGAAATGATACGGTGAGAGAAAAAACAAAGGTCGCTGACATCATCCACCGGGTTCATCCAAATGGCAATGGGCAGGTCACGTAGCCAGAAGCTCAGATGAAAAGTGGACAAGAAGACTGCTGACTTGGAGACCGTGGACGGCAAAGAGAAGTGCAGGGCGACCGCAACTGCGGTGAAAGGATGATCTGAACAGACACGTCGGAATAACCTGGATGCAATCTGCACAGGACAGAGTGACATGGAAGCGAATGGAGGAGGCCTTTGTCCAGGAGTGGACAGGAATAGGCTGAGGAAGAAGAAGAAGAAGAACATTCAAGTAGCATTCAGTCAAAATGGTTTATATACCCACCAAAAATATTAATAGAAATGTACAACTTGTAGACAAAATATAGTTGATAAAAAAGATTTTATAGAAGCGCTGGTGAATGAATGTTTTAATTCAGTAATATTTTTTTGTTTTCTCATTCAAGAGACTTTTTTTGTACCCCAAAAGATATTACTACATTTTTAAATATATTTTATAAATTATTGAAATGAATTTATATAAATTCCCAATATGTTTAACCACTTAACGCTTTTGTATCCCGCCAACCCGAGTACTGCTCGCGTGTTTCGACTTGTTTGCGTTACATAAGGTAAACTAACGAACTGAGTTCGCCTCTTTTTTTAACTGGACAGCTTTTCAATTCTGTAAATTCTTAGAAAAAAATTAAATCATTTGATATTTTTCATTCCATTTTTGTAAAAAAAAAAGAGGAAGTGGTATATAGAAAAGAAAAACATTCTTAGAAATTATTTATTTCAACACACATTTTTTGAAATCAAAGAAAGTTAAAGGAGAAGGAGCAAAATAAAACTGCTGAAAATTATGAAATATCAAAGAGAGAATATTTAAGTAAAAACAAACCAAAAAATCATCACACCGTTTCTCCGAAGTGGTAGGCAGAGAGAATGGATTGCCACATTACTCGATTCTGACACATTTCTAGCTTCCTCCACATCCATACAGCTAGTCATACACGCACATAGATTCTTCAACTTCTAACATGGCTGACCTTTAGAATTTGATTAATTTTTCATGCCTAGTTTTCCTCGGTCTCCCGCGTCTCTGTGCTCCATTTTTTAGCGTTTTTGAAGGATAATATTTATATTAAGTTAATTACTATAATTTAGAATAGAATTATTCTTTAGACCAAGATGAACTTTTAACACAGAGATAACCAAAGTGAATCTTAGAACATTTATTAAATTTTTAAACTTATTATCTATCTTATTTATCTTTGGATATCCAAACAAATAATAATAATTAAGTAGGATAAAAGCTAATAATCTAATGTAAGGATAATTATTTCTAACTGGATATATTTTATGTAGGTACTTTTTTTCAAGTTTATTTATTTGACAGATTCACAATGGAGTGTTATGTGTCATACAAGTAATAATACATGAAAGTTACATAATAATATATAAACAATTAGTATATTTTAAAATAACATACTTGTAGTTTAAATTAACAACATTAATTATAAACATAATAATTTAAAAAGCATCAGTTTACTGCGACTTTTGTTATATTTTATGAAAGCGATGTTTCGCTTTGCTAATATACGAGGCATTTCCAGAAAGTAAGTGCACTGAATTTTTGTAGGTTACAATTTTTTTTATTTTAACAAAAAAATTACGTGGTTACCGTAGTACATATGTAAGCTATTTTTCGACATGGTCGCCATTCCTCTCAATGCAGGTGGTGAAGCGGGGTATCAACTTTTTGATGCTTTCCTCGAAGTAGTTTCCCGCCAACCCCTTCGTCCACTTTTCCACCTCCTCGTCGGTTGAAAACCTTTTACCACCCATGTGCAGCTTCAGGGAGGTAAAGAGATAGTAATCTGAAGGTGGGTGGTTCAGGACATCCCATTTAAACGAGGCCACAGTTCCTTCTGGCATTGTCGTGCAGCAGGCAGACTCCCTTTGTCAGCATGCCTCTTCTCTTGTTCTGAATCGCTCTCCGCAATTTTTTTAGGGTCTCACAGTATCTTGCAGAGTTGATGGTTTCCCCTTGAGGCATATATTCAATTAAAATTATGCCTTGACAGTCCCAAAACACAGATGCCATGATTTACTTGGCTGAAATTGTGGTTTTGAACTTTTTGGCGGAGGGTGAAGAGGTGTGCGTCGACACTTCTCAACGTACTGACCTCGAACGGGTCTCGTTTGCGGAGGGGAAGGGTCAGGTTACACGGAAGTGTAGCCAACATGTCGAAAATAAAATCCACCCGGTCGTGAGAGCCTCAGTACACTTACTTTCTAGATGTGCCTCGTATTTATAACATTTTTTCAGTCCTGATTGATTTTTTATGACCGTAGGTAAAGTTCAAATTTTTAAATCCATTATGCCCCGAATTCACCTTTCATAAATCTATTCAGAAGTATGGCAACACTGAATTGTGAAACCCATAGACAAAATGTCAATTCACTATTCGAGAAAATTTTCTTATTGGAAGTGGCGGGAAGACAGCTTGATTAAATTTCGCAGTTTGAAGATACTTTACTTAAAACCTAGGTTTATCAGAAAGCCAGTTATAAAATTTTAATTTAATATTATATTTAGAGAAAAATGGCACCTTTCATTGCCCCCAAGAAAAAATCTGTAGGAGAATCTACGAATGCGTACGACCAACGAAATGAAATATTGAATGAAAGAAGCAATTCACAAAAATCTTTTGAAATAGAAAATATATCACAACAACCTCAAACAACGCATTCCACCGAGAATACCCAACAAGATAGCAGTATTGAAATTGAGCTTATTGAGGTATTAATTTTAAAATTGTTTTAGCGGTTGACCTGTTGCAGACTACTGCGTCGCATAATTTAAATTTGGCATTATTTTTTCCCTTTGGTATTCAAATAATAGCTTTATTTATTTTTCACAAATAAATATGGCTATTATTTGATCTAAAATCAACGATTTCTTGTACTGTACAAAAATTTTCCGAATTTCGCAACATATTTTCAAATTTTATTACAGAAGCGAAACGATGATGTTGGAAAAAATAATTGTTTAAGTCGAAGTGATTATAATATCTCCAGAATAATGAAGAAACCATCTGAATATGACATTGGAAATTGCGGTAAAACAATTAAACCGCAATTGAGAGCAACCCTAAAAACAATTGAAAACGAACCATTTCATACAAAAAATAGAGGCATAAAGAAGACCAAGAAATATAATTCCACTGCCAAAAAACAATTGAAAACTAATGTTGATAATACTACAACTCAGACATTCAGTGAAAATCCCTCTTTTAGCCAAAATTCAAACATTATTCCTTGCAGTCAAACATCCAACTATGAAACATTTTTCCGGTGAGTTCTTATTTTGTTTGTCACATTTATAAAAATATATTCAAATTTATCATATATAACAAAAGAACACATTTAATTTTCATCCTAAAATGTACAATCTAATCAAACCAAAAATCATTGACTAGAATCTTTTGTTTTCACTGTGACCGAATTCAATACACTTTATCATCAGCAGTTGGCCAATACCCTTAGTATGTCAGCAAAAGCCAAATGCAATTATTGAATTATTCTTTAAATAATAATTTTGTGGTACTCATAAATTTATGCATATATTGAATTTACACTTGCTCAAGTAATTTACGTTAAACTTTCTTGAAAAAAAAGTGAACTTGTGGAATGCATGTTTTACCTAGTGTGCAGAAGTAACAGTTATGTTTTTAAAATGTCAGCATTTCTAATACTTTAAATGGTGCAGGAAACCTTAATTAGTAGGAGCATGACTACCAACTTAGCAATTCTTAGGTTTGCAGTGGCATTTGCTTTTTATTTTTATATGAAAAGATTCATTAACAATAACAACAACAAAAATAATATAGACCCATAAATCCTCACTCACCCTATTTTGGAGTAACACTCCGGGCCACACATCCAGCCCCCGTATAAAACAACTACCAAATTACATTTCCAACAATGTTTCCAACATACGTAACGGGAATAGCCATTAGAGTTGAATCTTTGCATGCCAGAAGATCCAAGTACAATTTATAAATTGTTTTCAACCGTATCATTTTGATATGTTCACAACTTTTTAAAATATGAATTAAAATACCATTTATTCTAAGTTTCTCTATGTTCGCCATACTTTGTGTTGTAGATGTTTTATTTGTATTTTTCTTTTTTATATAATTTGTATATGCAACTCGCAAAAGAAATTTAGAGAGAATACTTTTAATGGCCGGATCGTCCAGCCGACGACATTCATCATTGTATTTTATAAAAATTGTATTAGATTTATTTCGTGGATGTTGGACGATCGAAGTATGCGCGGGAGATGTCTATTGGTGGCGATGAGGTTCGCAACCCATCACACCGCATCTCTCGCGGGGCGAAAAGAGAAGGATGGAGTGCCGCATCGATTAAAGTGTGGCAGTCCATTCTTTCTGCCTACCCTTTCGAGGAGACGGCGTGATGGTTAGTTAGTTAGTTAGTTTTGTATATGCAACACTAACTTCAAAATTTGTTTAAATTACATATCAGACATGTTTCGGACAACCGGTCCTTCTTCAGTGATACATATTATAAGATACATATTTAAAATATTATAAAATTGTTACAATTTTATAATGTCTTCTATATACGCCATACTTTGTGTTGTTATGATAGTTTATTTCTATTTTTCTTTTTTATACACTTTGTATACACAACACTTTTATTAAAAAAAATTAATTATTATATATAGACATGTTTCGGACAAACATTATAATATCTCCAGAATAACGAAGAAACTGAGAACCTGAAACCTGAACCCCAATAAGAACTTTAAATTATTATTTAAAATTTTAAATTGAATCATAATATTTGTTATAACAAAAGCATAAACATTCCAAAATAAATCTTTATAACATCTGTCAGATCATGTAAACAACAACAATTTTATATATTTTTTATAAATATGTATCTTTACTGAAGAAGGACTGTTTGTCCGAAACATGTCTATATAATTAATTTTTTTTAATGTAAGTGTTGTGTATACAAAGTGTATAAAAAAGAAAAATAGAAATAAAATTTTATAATATTTTAAATATGTATCTTTATAATATGTATCACTGAAGAAGGACCGGTTGTCCGAAACATGTTTGATATGTAATTTTTTTAAATGTCAGTGTTGTATACGTATATACAGAATATATAACAAAAAAAAGACAAATATTTTAAGTTTATTCATTTCCATATTTTTGAAATATATATTTATTTGCATCTTTCTCCCTATGATGTAGGCGCAGTGTCTTCAAAATATGATGAAATAAATAAACTTATTAGTGGAAAAAATAATATTCCATTATGGATTCCACATTGTTGATACATTTTGTTTATAAAAAATAGATTTTCAATTGATAAATATTTTAAAATGAACCGTTTGTATTTATGTATGAATATTATTTTTTTTCCAAAACGTTATAAGTTTTCTCTTTATAAAATACCACATGCATAAAACTCAAATAATTTTAGGCAGTGTAATAGCATTCTAATTTCAAAATAGATTTTTATTGCCTACATAAAGCTTAAAAGAGTTCTGTGTTTGGTAATTCTTTTGTTTTTGCTAATTCTTTTTATCACCATTGATAACTCTTCAGTGAGTTAGTCATGAGCCAGCCTCCCAAGAGCATGGCTCACAAGCAGAAAATGTTGTGGCTGCAAGAAAGGAGGCAAGTAGGGACGTGGGTGGAGTGTAGCCGTCCATCTTGCCGCAAGTGGCGGTACCTCCCCCACGTCCATGACCCACTCCAGGTGCCGGAGAAGTGGTTCTGCGAGATGAATACAGGTATGTCTTCTCTTTTTATTAATATGTTAATTGGGGAGTAGCTGTATTGCTATATAGGTGTCCCAAAATTAAAGCAAGATTTGAATTAAATAGAAAACACAGTTTCTAGTATTTAGATGTTTTATTTATTTATTGAATCATAAAGTACATAGTATAGGGTTATTTATGATATAACACATCGGGCAAATGGCCTCCACGGCTTTGTTGGCACAAACACACTCTTTTGTCGATAATTTTCATGACCATTTTGCACAAATGAGGCTGAATTTCGTTGATGCAGCGTTTAATTTCCTCCTGTAATGCACGGATGGTTGTGGGCTTGTTGACATAGACCTTTGATTTCAAATAACCCTATAAAAATAAATCTAATGGTGTTAAAGGTCTCTGCCCACTACAACGTATCATACTATGACTGTACTAGGAACGTATCAGACATGAAAAGCACCACGATACGCCCTGCTATGCCCACTGAAACGGATCGACGGCGTTCTGTGCCCGTATACATCTCGTATGATGCCCCTATGCAACCCGTATGTTGCCCGTATGTAATCTGTATCATCATACAGATCTAAATCCACCAAAATCGATAGGAAACCGTTTCATTCTCGCATGCGTATCGATGTTGCGTGGACGTATCAAGTTTTTAAATAATAAAATAGGTATGCCTATTAAAAAATTAACTGTTAGACAACTGGCAATAATTGCCATAATATTGGATGAGGAAGAAGAAGAGAACCAAAAAAACACTTGACGCTACTGGATTCACGATTCTATAAAAGAACGAAAAACTGAAGGAGAATATTGGACGTTATTCAGGCACTTAGTTGATGATGAAGAAAAGTTATTTCAGTATTTCCGAATGTCTACATTCGGCACCGGCAAAATATTCTCGCCGACAATTAATGAACGCTCCGTGCATAGTAGGCGACGGTGCTGGTCGGTGGCGGAACGGTCTAGTGGGCATAGTCTCATACTTTTCAATACAAAGAATATTTTTTCACCCGACACGTTCCTATTACGGTCATAGTATGATACGTTGTAGTGGGCAGAGACCTTAAAAGAAACGATCTAGGGGGCCAATTTTGATCACCGAATCGAGAGAGTACAGACAAAAGGATTTTCACTAACACTCTCACACACTTCTTCGATATTGACATTTGAACGGCTTGTTTTTGGACGACCAGTGTGTTTAGCATCTCCCAACTGATCCAGTCTCCATGAATTTTTCAATTAATCTCTTCGCAGTTGACGAAGTTAAAACACTATTCCGATCATATTTTGTATGAAACATTCGAACTGTGGCCACCAAAATTTCATTATTTTTGAGATATTGTTCAATTATGAAAACACCTTGTTGTATCGTGTAATGCTAATTTTTACTAAACCTTAACTGTCGTCTACCAAATTCTTTATTTTCGTTGTTGCCAACAATTTACTTCACAAAAGGCGGCAAATTCAAATCTTGCTTAATTTTTGTGACACCCTATATTTTGATAGTTTTTATTTTTATTTCTTAAACAATAATGTAAAACTCCATATTAAATATTTAGATTGATTAGAATGTCCTTTTCTAAAAGTTTTATTATTACATTTTATGGGAGAGAAATATTTCACTTTACGAGGGCGTGGGACATTTGATAATGTCCCAACAAAGCCAAACATGTCACTCCCATAAGATATAAAAATTCTTCAAAATAACTGAAGTTTTCATTTATATTAAATATTGATACTTAATAGATTCTTAGAAATGTATACTTTTATTGTAAATTTTTAGATTTAAAGAAAACCAAATATTTTTTGTAATGTTTCCCTTCTAATTTGTATTATTTCATTGATATTATTGTTGATTGAGGGAAGCACCGCTTGTGTCAGGGTTAATGGGGCTGTCACATCTTGGTTTGACATCACCAAAGGTGTCAAACAGGGCTGTGTGATGTCCCCGTGGTTGTTCAATCTATACTTGGACAAGTGTATGAAAGAACTTGAAGAGATAGACGCTGGTGCTAAGATGAATTGTTTGTCAGTCAGCTGTTTGTTATATGCAGACGATGCTGTGTTAATCGCTGACAGTAAAGAAAATTTGCAAGTCTTAGTGTCAAGGATGTATGAGGCATGCAAAAAGAGTGACTTGGTGATGAATGTGTCTAAATCTAAAGTGATGGTTTTTGAGAAAGAAGAATGTATGACGATTTGTGATATAAGTGCGATGGGCGAGAAATTGGAGCAAGTTACTGAATTTACGTATCTGGGAAGCATGTTTACAAGGGACGGAAAAATGGAGAAAGACATCGAAAGGAGGATTGGTGCTGGGAATAAAATAAATGGCGCACCCAAAGTCATTACTGCAAATAGAAATATATCCACAGAAGCAAAGATGGCAGTACACAATGGAGTTCTAGTGCCAACCCTCATGTATGGAAGTGAAGCTTGGAGCTGGCAAAAGAAGGATGAAAGCAGGATAAACGCCGTAGAAATGAGATCACTAAGAAGAATGCGCGGGAAAACGTTGTATGATAGAATACCGAACGATGAAATAAGAAAGAAATGTAAGGCAGATGACTGCATCATGGATAAAATTAAAAAGGATCCCTGAGATGGTTTGGACATATGGAACGAATGGATGAGAGTAGAATGGTTAAAAAGTTGTACACAAGCAGCGTGAGTGGAAAAAGAAGCCGAGGACGACCGAGGAAAACATGGCATGACCAAATTAATCAATTTCTAAAAGGCGGCCACATTCGAAGTCGGAACAATCGACGTGCGTGCATGGTACGATGTATGGATGTAGAGGAAGCTCGAGAGGTATGCCAGGACAGGTCAGTGTGGCGATCCATCCTCTCTGCCTACCCCTCCGGGGAAATGGCGTGATGGTTAGTTAGTTAGTTAGTTAGTTAGTTGATAATGCCTTGAAACATGCCACAACTTGTTGAAATATGTTATCCCCATTAAATATAATAAAACTTCTAGAGAACAGACTTTTTCATTCATATTAATTAACTCATTCTTGTTTCCATTAAAAAATAATATTGTTGTGTTTTGCAAGCGTGTGTGTATATAAATGTAGAGGAAATTGGAGAGGTATGCCAGTATAGAACGGTGTGGCAATTCATCCTCTCTGCCTACCCCTCCAGAGAAATGATTTGATGGTGTTTTAGTAATTTGTGTAAGTAAGGCAAGAAGTAACACATGAAGTACGTATATGAATTAATGATATTTATTTAAAAATAATGTTTGTCAGAATTAGTCATATATACGAGTACATAAGATTGGTCATTTCATAAGTTTTTTAATTGGAAATGAGAAGGCGTATCAGACAGAAAAGTTCTTCATCTTATGTCATAAAGAATCAAATCAAATCAAATCAAATCAGTTTATTTCATCAATAGACATTACAAATTTTATTTTTAAAGCATCTATTGAGAACAGGTAAAATAATATATTATGTATAGTATACTACCAGAAACGCATGAGAGATGGTTCAACATTAGGAAGACAGGATACTCTCCAGAATTAAGAGTATTTGCCTTCTGAACGTACTTTCACAAACATGAAAGACGTCGATCTCCGAGGAGACCGCGTTCAGCAGACTAATTGCTCTTCCCACCGGTGTCACCAGAGGCAGATTGGTTCTGGCAGCCAGTAGGTAAAACAATCTGTGCTGTCGGAGATATCTATCAGGGATAAAAAGCCGAACAGCCGAAAGCCAAGAATTAATATCTGCGCAAGATACATTGCCAGAATGTGGAGGAGGGGATGGAATTATTTAAGATTTTATTTCCAGACGAGGCAGCCAACAGCTGCAGTAAGCCGGAGCACGTGTTGAACTTGTCGGAAGAGGAGGATCTGATCCACGCCACGTACACGGCCGGCTCGCTGGTGTGGGCCAGCCTGCCCGGCCATCCTACCTGGCCCGCCATGGTGGATGACTGTCCTGACACTGAGCAGTACTATTGGCTGGATGGCTTTTCCGATATTCCGGTACATTCCATTTTTTATTTACTAACTGGGTTCCCACAAAAAAAAAACATAATTTTGCTTTTTCACATGTATTTCTGATTATAAATAAGATATATAATATATCTTTATTTGAAATGTGTGTACATAAATCTTGTGCCGACCCTTATGTATGGAAGTGAAGCATGGAACTGGCAAAAGAAGGATGAAAGTAGAATAAATGCAGTAGAAATGAGATCTCTAAGACGAATGTGTGGCAAATCTGTTTATGATAGAGTGACAAATGCAAGTATAAGAAGTGAATGTGGCGCAAATGAAAGTGTTATGAACAAAATAAGGAAAGGGTCATTAAGATGGTTTGGACACGTGGAAAGAATGAGTGAAGACAGAATGGTAAAGAGGGTATATGTAAACGGCGTGAACGGAGCTAGAAATAGAGGAAGGCCGAGGAAAATGTGGCACAATCAAATATTGAACGTCGGTCACGTGAGGAGCCGGAGAAATCGACGTGCGTGCATGACAAGATGTATGAATGTAGAGGAAGTGGGAGAAGTATGTCAGGACAGAACAGTGTGGCGTTCCATTCTTTCTGCCTACCCCTCCGACGAGACAGCGTGATGGTAAGTTAGTTAGTTAGTGTACATAAAATAAAAAAATAAAAAAATGTTAATTAAGGTTTCAACATTATATTTATTATTTGAAAATAGAAGACAACAATTGATTTTATTTATTGTTTTTTGAACAGTGATGTAAATCTTTATATTTAATAATTAAAGAAGTTTTATTTTAGTCAATAGGAATGATCTCTTTCCCCTTTCTAAGGCATTATCAAAATATTTGATAATGCCTTAGAAAGGTGAAACATATTCCCATAAACTATAATAAAACTTTTAGAAAACAGACATTTTTATTTGTATTAACCCTTTCCAGTCCACAAAAAAATAAGTTACATCAGGTCCACAATAGATTTACAGAATTACAGGGTAAAACAATACATCCAGTTTTTTTTAATAAAACTATGTTTATAATTTTGTATGCATGGAATAATGCTATAATTATTACATTTTCTACACAAATAGTTTGAATTCACTGTTCACTTCCTTCATAATATATTCTTCATCAATACTTTAAAACTCGTTGTCAACACGTTTTTTTTTTGTAATTCTAGGCATTTTGAGGGATTCGAATTTTTAGAATAATAATAAGTATCGGTAATAATAATAATTATCAAGTTGTTTGCACGCGCACGGGTCGAGTGTAACTGATGCCGGCGGCCGGGCATCCGAGTGACACGTACCGAGCCAGCCCCTAAAACAGACCTTTTGTATCATTCTCAGGTAGAAAATTACACATTCCAATGTTCATAAAAACCATTAAATCCTTGTCCCAGTTTACCGCTACACTAAATACGAGCGAGAAAAAAATATGTTTGCTTGTATTTTGACACTAAACTGATGAAGAAGAAAAATGTCGAACGACATTCGACATAGGACTCACTGGAATAAAGTCGATGTCGAATGTCATTCGACATAGGACTGGAAAGGGTTAATTAACAACCCATTTGTTGATCTAATTGCTGCTCTAGTGGATACGATACAGCTTCTGATTTAGGTTTTTTTTTTTTACCTCGTTTGAATGATTGTGAAATCAATTTAAAATAATGCTGGTTAAAAATGTATAGCATTGAGTAAATTAAGTCCTTGACACAAACACTTAATGTATTTTCTAATTGAATTTCTATTAGTGATATTGATTTGGTAAAACTCGACGAAAGGCAGATAGATGATTGCATCCCAAAAAAAAAGGTCACTTGGATGGTTTGAATATATGGATTAAAGATAGAGAAGCCGAGGACGGCTGAAGAAAACATGGCACAACCAAATTAATCAATTACTTAAAGGCCGCCACATTCAAAGTCAGAAAAATCTTCTAGCATGTGTGTTTCGATGTATGAATGTAGAGGAAGTTTGAGAGGTATTTTTGGACAGAGCAGTTGGCAGTTCATCCTCTCTGCCTATTCGGAGAAATAGCATGATGGTTAGTTAGTTCGTAAACTCAATAAAACAATTAAGATTTCTTTTGATTTCCAACATCGAACATGAAATGACAGGGATGTGCGTCGTCGTGATGTTTTGATTGTCATTCCGAAAGAGAATATGATAAATAAAGATAAAGTACACAATTTTATTCTTATTTCAGACTTGGTACAATGTGACCTTTTTCGATTCACTCAATGCAACAAGAGCCTGGATCCCATCGCACAACCTCAAGCCTTTATTTGCCCGTGGACAAATAATCTCCCTTAATAATGCTGCAGTACCAGCCAAATATAAATACCGCATAGAGATAGCCAAGAAACAAGCCAAGGATGCCGCCACCCTATCTATATTCAACAGACTGCGTAAATACAGTTTTGTTTCACGATTTGATGGTTCAATCAACAAGCCTACCAGCAAGAAGCTGCTAAAAATCAACCCGAGAGATTATGCTGGATCGAGTAGTGAGTCATCTGACTCAAGTTCTGATAGCGATGAAGAATCGCCTAATACGCAAAGTCAAAATGTTTCAAACATAAATTGTAATAAGTCAACAATTCCATCGCCCGACTCTAGTGTTGAAAAAATGCCTCGGGAAATGGACAAATCCAAACAGCAGCTTCATAGTCACGTGGCTAAAAGTAAGAAGACGTCGGTCGCTCAATCATCCGACTCTAGCTCTAACGAAGAAGTAATGCCACAGGAAATCTACAAACCAAAACAGCAGCTTAATAGTTGTGCGGTTGATATTGAAAAAATGTCAGCAGCTCAATCTTCTGACTCCACTCAGGAAATAAACATATTCAAAAAGCATAAGCAAAACTCTGTGGGGAATTACTCTAAAATGTCAACACTATCAAATAATTCTCGAGAAATGGGAAACATTCATAGTGAGATGACTATTGTCCCGTCTTCTTATGCCATTATATGGAAAGATAGAAATAATTCGACACTGCTTCATAAATCTCTTTCAGTAACTTCGATGTCTGAGGTGATTCCACTGCAGTCTCAGATTGTCTATAGTAAAGCCAATGTGGTTCCCCTGTTGTCACGAGAAATGTCTAACAAATCTCATAACAGCCGAACGAGCTCTATTCACTCAAATTCTTTTTTGAACATGTCCTCTGCTGTGAGCCGTGAAAATACAGGTTAGTTTGGGTCTAAAACATGTTATTTTACTCTTTATTCCCATCAATATTTTTTCTTTATTGGCACAAGTCAATTATTATATAAATGATTTGTAAGATATTGCTCATTTATCGATATACCAGATGTATTATTTGTGACTTTTCCAAAATTAATGGTCTAAAATCATATGTGAAATAGTTAATTTAAAAAAATTGTCTGCTTTGAAGAATAAATCTTTTGAATATTTTTTCTTTACATACATTTATTTCATGTTGCAACTGCTGTATGTAAAAAACATGTTTAAAACTGTTTACTGGTTAAAAAATAATGTTCTGAAGAATTTTAATTGTAATTACAGAAAAATAATTTGTTATTTAGATTTTTGATAATGTTGAATTTGATTATCGATTGAAATTGTCTTATAGAGACACAGAACATAGCCGTAGTGGAAGAAGATGATACTGAACAGGGAGAAGAAACAGAGAGTTCCATCTTCCTTAAGCTTTGTGGCTCCGATGCGGTTGTCCCCTCCACTGAAGATGACGTTGCCAATCTAAATTTTGACAACTCTGCAACCTTGTCTCAAAAATCACTTCATTTTGATATGTATTAATTGTTGTCTTCGACGAGGATGGAAGATTATTTAGTTTACTAATAGAAAGTGGATTGGCTTTTCATGCATATAACATATTAGTCTTTTAAATAATAATACTCATAATTCTAAATTAAACATTTTAAATATGAAGATGTTAATTTGGATTCAGACAATATATTACTAAATCTCAAATTGTTTTTTTTTTTGTTTCGTAGATAAGATGTTTCTATAGATGTTTCGACAATCTATGGAATATTAATATATGTTCTAAATACGTATTTAAATTACTGATCATTTAATTGGTATCGGGAGTTTATGTAAATATTTTTATTTTACATAAATTATATTATAATACATTAATCCATTTTTATTCATTTGTATAGTGCAAGCACTACAATGATTATTATTATTTTTTTAACCCTATAGTGCGCCATGATGCAAATATGAATCAACCAAAGATTTTCTCAATATGGGGGGGCATGATTTGTGTGGCCCGGAGTGTTCCTATGGCCACTGATTTATATAAGAACCATGGTCTGTTTTTATTTAATATAGATATATGAAAATAAAGTAAAAATTGTTTTGTAATATTTTTATGTTTCAGTACATATATTATTTTTTAAATAAAAATAAATATCGCGCACTGTAGGGTTCTTTTAATAATTATTCCTTTTAATAATTTTTCCTTATAAATAACTAGTTCTTAAGTAGTGTTATTTTTATTTATTTTGATAAACAGGCTAAATCCTTAATTGTCCTGAAAGAAAATATTCCCATTTGATATTATCCATAAATATTCCTGTAAACACTGGTTCCTGTAAACACCCACAAAATGTTGTATTAATAAAATACATTTCTTTGTTAATGAAATTAAAAAATAATAATTTGAGAGAAGTCTTCTTCTTTTCCCTTTATTATAGATCTTGCGATCTGTTTACACAGGATATCAAATTTCATCCTGTGATTTATCACGTCCATCCTTTTCTCCATGTCTTTGGTGGTCGATGGCCCTCTGGAATTTCGTGCATCACAATCTAAGAAATCCTCTCTGAATCCATCCTCTCCATGTGGTCCCTCCAGAAACGTCTTCTCTGCCTACTCTATCTCATTATGTCATAAATTTTGCAGGATTTCCGAATCTCTTCGTTGGGTATCCTATCTCTAATGATTCTACCCACAATAGGTCGCAATGTTTTCATTTCTGCTGCTCTTCTCTTTGGAAGAAGTACGTTAACTATTTAATTTATGGTGTATAATTTTTGATCCTCTTTATGTAAAACAATATTATTTAACATGATCCCAGAATTAATACTATTCCGATTAAAGCCGTTTAATTAAATAGCACAACACGAATTGTTGTCCATTGTAAATTGTAAAACCTATGTCTTGATTTGGGAATTATTTCCCACTAGAACTAATGTTTCTATATAATGTTAAAAATAATTAAATGATAGTAGATTAATAAAACACGTCTAATGTCTCAATGATGTTAGATAAATCTCAGCTTATGTAACAATCATTTGTTAATTAAAATATAAAATTTGTTCTTATATTATAATGTAATTTTTCAACCTTTTACTTTTCAGTATGTAGGAAACCCACTGTTATTACGTGCAAACTATTTGATGTATATATGTGTTTAAAAATTACTAAGTTATTTTTAGAGTTGGTGTAAATATGTTCTTTGGGATATCCATGTATGCTTGGTATCCTTTTCTACCGACTTTTCGGAGATCATTGGGGTATCCATCTTTAGGGTAGTAGAGACTGTGACGGTTTTAAAAAACGTTGGTCGAAGAGGATACCAAGAGACATGAGTATACCCAAGATTCCAAAGAATGTGTTTAAAGATCTCATTACATTTAAATATTATTATTATTTCTAATGTTGATCTCATTTGTGTTACCCATTTTAACTAAATATTAAGTAATAATTTATTTTTTATTGTTGTCTTCCCAATAAATTAAAGTATTTATTATGAAAAATGTATTTTATTTATTTTGGAACAGATACTGTTTAATCGTTAAATACTGTTTAGTGTCAAGGATGTATGAGGCATGCAAAAAGAGTGACTTGGTGATGAATGTGTCTAAATCTAAAGTGATGGTTTTCGAGAAAGAAGAATGTATGACGATTTGTGATAAAAGTGCGATGGGCGAGAAATTGGAGCAAGTTACTGAATTTACGTATCTGGGAAGCATGTTTACAAGAGACGGAAAAATGGAGAAAGACATCGAAAGGAGGGTTGGTGCTGGGAATAAAATAAATGGCGCACTCAAAGTCATTACTGCAAATAGGAATATATCCACAGAAGCAAAGATGGCAGTACACAATGGACTTCTAGTGCCAACCCTCATGTATGGAAGTGAAGCTTGGAGCTGGCAAAAGAAGGATGAAAGCAGGATAAACGCCGTAGAAATGAGATCACTAAGAAGAATGTGCTGGAAAACGTATGATAGAATACCGAACGATGAAATAAGAAAGAGATGTAAGGCAGATGACTGCATCATGAATAAAATTAAAAAAGGATCCCTGAGATGGTTCGGACATATAGAACGAATGGATGAGAGTAGAATGGTTAAAAAGTTGTACACAAGCAGCATGAGTGGGAAAAGAAGCCGAGGACGACCGAGGAAAACATGGCATGACCAAATTAATCAATTACGAAAAGGCGGCCACATTCGAAGTTGGAACAATTGACGTGCGTGCATGGTACGATGTATGAATGTAGAGGAAGCCCGAGAGGTATGCCAGGACAGGCCAGTGTGGCGACCGGGGAAATGGCGTGATGGTTAGTTAGTTAGTTAGTACTGTTTAACCCTTTGGTTGCCGAAATCCGATATATCGGCTTTCGCTACACCAGTGAGAAGTGCCAAATCCGACGAATTGAAGCCATGATTTATAAAAGAATCATGTTGTACACATTTTAGACAGAGTGTGAAGAAGTGAGTCAGTGCTACATTTGTATATATTTTTAATAAAAAAACATTTAGAATTATAAGATTTCATTAAATGTAAAAGAAAAGTGTTGTTCTTTTGCAGTTATGGGCACGGCATAAAAAATAACAGTGGACAGCCACTTAGGGTCTTATATCTATCAGTTTTGTTTAGATCACATACATTTATTATATATTACTCTAGTGTCTGGACTCAGCTGGGAATATTTTTTGCGCGCCGAGATAAAGCTAAATTAATGACACGGCTTACAAATTTGAAGGTGGTCATAAGAATGGTGACTACTGGCTGTGCACTTTTTTTACACTGTCTACGAAACTACAGCAGTAAGTTTTTGTGTCACTCTTGGCCCAGAAATATATGAACACCTGCACCTATATCAAAGTGGCTGACAAACTATTATATTATATAAAAATGGATTTGTTTTCATTTCTATAAATTAAAGGATTTATTTTACAGATTGTTCATAAATTATGTAATACATTTTACTTTTGAAAATTAAAATTACGTACAATGGAAAAGGAATGGCTTAATCAAAAATAATATTAACAACATTAGGCACTCGTGAATGACTAGAGACTTCCAGATAGTAGAAGGAATGCTGTAGGATCTGCTTTGATGATATTTAGCATACTGCGATACATCGATGCTATCTCCTCAACGCTGACTTAACTAAAGCTAAACTTGCCTTCAACAAGAAAGCTAAAATATTCGAGTCCAATAACATAGACCTAAACCTACGAAAACAACTGATAAAAATATTGGTGTGGAGTGTTTTACTATACGGCTGCGAGACTTGGTGCCTGGGCGAAAGAGAGTGCAAAAGGCTGGAGGCGTTTGAAATGTGGACCTATCGACGAATTGCCCCTGTTTCATGGAGGGACCACGTTACAAATGAGGAGGTTCTCGGCAGAGTTGAATAAAATAGGCACATGTTGAACACCATAAGTCTTCAACCAGTGCGTCTTGCCAGCCATGACGTACGGAGCCGAATCGTGGACACTAGTCTACAGATTCAAGGTTGCCCAACGTACTATGGAAAGAGCCATGCTTGGAATAACCTTGAGGGACAGATTTAGAAACAAATTTATTCGACAACAAAACCAAGGTGACTGAGGTGGCTCTGAGGATGGGCGGGCTGAAGTGGCGATGGGCTGGCCATATCTGTCGGATAACCGACGGCCGATGGGGGAGAGGGGTTCTGGAGTGGAGACCGCGTGCAGGATTCCGCAGAGTTGGACGTCCCCTTGCCCGCTGGACCGACGATCTGAAGAGGATTGCTGGACATGGATGGATGGGAGTGGCAATGGATAGGGGGCGGTAGCGTTCTTTGGGAGAGGCCTACATTCAGCAGTGGATGACAGACGGCTGATGATGATGATGAACACCATAGCGGAGAGGCGTGCGAGATGGATTGGTCATGTGTTGCGAAACTAATGTTTCCTGCATGATGTATTTAAGGGAATGGTCGAGGGATCGATTGGCAGAGGACGACCTCGCCAGGAGTACCTAGATCAGATTTGCCGAGATATGGGCTGCACCTCTTATGCGGAGTTGAAGAGAGTTGCCGAGAACCGAGTGGAGTGGAAGAGGAGATGCATCGCCTTGCTGCAGACCAATCTTTAGATTGAGACTGTAAAAGAAAATCTCCTCAACGCATTAGGAACTTAATTTATTTTTGCATAACATCTCTGGGTTCTTGTTTAGCTAGACTGATTTAACCTGTATGGTGCCTATAAATGTATAATACTGATGAGAATTTCATTACAAAGTCAACGTGACTGTTAGAAGTAGGACAATCAGCATGATAGTGGACTTATCTGTTAATTCCATTTGCGTGATTAATAAAAGATAAGGACTAACACAGATATTGGAATGCTTCATTTCTTAATTAAACCTGACCCTTTCCCGGACAATTTTGGAATAAAAAATGTATGCATTATTAGTTATGGCCTCAAATTTCTTTTAAAATAATAAACCAGTAACTAACTAACCATCCTGCCGTCTCTCTGAAGGGGAAGGCAGATAAAATGGATTGCCACACTGTTCTTTCCTATCCCTAATATATGGAAGCGAAGCATGGAACTGGCAGAAGAAGGATGAAAGCAGAATAAATGCGGTAGAGATGAGGTCCCTAAGGCGTATGTGTGGTAGAATGATTTACGACAGAATCTGAAATGCTGTTATGAGATAGGAATTTAGAGCGGAAGAAGGTATTATGAATAAAATTATGAAAGGATCGCTGCGATGGTTCGGACATATGGAACGCATGGATGGAGAAAGAATGGTTAAGAAAGTATACATTAATGATGTAAATGGAGTACGGAGTCGAGGCAGACCGAGGAAAACATGACATGACTAAATTAATCAAATTTTAAAGGTTGGTCATTTTAGAAGTCGGAGGAATCAACGTACGTGTATGACTCGTTGTATGAATGTGAAGGAATCTAGAGAGGTTTGTCAGGATAGAGTAGTGTGGCGGTCCATTCTCTCTGCCTGATGGTGCTGGTGGAAACGGCGTGATGGTTTGTTTCTTTCCTAGCATACTTCTCTCGCTTCCTCAGCATTCATTATTTCTCCTTATATGGCGGACATTTAATATTGAATTGATTTGATTGTGCCACATTTTTCTCGGTCTTCTTCTTTTTCTAGATCCATTCTTTATCATTCTTTCTTCATTCATTCTTTCCATTGTGTCCAAATCATCTTAAAAATCCTAAAATTATTATCTTTTTAAGTATCTCATCAGTTTTAAAATCTATTTTTTCTGTGAGCCCATTGAAAGCGCTGCATGGGTATTTTTATTATAAATTATTTCTTACTAGTTGCAAACCGTGAAATATTCACCAAAGTAGACATTTTCTACCATTAAAAACTTGGCGAAAAAGAGACTGGTACGGTCATGTTTAAAGAATGGACACCACCAGACTCCCCTACACTACATAATTAACCTCACGGGACTCGTCCTCGTGGAAGACCTCCTAAAATATGGAAGGACAGCTGGGAGTCTTCCTCACAGGAGGAGCAACACTCTGGAGAACATATCACATAGGTCTACAACAAGGAATAAGAAGAAGAAGAAGAAAAACTTGGTTCACTGTACAATGGTAAAAAAAATACACAATTAACTCAACATCAAATTGTTCTCCTTTTGTCTTCTACACTACTGTCATACAACAATAATCATAACAAGATTCAATATAATACAGAAACGTTCTCGGGTATGCGCATCGTGTTCATTTCGAATTACTTTCGGAGAGAATCGAAGTATTCCTCTCTCGCTCTTTTGTATTCAAAACCCGATTCTCCTATTCTTTCTTTGACGACAACCGTAATGAAAACATTGTTCTCGCGGTAATATGTAAAGTGAATTGGTTCGTTTACTTCGTGTGTTATGTATTTTATCTATGGATTCTATTGTTTGAACAGGTCCTGTGTTTTTAAATTCCATTATTGGCAATATATACATTAATGTTGAAATACTACTTGGGCCATGTTCTGAGAGGCGAAAAGTACGCACTGTTACATCTGATCTTGGAGGGTAAGATTGAGGGTCGACGAGGTGTTGGGAGAAGGCGGGTTTCCTGGCTGAGGAACATTCGAGAGTGGACGGGACTGAGAACCGTGGGAGAGCTGTTCCGAGCTGCCCAGGACAAGGAGGCCTACTCAAGGGTGATAGTCAACGTTGGGGAGACCTGACAAGACACGGAAAGAAGAACATTTATTCATATGGAAAATTTTTACACTACCCTGTATAAATTTAACGTCAATTTGTTAGCTTGTTTTATTTTATTTACAGTTCAATGACTTCTGTATTTGAAATTTTCTGTTCTATGGAAAAAATAAATCTTGCAAGAAAACTAAAAATTACTTTGATTATATTATGTCGTTACGTCTTTCTATCAAATAGATAAGGGCCGGATCAAAACAAATAAAATATTAGATTTACACTTCTATGGCTTAGAAATTTATAGGTTAGAAATTTAGTTATCAATATTTTTTTAAATTTGAATAAGTTCTTTTTAGTCTTAATTATAAGCAGAACGTTTAAATTCCCATTCAAATACTTAACTAACTAACTAACCATCACGCCGTCTCCCCGAAGGGGTAGGCAGAAAGAATGGATTGCCACACTTTTCTTTCCTGACGTATTTCTCTCGATTCCTCAACATCGTGTCATGCACGCGCGTCGATTTCTCTGACTCCTCACATGGTTGACATTCAATATTTGATTTATTTGATCGTGCCACGTTTTCCTCGGTCTTCCTCTATTTCTGGTTCCATTTACATTGTTAACATATAATTTTTTTTACCATTCTTTCCATATGTCCAAACCATCTTAATGATCCTTTCATTATTTTGTTCATGACACCATCATTCGCACCGCATTCACTTCTTATATTTTCATTCGACACTATCATACACAGAGTAGCCACACATTCGTCTAAGAGATCTCATTTCTACTGCATTTATTCTACTTTCATCCTTCTTTTGCCAGTTCCATGCTTCGCTTCCATACATTAGGGTCGGTAGAAGAACACCATTGTGCACTGCCATTCTACCTTTTGGATAGGTTTTTGTTTATTTTGATTGTTTGTGATAATTGTTTTGTTTTGAAATACTTTTTTTTCCAAATATAAATGGGTTTGATTGCTCTATCCACCGGCATCACCAGAGGCAGATTGGTTCTGCATATTGTAAGATAAAACAGCAGACGTAGTATTCCATATTAATTGTGTAATATCTGTGCTGACGCTGTTGAAGATAACCATCTGGAATATAAAGATAAAAACTCTACGAGAAAAATGTTGAGGTGACCATGCTAGAAGAGCGTGCGTGTCATGGTTTACGAATGTAGAGAAATCTATCTCAGATTTTAATATTGTGGGGGTACATTCTCTCTACCTACCCCCCTAGAGAAAAGGCGTGATGGTTAGTTTGTTAGCGAAATCCACAAAAAAATGCTAACGCGATCGTCTATGCCTAAAAGATTAATCATAAATTAATTTGATTCTCGCTACAATTGATAATGCCTTAGCCAGGCGAAACTTGTCATCGCCATAAAGTAAAATAAAACTTTTATAAAACATGTTTTATAAACTAAATAAAATAAATGTGGTGTTACACATCATGGTTCACTAAACGAAATATTGTCAATTTTATTGATCGTCTTTGAGGCGTTTTACACGCGTTTTACGTAATGCATTAAAAAGTCAACTTGTTTTTATGAATGGAAGTGGTAGGGAAAAGAAGTTTTGGCCCCTGACGAAAGAGAGTGGGGATACCATACAGAGACGTAAAAAGTTGTCCAGGTTAGTTAGTAATGAAATGGACGAATTTTCGAAAACTGGTCACAAGTGTTTTGATTCATTTTAACGCGAAAGCACGGTGTGGTCTAGAAATAAGAAAAAGTTTTTTTTTGTTTTGTTCTCGCGAGTTTTCTTGTTGTAATGTCTAGGCTCAGATAAAACTCGATAACTCTGTGATAACTCGATAACTCGGTAGGTGATAAGGCCACCTACAAATTCATTCGTGAAGTGTTATTTGAACAAGTGCGAGCATACGACACGTCAACGTATTCAAACAATAGCTCTGTGTAATTGTTGCATTTAAAATGGCAAATTTCTCAGTTATTACTTCGTGTGTGAAGTATATGTTGTTCATTTTCAATTTATTATTCGTGGTAAGTATACAAACATATTTTTATCCATTTCAGATTATGTGTGTTCCGCTTAGAACTCGATAAGACTATCTACAAATATAAAGCGGTCGCCGGAAATTGAAGCAGAGTAATTTTCTAGCTAATGGATTAGAAATTATTTCAATATTGTGTGTTAGGTATATACGTATTTCTTTTATTTTCTTTTATTGACGTATGCACGAATGGTTCTGACAAACAGTTATTCAATATTAAATGTTAAACGCCGTATGTTTTTAAAAATAATGATCATAAAATAATGAACCCCGGTAATCCAACAAACGTTTTGCAGGCCAGTGTCGGACTATCGAATTTGTCGGATTATAGAGTACTGCCTTAGACCCCCTATAGTCCGGAATTTTTTTAAAAAGATTACCTTGTAATCCGAAAAATCACAGACCAAAATGATACTATCTGAACTACATATTATGTGGAATTTAGTAAATTAAACAACACAATAAGAGCTTACGTTTTATTATAAAATAAACGTCATTAATGCTATAGAACTTACAAAAAATAATAACTAAACTTTACATAAGTAAATAATTCGGTACCTATTTGGCAAAAGGTCCCAACTGCTTTATTATGAATTTTACAGGAGAGCAAAATTAAGATTTTTACATTATTTTGATTATTTATAAAAATGTTATTTTTGTTCCAAATTGTTTATTTCAAATGTCAATTTACGTAGCATAACGTTATCTACAAGATATATCAGTAACTAAATTAATATTTAAAAAAAAAATATATTTAAAAAAAATAGGGGTTGAATGTAATTGTACATAAAAAAATGTAATAAAAAAAAAAGTACAGCTAGTTTTGTCAAAACATAAAATGTGCAAAAATAATACTGATGGTATATTTAACTCAATTTCACAAATAACGCATCTGGGATCTTTTGCCAAATAAGTACCGAATTGTGTGATCACAACACATTTAAAAATAAGAAATATAATATTGATAATATATTAAAAATATATAGATTGATTAATAGATTCGTAGAATTAACATAATAATTATATTTTAAAACGAATTGCTTTAAGAATAAGGAAAAACTAACGCTAAACGCTCACAAGTTTAAAGTACCATCGAGCGAGAAGACCACTCACGGAAACGGATCGAAACCATTTGACGAGTTTCCAGGACAGAACCCGACTAATAAATTGTCTCTGTCGCACTCGTGAACAAAGAAGTAGCGAAAAAGAGACGTAAAGAGTGTGTGAAACGGTCGTAAATTTGCTTTTATATTTTTACCAATACTTAGTGTTGCGGTTTAATAATTGAACAATATATTATATTTTTATTCTTTCTTTTAACAACTCTTAATTTTTACATACAAATAAAATAAAATAAAATTACAAACATGTTTCGGAACACATAAACCCTTCATAAGTGTAGTGTTTTCAAATTTCATCATGAATGTGGTCAGTTTTGACAGATGATGTCAAAATGAATTTTATGCATTTATTGCTACAAATATTTTGAAATCATGACAGTCTGCAACATTAGCGTGAATGGTGAAAATCTGGAGCAATTAGATGAGTTTGTGTATTTGGGTAGTATGTTTACAAAAGATGGGCGAGTGGAGAGGGATATTGAAAGAAGGGTTGGGGCAGGCAACAAAGTGAATGGTGTACTCAAAGTTGTCATCGCAAACAAAAACCTAACCAAAAAATCGAAAATGGCAATGCACAATGGTGTTTTTGTACCGAGCCTTATGTATGGAAGCGAAGCACGGAACTGGAACGAGAAGGATGAAAGTAGAATAAATGCAGTAGAAATGAGATCTCTTAGACGAATGTGTGGATACTCTGTGTATGATAGAGTATCGAATGAAAATATTATAAGTGAATGCGGTGCGAATGATGGTGATATGAAGAAAATAATGAAAGGATCATGAAGATGGTTTGAACACATGTAAATAATGAACGAAGAAAGAATAGTAAAAAAAATATATGTTAATGATGTAAATGGAACTAGAAATAGAAGAAAACGGAGGAAAACGTGGCACGATCAAATAAATCAAATATTGAAATCGACGCGCGTTCATGACGCGATGTATGAATGTTGAGGAAGCGAGAGAAATATGTCAGGAAAGAAAAGTGTAGCAGTCCATTCTTTCTGCCTACCCCTTCGGGGAGACGGCGTGATTTTAAGTTAGTTAGTTAGATAATTAATTATTGTACAAAGTTTTACAGTGTATTCGTCCGAAAGATTTATTTTTAACCGCATTTGATCAATTATCTTTACGTCATTGGTGTAAGAAGATCAATGTTTTTTCTTCTTCTAGTGAATATATTAGTCAAAGAGACACTTATTTCATGAATGATGAAAATAGAACAAAAATAAACTTTTCTTATCGAGACATTTTAAAGATTAATAAATAATAATGAATTGAGTCAGGTGCAAAAAGTCCCCTTTGCAATAATTATCTTTGATATTAGTATAATCTCACAATTTATCGTTAAAAACAATGAATACTTGATTAATGCACAAATACAAACGCGTCAGTAATTAGTATGTAATCATGTATCATATTCTATCATTATAAAACTCAAAAATCAAATATTTTATGGAACATATTTAAAAAAAAATCATTAAAAGGTTTTGCCTATAAAACAATTGATTCTTCTTTCCCTTTGCCATTTCCCATCATCTGGGGTCGGCCCTCCTTGAACGAAAACGCCAAACTTTCCTATTTTAACTCATTTCCACTGTCGGGTTCTCGCGTTGGAGCTCCTTTTCCACGTTGGCCCACCATGTTGCCATTGGGCGACCTCTTCTTCTTGGTTTTGTGGGAATGCTGAGGGATTTTTGGATAATGTGCTCGCTGTCTCTTCGCATCACATGACCGTACCACCGGAGTCGAGATTCTCTTAATTTTCCCGTTATTGGGGCAACCTTAAAGCTACCCCTCACGTATTCTCTCCTTACGTGGTCCAGCCTTGTGACGCCTCCAGTCCACCTCAACATTTTCATCTCGTCGGCGTGGACTCGACTTTCGTGGACTTTTTTGTTGGTCCAGCACTCTGCTCCATATAGCATGGCGGGCCTCACTGCAGTCTTGTAGACTCTGCCCTTAGTCCTGATTGGAATTATTGGATCACACAGTACACCTGATAGAGACCTCCACTTGAGCCAGGCGGTGTTTGTCCTGTGTTTGACATCAGTGTCTACGTTGGCGTCGATTTTTCTAAATTGGCATTGATTGTTCTAAAAAATAAGTATTTTTTTTTTCATTTGGATATTGTTTTTTCGGGAGTACCAGCCCGGAGGCTATTGCTCCCCCACATGTTGGAAATTTCTTTCTTGGAGATGAAGTTGGATATTGTTGGATGGTGAGGCGAGGATTACTTGGAGGATGTAGGGGGTTGTGTCCGACATTTGGACCTGACTACCCGGGTAGGGAGGAAGTGAGGAGGGGTCAGGGATGGCCTTGGAAAGGGGCCGAGGTCTTGGGTGGAGAACGAGGGAAGGTGACATCGAGTGGCCTTGGGTGGGGGCCGATATGGCAATGGGGTTGAGATACAGGATGGTGGTAAAATTAGTTTCAAAAATATGATTATCAATATAGTGTGTGACGTCATAATTTTCACAATTGCTGTATAATATTAAATATTTATTCGGGTGGTGGTCTAGGGGATAGAACGCTTGGCTCTTGATCCAGGGGACTTGGGTTCAAGTCTGGACACGACCAGATTCCTTCTTCATAATAATGAGCTATTTTCTGCTCACATTGAAGATTGTAAAACTAAAATTCTAATATCATTGATTTAAATCCTTAGTATTAGTCTTTAAAAAATAAAAAAATCAGCTGCCTGAAAACAAATGACCTAGTAGACAAAACAAAATCAATGAAATGTAAATAAAATACATATAGTATCTAATTATGATGACTTCTAATTACGATTACGGGCTCTTTCCATGGCGCGTTGGGCGACCTTGAATCTATAGACTAGACCTTTTGTCAGTGTCCACGTCTCGGCTCCGTACGTCATGACTGGCAAGATGCACTGGTTGAAGACTTTAGTCTTGAGGCATTGTGGTATTTTAGAGGTGAGAAAATGACGTAATTTCCCAAAGGCCGCCCAACCCAACTGAATTCTTCGGTCGATGGAAAGAGCCATGCTTGAAATAACCTTGAGGGACAGATTTAGAACCGAATTTATTCGACAACAAACCATGGTGACTGAGGTGGCTGGCTGAAGTGACGGCCGATGGGGGAGACAGGTTCTGGAGTGGAGACCGCGTACAGGATTCCGCAGAGTTGGACGTCCCCCTGCCCGCTGGACCGATGATCTGAAGAGGATTGCTGGACGTGGATGGATGGAAGCGGCAATGGATAGAGGGCGGTGGCGTGCTTTGTGAGAGGCCTACATTCAGCAGTGGATGGCAGACGGCTGATGATGATGATTTAATTACGATCGCGCCGAAAAACTTTCCGTTTATTGAAATTAAAAATATTTAACATAAATAGCTTACTTTTTGTTATAACTTAAGAAAAAAATATACGTATTGCTAATTGCGTATTTTTTTGCGCTGTGGGAACACTTGGTCATTCGCGAAACTGAAAATGAACTACTTTCGGAGAAAGTTGCCAGAATACAAGTAGCGGTATGCACGGAATTTATTAGTGTAGTATCTGCCTACATATTCAAAATTGGGCAACGAGTAATCGATGTCGATGTGTACATACTATTTACGGACAGGTTAGTTAAAAATTATTGTAACTATCATGAAGCAGGTTACACTTCACGATCTTTCTGCGGGATTTTACACCTCGACAATGTTGTTTGAAACTTTATTACTCACCGTATCATCACTAAAATAGTATAATTTTTATCGTATATGTAATATATTTTAAACATAACTGTATTACCCGGCTTCGTCAATCAGGGTTGCCAGACTCCCTATTTCAACGGGACTGTCCTGACCCGTATTGTATCTGATATTCCCGACTTGGATCGTAGATCTGGTCTTTCGGGAGTATTGGCCCACCTCCCTATTGCTTCCCCACCTGTTCGAAGTTATTTTGTTGTGAATGAGGATATAACAGAGGTTTAGGAGGAGGATATTTTTGTTTGTTTTGTATGCAACAGGTCATTTGAACCCAATCACTGTATGCAATTTGGTTTTAGCTATTATATTGGTTCTCATGACATATGATAGCTAGCTCTAATCGATCGCCATTTTATTATCACGTGAATTCTACGCCAGACCAATAATGATTGGCAATCACACTGCTATCGCCGGGAATTGAACCCGGAACCTTCGGGGTAGCAGGCATAGCTCTTGCCACTCTGCTACGAAGGTGGTAACATTTTTCTTCTTATTTTATTCTCCCGGTGCCGTGTCAGGCCCCCCTAACGTTGGCGATCACTGGAACTGTGTTCCATTTATAATAAATAATAATATAAATAGGCAAAATAGAGAATATTTAGAATACAAGAAAGTGAGAGAGACATATTATACTTCGAGGAATCATTTGCGCATGCCTGAGGACATGCGACAGGGAAATACTTCCAATGAGCATTGCGCATGCCCGGTGCGCATGCTCGGTAACGTTATTTTGAATTTTTTTGTTTTATGACAGTCAGAAAACAAGTTTTTTTTTAAATGTTTAACTGCAATGCGAGTGCTTCGCTTGCAAAGATGCTACTACGGAGCCTTAAAGATTTGACATGTTGGTGATCAGAAGCGAATGGGTTAATAAAATACTAGTCAAACAATGTGTATTATACTTATTGTATATATTTTATATTTTAACTATGTGCATATACTTTATTTATTAAATCGAACGATGTTTATTACAGATCACAGGAATAATAGTAATATCGGTAGGAGCAGTAGTTCAGGCAGAGTACAATAATTATGCCGCCCTCTTGGACGAGCCTTATCGGTCCATTCCCGCTTTTCTCATCGCCATTGGAGTCCTCATATTCATCGTGGCATTCTTTGGATGCTGTGGTGCCATCAAAGAAAATTACTGCATGACATTGACAGTGAGTACATTAGTGTATTTCGAAATAATACATTTATATTTATTGACCCGTAGTTGCATTTATATGAACGGCGACCTTGTGATAAGTATCGAATAAATATATACTCGTATGTTTGACATAGAGGATAAAAGAAGGTAGATTAATTGTGGTCTGGGTTCCTCTTGATTTGTAAAAATAACACATATTAAAGCTGTGCCAGACTGTTGTAAACAAACATCCAAGAGGGGTTACCTTGGTGGGAAGCTTGTGGAGCCCACGGTTGGTGTTTGCGTCCACACGGGTTTACAACAAGGCTCCCACCTCATACAACGGCAGCACCCACACGCGGTTTACAAGGCGCGTCCGTCCACAGAGGTTGTTGAAGGTCAAACGAATTTTTGTTGCAAACAAGTGTTTACACTGTTGTAACCCGCCGGTGGAGATCGATGTGGAGGGCTTGTTTACAACAGTCTGGCAGGGGTTTTATACTTATACTAAGTCCCGCACGGACGAGGGACGGGCCTAGGGATTGAAAGAGCGTAGCTGTTTTATATTATCAATACTTCTGATATTATTACCCATATTTCAAACAAATTGAAAGCACTACAAAATTACAAATTTCAAATTATCAGATTCTGTATTCGTTTATTCATATTCCATTTTTAATGAGAGTAGAAGCCCGCTGTGACAATTTTTTGCAGCATCTGATCGTCATCTTCGTCATCTTACAAAGATTTGAACAGTTTTGGTCGATTAATCTGGTCCATTATATTCGTCTAGGTTGCAAATATAATATTCCTCTTAAATCGCGTACCGATTTGATGAAATTAAAGCTTAAAAATTACATTTCTTAATACGAAAAACAAAATAACATTGGAATTGAAAAAAAAAAACAAGGATATTCATATTCCACTTTAATTTATGAAGTATTTTTATAAAATAAAAATATCAACCATGGCATGTTTCGGAGGTGACCTCCATCCTCAGGTGTAAAATATATTAACCCCTGAGAATGGAGGTCACCTCCGAAACATTATTTTAATAAATTAAAGTGGAACATTAGCAGCGTTGTTTTTTCACTTCCGATGTTATTACAATGGAATTCCTTAACCTTCAATAAAGCAAAAAATAAAACTTGAACGTTACTGCTTACGAAAACCAAATATTTTTCTATTCGAGACAGCAATCAATATTCAAAAGTTATTCAACAGCTATAAACTTTTGGATCTTTCTATTATATGTATGTAGGTAGAGTCCGTTCACGACAGGGAGATCGTTTGCAATAGTATAAATGATAGTGTGTTTACAAAAAATCTAGACGCTATTTTTATTTTATTTTTTTATGATTGGAAAACCAAAAAAATATTTCAATAGTATATTCAAACATTAAAATAAATAAACATGTTATTTTTATTATTTTTTATTAACAAAAATGCTATCGGCTTAGTTGTAATAATTATCAAAATTAAGTACATTAAAATTATAATTTGCTAATTAATTTTTTCTCGGAAGGGTGAGACTAATAATTACAATGAAACTTTTTTTCCTTTATTGGTTTTTATTATTACAATATTTTATCCTTGCAGGTGTGATCTTGGTCTATTGTATTATAAAAGTTCTTTCTGGATTATGTATTTAAACTGTACAGAGCCGACATAGTTAATATGGGATTAATCAATAATAAATATAATATTTCAAAAAATTTTCGAATCACCGAGTATACGAGATGCCAAAGAATGCCAAATACGTGCGGTTCCCTCCATGTCTCGGAACGTACTGACGCTGCGCGGCTCATTTGACTCGACAACCTATCAAATTACTAAAACTATCACCGCACTCATACATTGACACGAGATCTTCAATTTGTGAATGAACTATACTTTGGTTGTTGCGCCATATTATTTTTTTATAGATAATATGAACGGTATAACGTTTTTATTGAAGGGTACTAGAATTTTTTTCTCTTATAGCTACATGTATTCATTTATTTCATAGATAACTAAATTAATGTGAATTATATTTTTAGTTCTCCGTTTTCCTGATTATCATATTCATCCTTGAAGTGGCCGCCGGGATCAGCGGTTTCGTCCTACGTGATAGGACAAGCAGCCTCATCAACAAAAGCATGATGGACAGCATGAAAGTATATGGAAACAAAGATTCTCCTATCACACACATTTGGGATGAAATGCAGAGAGACGTGAGTTTAATTTCCATAGTTTTGAGAGATAAATATTGAGGTGTCCCGCATGGTTACTGCGCTGACATTTGCAGTTGTCGAATAGATTAATTATCGAGATATTCTCGCTATACTGTTATTATTATTATTATTTTGTTGAATCGCTCTTTACATCATTACAGCGCGAGCCAAATCGATGTAAAGTGTATGTATAGCTTTCATATTGATCAGAAGATGGAAGCAAGCTGTTGAAACCGCTCGGAACCATATAATTAAATGGAATTAAACTAAATATTAATAACAAAGGATAGTATTAATAAGTTATTGTATAATTTCTATTAATAAGAAAAAAAAATTAACTTATTTATTAACTGACCAACCCCAACCCCCAAAACAAAACAATAACCAAAATACGCATTTCAATAACAGTAACGTTCACGTGAATTCTTCACTAGACCAAAGACAATGTGACAATCACGGTGTGATAATCAAAACACTTGCCAATCGACCACGAAGGTCGTCGACTATACTTACATTTTAAATGGTTTATATTCTTCTCCATCATCAGCCACGGTTAGTCCACTGTTGGACACCTCACCAAGGCTTTCTATGTTACATGGATCGATTTATAACCAATTATGAACCTTGGTCTCCTCCTGAATTTTTTACCACTTTCATCGATTTTGCAATCTCGCTCATCCCCCTCTGCGTCATCCATCCACCTCAGTTTAAATCTCCCCACATTTGGGGAGACTTCATCTGGTCTTGTATAGGGTGTTGTTTTTAGAGGTTTGGTTTTTAAACTGGCAACATTGTTTCTACAGACGGTCAATTTGACAGTTGACAGTTAATTTGTAGTCAGTACGTTTTGCCATTTCACTCAGTTGCTCAATAAAGGTATCAAAAATTGGACTTCACGATTGCGCTTCATTCGAGCTAGCCGTGGCACTCATATTCCTGAAATCATATTTAAGCGATAATGGCATAAAATTATCTATTAACCCATTCATCGCCACGTGTTTTTAGAAACAGCGCGCCGGTACGCCACGTATTTTCTTCCAAACTATCGAAAAATATCGATCCTTTTTGGTTTGTTAATATTTTAAAATATTCATAGATGTCGTTGTGAGAAAATCGGAATTAATTTTGATATACATCTTTCGAATATTGCGAAGCGCACACAGGTACGCTTATGGCGATCGTCTACGTAGAGCGCACATGTGTGCTTACGGCGATCATGTGGTTAAATAAAGCCAATTTCATTAACATTATTTTAATGTGTTTTTTTTTTCATTTTGAATTTGTATACTTCTAAAAAAAACACCCTTATACAAATTGTTATATAAATATTTTTATAAACTTTACTATGTTGGGATTATTGTTAAAACTTTTAGGCCCATGGTTGTACTTAATCATCCACATTATCACAAAGAGACTATTACTAAACATTGTTATTTTAACCCCTTGAAATGGTTGAATAGATTAAAAAAAACGAACAAGGGCAGATTAAATATTGTATATATGTCTCTCTTATACAATTTCTAGTAATTTAACGTTTTTCTTAATATCATTCCATCACTTTAGACACATTCTCAAATTACGACCCAAACACTTCCAGCCGCCACAAGCGCCCAAAATCGATTCTCCTTCAGAGGAACACTCCGGGCCACACAAATCATGCCCCCGAATAAACTAATAACCCACCAAATCACCTTCCAACAATGTTCCCATCAGACGTAAGAGGAATAGCCACATGAGCTGAACCTCTGTAAGCCAGAAGATCCAAGTCCAAGTTTAGACGCATTCATAACAAGGTCACTCTTATTGCATGCTTCATACATTTTTGATACTAAGACTTGCAGATTTCCACGTTTTAGTGCTAAGCCATTTTTGCAAAAATGTGTCAATCGCTATACATATATTAATTAATTAAGAGGAAAAAATGATTGTGTCAAATAAAACACTCTAATTTACACAAATATCAATCAATTTTAATAATTCTTTAATGAGCACCAAAAACACACTGAAACTCGCAGCGTTATTGCGCTGCGTCACAATTTTCGATACAAACGATCGCAGCGCTTTTGCGCCGCGTAGCATTCTAACGGTTAATATTATTTTTGATAGTGCCACACCATAAATTGCGTGCTTCATACGAGGGTATATTTTGTTGACAGTTTGATTGCTGTGGTGTTGACTCCTTCAAAGATTGGGAAATTGTCGGCAAACAGCCGGGTATTCCTATCTCCTGCTGCGAGCCCGAGAGCGGCGCCATCGGAACGATTGACTGCATCGCCAACTCAACCACCCTCCACACAAAGGGCTGCTCCCCTGCGCTCGTCGACTTTGTGAGGAAACACGCGAGCAGCATCGGTGCGACGGGCATATGCATCGGAATCATTCAGGTGAGGGTCCATGCTCCCTGATAGATGAACAAACAAAACCGCGTCTAGCTGGTAGAGTCTGTTCATTTCAGGGAGAATGTTTGCAATAGAGTAAGGTCCAAATTATTTGTATCGTTACACAACGGAATTTACCACTGCAACGCTAGCAGTCATCTAACAATGTTAGTCGGCATTCGATAACATGTGTGTGAGAGAGAGAGAGAGAGCGAGAGAGCGAGAGAGCGAGAGAGCGAGAGAGCGAGAGAGCGAGAGAGCGAGAGAGCGAGAGAGCGAGAGAGCGAGAGAGCGAGAGAGCGAGAGAGAGAGAGAGAGAGAGGGAGAGGGAGAGAGAGAGAGAGAGAGCGAGAGAGCGAGAGAGCGAGAGAGAGAGAGCGAGAGAGCGAGAGAGCGAGAGAGCGAGAGAGCGAGAGAGCGAGAGAGCGAGAGAGCGAGAGAGAGAGAGAGAGAGAGGGAGAGGGAGAGAGAGAGTTAATTCTTTCTTCATTCATTCTTTCCATATGTCCAAACCATCTTAATGATCCTTTCATTAATTTGTTCATGACACCATCTTTCGCACCGCATTCACTTCTTATATTTTCATTCGACACTCTATTATACATTCGTCTAAGAGATCTCATTTCTACTGCATTTATTGTACTTTCATCCTTCTTTTGCCAGTTCCATGCTTCGCTTCCCTACATAAGGGTCGGTAGAAGAACACCATTGTGCACTGCCATTCTAGCTTTTTTGGATAGGTTCACCATTCACTTTGTTGCCTGCCCCAACCCTTCTACATTAAAACATTAAAACTAATTTATGTTTTTAATTTCGAGAGAGCAGTAATTTTTTAATAATCGAGCATTTTAGAAACTACTGCCATACACTCCACCTAGTAAGACCCAGGAACCAATCAGATAGCGCTCTATAACCAATTTAGGAAGTGTTACATTATTGCAAATAATCTCCTTGAAGTGAGTAAACACAATTTGCCGATATTCAGTATACCGCTGTATCGGTATTGTAATCGCTAGTTATAATATTACGAAAATCGATATCCATGTTGTCAGATATAAAATCACGTTTTCAAATTTATTTGTATACGTGATTTTTTTTTTACTAGTAAAACGAAGTGCTTAACGATATCAAAAGAGCCTCTCAGATGTAAACTGATCATCGATAACACACCTATTGAGCAAGTCATGCGATTCATTTACCTAGGCATAGAGATCGGTAGCTACAGTGACCTATACGAGTATGACGAGGTGCGAGCACAAACCAACAAAGCGACGGCCGTGGCTGGCTGCTTGCGTGACACCATATGGAGGAACAAATAGATGCTAACCGAAAGTAAAGTCAAGATATATAAGGCATGCGTTCGCCCCATCATGACGTATGGAATAAAGGTCAGAGCCGATACCAATAGAACTAAGAACCTGCTTAGAGTAGCAGAAATGCGAACCCTACGCTCCATCCCTCAGAGATCGGATCAGAAATGAAACGATAAGGTCTGTCTGTGGTGTTGAGGACATAGTGAGATGGGGAAGAAGCAGAAGGCTTTTGGAGAAACCACGTGGACCGCATGGAGAATACAAGAATTGCGAAAATTGTTAAAGATAAAAACCCAAGCAGCAAGAGATTACCTGAAGGCCACCAAATAGATAGAGATATGGCTGGACACCATCATCCCAGGACAGCCCACCGTCACAAACAGGTCATACGCCCTAAACTAAGAGGAAGAAGAAGAAGAAGAAGAAGATTTTTTTATGATTGACAACTAAAAAATTTTTTTTTATAACCACGAGTTAAATAGTATTCTTCTTTAGCCGTCTCTCCTTTAGCCGCTGCTGGATGCAGGCCTCTTCAAACGTTCTCTATTTCTCTCTATCCTGTGCGACTCTCATCCACCTTATTCCCACGACTGGAAATTTCGTCAGCCCATCTTTTTGGGGTCGACCGATGTCCCTTTTTTCCTCCCACGGTCTCCACGTCAAGGCCCTGGGTAAAAATGGTATTAAACTCGAATAACGTAGATTTCTGCGAATTAACTGGTTTATATTGTCATTTTGTTTCCAATAACTATTTTTTTAAAAAGTATGAATGAAGAATTTATCAATGAAAGCGAAAATGGCCGTTCACAATGGAATTCTGGTCCCAACCCTTATGTATGGAAGCGAAGCATGGAACTGGCAGAATAAAGATGAGAGCAGAATAAATGGGGTAGAGATGAGGTCTCTAAGACGTATGTGTGGTAGAATGATGTACGACAGAATCTAAAATGCTGATATTAGAAAGGAATGTAGAGCGAAAGAAGGTATTATGAACAAAATTATGAAAGCATCGCTGCGTTGGTTCGGACATATGGAGCGCATGAGTGAAGTAAGAATGGTTAAAAAAGTATACGTTAACGATGTAAATGGAGTACGTAGTCGAGGTAGACCGAGGAAAAATATGGCATGACCAAATTAATCAAATTTTAAAGGTTTCTCATGTTAGAAGCCGGAAGAATCGACGTGCGTGTATGACTTGCTGGAAGCTAGAGAGGTATGTCAGGATAGAGTATTGTGGCGGTCCATTATCTCTGCCTACCCCTGCGGGGAAACGGCGTGATGGTTTGTTTGTTTTGTTTGTTTGTTTGTCATTTTTGATTTTCGTACTACAACTACTTCTCGGCGCTACATCCCGGTGCGGTACTTGGCCTTGTCTTCCACTGGCTTCTGCCCCTGCACAAAGTCTTCCACTGGCTTCTGTCCCTGACCATCTCTCGCCATTCCCCAGCTCTTTCCATTTCCCCCAGTCTTCTTCCACGCGGTCCGCCCATCAATTCCTTGGTCTGCTTCTTGGTATCTTTATGTTTATGCCTAGAGCGTTGTTCAGTAAAGGCCACTGTGTTGATGTTCGTAATCGTATTTTTTTTTACCATGGTAAAATCGCGTTCATCGCAGGGCGAATCACCCTCCATGCAGGGTGATTCGCCCTGCGATGAACGCTCCTCCTTTATACACACATAGTCACTGTAATGATATTATGGTCTTATTGTCAGGGTGTTTAAGTGTTTGTAGCACATTAATGGCATTTTGCTCGATGTCAGAAACGCGTAAAACAATCGTACTAAAATTATGTTTTTACCATTAGTTTTCGATTCATTCCTACCATGCGCCAATGTGACCATATAATTATTTTTCACATTGTCATTTGTCCAAGTTTCATTCTTCATTTCTACATAGGTATAGGAATCGGCACAAAGTTAGATGAGCACAGATCTCTTACAATTATATATAAGAATCGTTATTTAAAAACTCCTAGACAAAAGAAGTTGGTAAAGGTACCTTTAGAACGCGATAGCGACGAATCTGTACTTATTTATAGTGATAGGATAATGGATTTATTTGATTCAAAATAATCTCCAGAACCCATGACTAAAGTACGTGACACCTATGTTGTGAAATAAATTGACGTGGATTTTTTTTTAGCAATTTGACTCATGTGCCTTATTTATACATTTAAAGCTGTAACCTTAATTATTAACCAATTAACCATCACGCCGTCTACCCGCAGGGGTAGGCAGAAATAATGGAACGCCACACTGTTCTGTCCTGAGATACTTCTCTCGCTTCCACTACATTCATACATCTTGTCATGCACGCACGTCGATTTCTCCGACTCCTCACGTGACCGACATTTAATATTTGATTGATTTGATCGTGCCACGTTTTCCTCGGTCTTCCTCTATTTCTAGCTCCGTTCACGTCGCTTACATATATACCTTCTTCACCATTCTGTCTTCAGTCATTCTTTCCATGTGTCCAAACTATATTAACGACCCTTTCATTATTTTGTTCATAACACTTTCATTCGCACCGCATTCACTTCTTATACTTGCATTAGACACTCTATCATATAACTACAGATTTATCACACATTCGTCTTAGAGATTTCATTAATTATTATATATTGTTTAAGACGCACGGGTGCGTAAAACACTTGTGCGAACGACGAATATGAATGACGCACATGTGAGCGAATGTTATAAGTTATAAGTACCTAACGCGTCTATGTTAGAGCAGGGTGTCAGATGGTTAGAATATTTCATAGTAGTTTTTTCTTTGATACAATATTATTAAATTTACACCTCGGAAAGTTAATATTTTTGTGTAGTCTTTCTTACGTGTTAATACGAAAATGTTTTTTAGCTTGATGTATTAATTTTTATTTTTAAAAAGTAATTGGCAACGGGAAACAACGTGAAACCACTACAGTAGCACTCCACAGGAAATCAATGTGACGATAAAGCATTCGCCACGACGATCGTCAACGTCGGGGGACCTGACACGGTCAATAAGACAGAGACGAAATTATGGATAGAAAATAAATGTTTTCTTGACCTAATTACTAAAAAGTGTTCGATGTGTACTTAAAAATAATCTGAATAAAAAAAAAGATTGTGGTGTCCGCCTTGCACCCGATCCCATATGTCATGATAGGTCGCATACAAGTCTTATAAATTCTCACTTTGCTGCTGATCTTCGTGTCAGGGTTTTTCCAAATTGAATTCTTCAAACATCCTGAAATTACCGCAGCCTTGTTTACTTGACCTATCACTTTACACGGTAGATGCATTTGGGGAAAAAAGCGAATCACTTTTTAAACGTCAGACACAGTTTATTTCTTTATTTGTTTCGCATACTTTAGTTGCGTATGTGATTATATAACTATTTTACATATGTTGTTTTTATATTTTTCAGTTTGTTGGCATCCTGTTCGCCTGCCATCTTGCGAAAAGAACCAAATACGAAATGGCGTAACACGTCCAGAATAACACACCATCAAAATGGAGCTGGTTTGAGGTTAATATAATTAGCAAACATATAATTTTTTGATCAGCATTGATCGATAAAGGTATCTATAGCTTACGTTAAATATTAAGGTTACAATATAATAAAAATAATTATCATATATTCAAGTCAATTACTTTGTATAAAATTTACAACTGCATGGATTCTGGACTGTGTGTTAAATTAGTTACCATTATTCGTATGTAAATGACTGAAATTGTATCGCTGTATTATTATTTTTACTAAAATTTGTGTCATCGACGTACATTAGATAATGTTGCTTTTATGGTAATATTGTGTAGATGTTATGGATAACATTTTAGATAAGTATTTTTTATCTTCTGTGGACTCAGCACTACAATCTATAAACAGAAAGAGTACCTACTTCAATTTGTTTTCATTGTTTCTAATAAAAATATATGTATTCTGTAAGAAAATAAATGCGTTTTATTTTCAAATCCAATTAGTTTATTTTTTGTGAATGTATACTTATACTTGTATACATTCACAAAAAATATTGTAATCATTCTGGTCAAATTCTTTGGCATATAGATAGGAGTGACATCTCCAGGCGGCTTCTAACAATGCGCTAATGGCGATGGCCTTTCACATTGTGTTAATAATGTAGTTCTGCTAAATGCTAAAAATTAATCTCCATAGATGGCGTTAGTATGTGGATTATATAGAGTAATCTTAAAAAGATTAACATATGTGATCAAAATCTTCACAGATGTCATATTGAAACTGACATGTGAAGTTAGGCATAGATTTGTAACATATATACAACTTCCAAAAAATTGTCTTACATGGTCATAAAGAAAAATGTGGAATGGGGAATGTTGTAATTACATAAAGCGTGCGCTTAACCCAACCAATGACATGTCATAAGTCCTGTAAACACCTTGATCAACCATATTCAATTTCCAGTTTGCATCTTCGTCTCTATTGAGATACAATTCCAATTAGTTTATTTTTCTTACAAGACATTGTAAACGTAATTACTTCTTCTTCTCTTCTGTGGTTTCAATCCTGGGATTGGTTTGCAGCAATTTCCTCCATTATTCTCTTCCATTTTTCCCTGTCTTGTGCGGCTCTTTTGAGATCTGCATATGATGAGCAGCGTACGTCCACCAACAGGTCCTCCAGGTACTCTCGGCGTGGGCGTCCCCATGAGTTTGTCCCCTCGATCATACCCTCCATTTTGGCATGCAAGAGACCTTCTTGACGTATTACATGGCCGATCCATCTTGCACGCCTTTCGGACAAGGTCCTGAGCAGGTGCCTTCCTCCTTCGATTCCTTGAAGAATTTCCTCATTCGTGATGTGGTCTCTCCAGGAAATTCCAAAGAGTCTTCTATAGAACCACATCTCAAAAGCCTCTAGTCTCCGCTTATCCCTTTCGGATAGGCACCATGTCTCGCAGCCGTACATCAAGACACTCCATACATAGGTCTTGATGAGGAGTATTCTCAGTTTTAGGTCTATATTATTTGATTCTATTATTTTAGACCTTTTATTAAATGCAAGCCTAGCCTGATGTATACGGCTGTCGACCTCGCTCTTAGACCGACCGTCCCATGTTATTTTGCTCCCGAGGTAGACAAACTCCTTGGTGTTCTTTAGTGGAACTCCTGACATCACTACTCTCATCTGATCAACGTAATTACAGTGGAATCTATTTGAGAACAGGTAAAATCCCAGCAACACACGAGAGATGGTATTACTTCTCTCTAAAGTTAAGAGTATAATCTATACATCTTCTGAACGTACTTTCACTAATATGAAAGACGCCGATCTCCGAGGAGATTGCGTTCAGTAGACTGATTGTTCTTCCCAGCGGTGTTACCAGAGGTAAGATGGTTCTAGCAGCCAGCAGGTAAAACAGTCAATGGTGGTTATGAGAAACCCGTCTCTTCGAAGCTGCAGAGAGTTGGTCTATAAATATCTGATAAAATTTGTAATTACACTCTAGTATAAGGGAATAACTCGCGAGGACTCCAATCACAGAACCATTTTCGAGTCTGCTCCGAACCAATGAGTTGTATAGAACTCTGGGCACATTGGGATCTCTGAGAACCCTTCCGGTCCGACTGATGAAGCCCCACATCCTCAGTGTAATGCCACAAATATGTTGAATTATTATTATTAATATTCATATCCCCAATAAATACTTTCCAATCGGTCAGAGACAACGATCTACAAAATCGAAATGTTCAAGTTTGACGATGCAAACCAATATAGACTGTAATACCCCTTGCATTAAATAACTATTTACCTGCCTTATGACAGTCTGATTTGTCTAATTTGACAATAGAAGTTTTATTTCAAAGAACTCTTTCTATTTTTTTGCATAAATTAAACATATAATAACGTACAAAATCTGCTTTAGTTACTAAACACCAGAATTCAGCAGCATCATTTTGAGCATATTGTCAAAAATTGTTTAATGTCTTCCTAAAAAAAAAAATCAAGTTTATTACAAGAAATATAAATCCTCAAATAAAAAACCTGGAAACTTGGTGGTGATATTACTGATATTCAAGAGATATCCAGCAGATAAAAAAAAATTATATACAATATACAGTTATGTACAGTAGAACGTCGTTTATCCGGACTAATTGGGGCTAAGGTGTTCCGGATAATCAAACAGGCGATGACATTACCATGAAATCTTCACTGCGACTGAGTGGAAGGACCTATCTAACCAGGCGCATGCGCGCCAGTCATGCAGTGTTGCCGGTTCGCACAACACAACAAAATTTTCGGAATTCAATTGCCACACCTCGTATACGAGTATATAAGTATTTCAGCATATCACATTAGCATCTTAACCTTCTTTTGCCGGTACTGTATGACTAGTAGGTACACATTGATTTAAAGCTTATATTATATAACTGTAAATATGATAAATACAGCAGAACGGACAGAATATCCTGACTAATTGGGACCGGAGGTATTCCGGATACCGATTTTTCGGATAATCAAACAGGCGCTAATTCTTTTTGCAAAATAAGGTGTAAATAAAATTTTTCACTCGGCTCATTTATTGATTATGTAATTACAGTAGAGTCTCGGTTATCCGACCTTCGGTTATCCGACCTTCCGAGTTATCCGACCTACCGGGGCAATGCTCCTTTCCTTTACCCGACTGCACGCATTATATTCGCGCGCCAGGCGACAGTCCTCAGTGCTTACGTAACTCTTTCGCTGAGAGGACATGTTTGTGTTCATGTTTTAGTTCGTTACATTCAGTTATGTTACACGTACATATTTGAAAAGTTTTCGATGTGCAAATAAAATTAACACATTTTCAATGTCGTTTTTATCATTTTCCGTGTTATCCGACCTTTTCGCTTATCCGACTATGCCGCGGCCGCTTTAGGTCGGATAATCGAGACTCTACTGTACAAATTTTATTGTAAAAACAAGTATGCATGTAGTACATGTACATAAAAAGGCTTACATTACTCTACAGTACTGGAAAAATAATCAGAAAATTTTTTTTGAACAAGAAATCCTCGTCTCGTTTTGCTGCGAAATCGCGGATTCGTTTTAATAAAAGCAATTGAGTTGAGCTGCTTTCCTCTTGCTCTTCAAACCATGATAGTACAGTTTCTAACGCTGTAAAGGCTTCTCCGCTACTGATTCGTTCTCTTTCATCGTCCTCAGTTGAGCTTTCATCATCATCTTTATCCTCACTCTCTTTTTGTACCAGAGAAACAATTTCATCGTCATTCAACCCACACCCAACGTTGTGTAGGTGTGGTGGGGTAAGCTTAGTCATCGTAGTTCACGGTACAGAACGCTTCATCATCTCTGGGCTTGTCCAGATAATTGACGTTCCGGTTAACTGACGTCCGGATAAACGACGTTCTACTTGGACTTGGATCTTCTGGCTTACAGAGGTTCAGCTCATGTGGCTATTCCTCTTACGCCTGATGGGAACATTGTTGGTTTATGCGGGGGCATGATTTGTGTGGCCCGGAGTGTTCCTCTGAAGAAGGATCGATTTTGGGCGCTGTGGCGACTGGAGGTGTTTGGGTCGTAATTTGAGAGGTCTTTTATTGTGGGGTTAGGATGTGAAGGGAGTCGGGATTCCCGATTCTAGGTGCAGTTGTGTTATCCTGGTCCATGAAGGCGCACCAAGCGATAAATGGATAGCCTTATTTTGCAGGATTTGGAGTTTTCGTATGTGACTCGAAGCTACATAGCCCCAGATTGGTGCTGCGTAAGTGAAGATCGGCCTTTTGTATATCAGGAGTTTATTGTCGGTGCTTAGTTTACTGTTTCTAGCAAACATTAGGTAGAGGGCTGAGATTGCTCTTGACGCGGCTTTGACTTTATTTGTAATGTGTGGCTTCCATGTCAGCTTATAATCCAATGTAACCCCAAGGAATTTGATTGTTTTGGTCCAAGGAACGTCTTGGCCGAACATTTTTATTTTTTGTGAATGTATACTTATACTTGTATACGAATACTGGATTTCACCCACGGTGGGTGATTAATTCATGAATTACGAATACTGGATTTCACCCACGGTGGGTGATTAATTCATGAATTAATCACCGTGGGTGAAATCCAGTATTCGTATACAAGTGTAAGTATACATTCACATAAAATATTGTAATCATTCTGGTCAATTCTTTGGCATATAGATAGGAGTGACATCTCGAGGCGGCCTTCACATTGTGTTAATAATGTAGTTCTGCTAAATGCTAAAAATTAATCTCCATAGATGGCGTTAGTGTGTGGATTATATAGATTAATCTTAAAAAGATTAACATATGTAATCAAAATCTACATAGATGGCATGTTGAAACTGACATGTGAAGTTAAGCATGGATTTGTAACATATATATAACCTCCAAAAATTTGTCTTACATGGTCATAAAGAAATAGGTGGAATGGGGAATGTTGTAATTACATAAAGCGTGCGCTTAACCCAACCAATGACAGGTCATAAGTCCTGTAAACACCTTGATCAACCATATTAACCCATAGAATTGAACCCTTCATAATTTCAGAACAACACGGATTCAGGAAGGGGCGCTCTACTGAAACCAATCTTATGATTTTCACAGAATATGTGACAGGGGCTTTGGACAATGGTCACCAGGTTGACTGCTCTTATAATGACTTTTCTAAAGCCTTTGATACCGTCAACCATGATGTACTTCTGCGAAAGCTGTCGGAAATTGGTTTCTCTTCTAAGTTGGTTTTATTTTTTATTAGCTACCTGAGGGAAAGGAAACAGTTTGCCTCATACGGTATATTTCAATCTGCACTTTTTCCCGTATATTCCGGAGTGCCACAGGGCTCAAACCTTGGTCCACTCCTCTTCACCATCTTCATTAATGATGTCGCGAGGGTTATACAATTTTCGCGATTTCTTTTATTTGCAGATGATCTTAAATTATTCCTTGAGATAAAAAGCCCCGAAGATTGCCTCCATCTCCAGTCAGATATAAATAATATCGTCCGCTGGAGTAAAACCAATCAAATTTATTTCAATATCTCTAAATGCGTAATTTTATCTTTTACGAGAGCATTGCGTACTGTTTATTACAGATACACAATGGATAACCAGCAACTTAAGCGTGTTTCAACGATAAAGGATCTTGGTATCGTTTATGAAAGTAGGCTGACTTTCCATGCTCACATCGAGAGAATATGTGGAGTTGCACTGAAAATGTTGGGATTTATTCTCCGAACTGGTAGAGTTTTCAAGAATCCCTATGTTTTGCAAATTTTGTACAACTCATTGGTCCGGAGCCGGCTCGAGTGTGGCTCGGTGATATGGAGTCCCCACGAGGCGAGATACTCGCTCATGTTAGAGAGGGTTCAGAAAAGATTTCTGAGATATCTCTACATGAGGGAGTTTGGTAGCTATCCGTGGCTTTATCCCACTGCATTCCTCTTGGGCATGCTGGGGACCAATAGTTTACAGATAAGAAGGGATGGGTGCACACTTACCCATTTCTTCAGACTTATCAGGGGATTCTTTGAGAACTCCGTCATCTTGGAGGCTATCCATCTTTATGTTCCGGATGGCTATCTTCGACAGCGTCAGCACAGACTGTTTTATCTCCCAGCATGCAGAACCAACCTGCCTCTGGTGATGCCGGTGGGGAGAGCAATCAAACTGCTGAACATGATCGCTTCGGAGATCGATGTCTTTCATATTCGTGAAAGTACATTCAGAAGACAAATACTCTTGACTTTGGAGAGTATTTTGTATTCCTAATGTCGAACCATCTCTCATGCGTTCCTGGTATTATATATTCCTTATGTTTTACCTGTTCTCAATAGATGCCTTAAACTATAAAAAATGTTTGTAATGTCTTTTGAGAAAATAAATTGATTTGATTTGATTTGATTTGATTTGATATTCAGTTTCCAGTTTGCATCTTCGTCTCTATTGAGATACAATTAAATTTCATGAACATTTTTATGTTGGGAATGTTTGGAGTACTTCTGTATTTTAACATTTTTATAATAAATATTACTAGTTTCTTAGTTTGTAGCAAATTTGGTACCCAATGAAATGAATGTCTCAATAACCTGCAAATAGTATGGAAATTTCAAATGCGATATACCAAAGATAATGAAATTAATTTATATTAATAATCTGATGTATGGATAAAGCTATATACGAGTATAGAATGCGCTAATTTTGAAGCAGCCCGTGTTCTATATGAACGTATTGCAGTTGCAAGTGTGTCAAATACACTGACACATTTTCACGGTGTGCAAACGATGTATTTTAATACAATTTTAAAACAATAACTAATACTTATTTTCGAATACAAGCACCTAAACATACAATATTATACTTACGTAATTGTTAATCAGGCCCGGATGAGTGCAGTACCTAATGAAAAAATTCAACAACTGAATAAAAAAGATATAAAACAAACATTTCATAAAAAGAATGCTTATGAATGTATATATCAGATATACAGCTAGAAACAATAAACTAAGCACCGACAATAAACTCCTGATATACAAAACGGTCATAAGGCCGATCTTAACTTATGCAGCCCCAATCTGGGGCTATGCAGCTTCGAGTCATATATGAAAACTCCAAATCCTGCAGAAAAAGGCTATCCGTTTATCGCTTGGTGCGCCTTCGTGGACCTCTGGAATCCCGATGACAGATGAATTCATTCTGAAACTTGCCGTACGTTTTTACAAAGGACTCCCTTCACATCCTAACCCCACAATAAAATACCTCTCAAATGACGACCCAAACACCTCCAGCCGCCACAGCGCCCAAAATCGACCCTCCTTCAGAGGAACACTCCGGGCCACACAAATCATTCCCTCGCATAAACCAACAACCCACCAATTCACCTTCCAACAATGTTCCCATCAGATGTAAGAGGAATAGCCACATGAGCTGAACCTCTGTAAGCCAGAAGATCCAAGTTCAAGTCCAAGATATACAGGTATACATTCATGAATACTTTAAGCGTGTACTCATTTGAGGTTAAGTAAATTTTGTACTCAAAAACTTGAAAATGTAATTACACGGGAAAGTTAAATTAATCTAACAGTAACTACCGATATAACTCTTTATTCCAAGTGTAAATAACATTAGTACTTTAAGTAAATACAAAAGTTAAGTGATAGCATCACACACACGCTAGAATACGAGTACATAAAAGGTTTATTAAATTTAAAAGAAAATCTGGAAACAGATTATTTTTGTAAATGAGGTGGTCAAGGAAGGTGCCTCCACGTGTGGTGTTACTATAGTACCCGGTGCCCCTGGAAACGACACAAGTCGGTCAAACCTTCCACTACAATTGCAAGAGAAAGAGGATGTATAGGTTTTTTTTTTTAGAGGTTTAGTTTTTAAACTGGCACCATTGTTTCTACAGACTGTCAATTTGACAGTTGACGGTTGATTTGTAGTCAGTACGTTTTGCCATTTCACCACGAATAGACTGACCTCAGAACAACGCTTGCAAATTGTGCATATTTATTTTGAAAATCATGGTTCGGTTCGCCAAACTTATGGTGCACTACGTCCATTTTACGGTCGACATAATCGTCCGTCCGAGCACGTACACTCTAGTGAATAATACGCATCCACAAAGATGACAAACAGTGCGCACAGAAGAAGTTATTGCTGCTGTGGAGCGTAGTCGATTCGCCATCGTGCACAGCAATCGGAGCTGTGCCCATCTACTTTGTGGAATATTCTGCGAAAAGATCTTGGCTTAAAAGCTTACAGGATCCAGCTTGACCGGTGATCACCGCTTGACCATTATGCGCGTCGAAGGTTCGGTGAATGGGCAATAAAAAAATATTCAACAACATTTTGAATGTATACAAATTCTTGTAGACAAATACTGGATTTCACCCATTGCGGATAAATTATTTTTATTTTACAAGGATTAATTGTATCTCAATAGAGACGAAGATGCAAATTGTTTTCTGGGAACAGAAGGTGGTGGCCGAGGCGCTTACAGGACTTATGACCTGTCATTGGTGTTTTTTTTTTATAATTTATAATTTATTTTTTATAATTTATATTTTTTATAATTTTTTTATAATTTAAAAATAATTTATCCGCAATGGGTGAAATCCAGTATTTGTCTACAAGAATTTGTATACATTCAAAATGTTGTTGTATAAATATAACTGGTACATGCAGGCAAAAAATTGGAGAGACATCTCCAGGCGAAATCTAGTACTGTATGATTTGCATAGACTTTCACAGTACATTTAATAAAGGTTTTCTGCTTAACCTCCTCGGACCCAGGGAAAAAAAATCATCGAATTTAACTTTTTATTTATGTATTTGTGTTTTAAAAAAAATACGGAAATGAAATAAATTTAGAAAAAAAAAATTCTTCATACAGTTTTTCCAAAATCACATGTCCCCTATAGGGGACGCTGGGTCTCTAGCGCGTAACAAATAATAAAAACATATCATTTTAAAATAAGACATAAATATAATTAAACAATAATATTATGATGACTTTTTGCAGAACATTTTATTAAACTAATAAAAGAGAGAAAATACCATATAATTACAAATATATTTTATTACGTACCCACGAAAGGCTAATAAAAAAACATAAAATAAAGTATATAATTAATTTTAATGAATAACTACCCTTCAAAAAAAAAACATACCCAAAATAAGCTGATACTCAATTGAAACGTTTCCAATAATATAAAATATAATTTAAAATTCATGGTAAAGTTGAAAGCAATTTCTATTATCTTGCAAGCACAAAAAAATTTTGCACGTTGAATATTGGATTCGGGCTTTGTTAGCACTACACCCAGGAAAGCGACAACGATTTTTAGTTGCTGGATGTGGGAAAATTGGCATGTGGAGTACATTGTTCTTCCTTAGAGAATCTGGTGGGTGGGGAACAGCAGCTTTGGAACGCTTTGGTGTTGGTTTAGGCTCACATTCAGAATCAGAGTTTGGATCAGGTACTTGCAAACTATTATGGATTAGGTGTTCTTCGATTTGAACTCTGAATTGCAAGTAATCCAAAACATCCCTTTTCGGAGCTTTTAATGCCATCTGATCCCGTCTATATTCTATCCAAGACGCAGCTATGGAAAAATCGAATAAATGCATTAATAATCGGACTGTCCATTTTTTTGTCCGTGCCCTTATTCTGTAGGTGCTTATTATTCTATCTAACATATCAACACCACCCATGTTTGAATTGTAGGCTTTTACGAGTGCTGGTCTGTTAACCATTGTGAGGCAAATTTACAGCATTAGAAGGCAATTCCTACTCTGGTGCTGGAGGAAGTGGAAAAAAATCTTCCGTTTTCTTCCAAATTTCACGCCTGCTGGGAGTTACAGATTCCGTAATATTTATTTCTCCAATATTATCGTCCAACTCTTCATCGCTTGATACCATCACATCGTCCGCGATGGTCTCATTGAAATCAGGATCGTTAATTTCGTCATCACTAAGGTCGCATTTAGACAGATTTCCATCCAACTCTACGTTAACAAAATTAATAAATGCATCAGAATCTGGAAAAAGAAAAAATATCATATGAATTAGTATACGAAAACATGTTTTAAAAGTGATATTTAAATATTTTTGTCAGTTTAGTTGTAAAAGTCATATTTGCAATTAAATATTTGCAAAAGAAAAACATGGACTAGCCGAACACTTATATGGTTAATATTTGAACATTGTCAACATTAAGACCCGATGTCCCCTCTGGGGGACATACAACTTTGGCGATTTTTCACAGATTTGACTGACTATATATTGGCAATCTATCAACTTGATATTATGAAATGAACATATTAGTATACTAAAAAGTTAACAGATTAACAGTTGTGCCAAAAAAATAATAAATATAGTAAACTTACCAATTTCGGAACCAGCAAAATGTCATTTCCTCAGACCCGCCATTTTGACACTGCCATAAAACTGCTGTGTAAGCATTGATTTGAAAACTAAGTTATTCTAAAAATATTACGGACATCTATGAACAACAGTTCACATTTGAAATTAGTAAACAACTTATAATATTCCTTGAATTACACCATTTGTTCAGACACTTTTTATGTCCCCCACAGGGGACGGGGGGTCCGAGGAGGATAATGCTTTCTAATCTTAATATAGATGACGCTAGTGTAGAGTGAACATAAAAATGTGAAAATAGGTGTAGGAACCTACCATATATACAAGTTCCAAAAAGTTTGTCAGACGTGGTGGTCATAACGGCGGAATGGGGAATGTTGTTAAACGTGAAGCGATCGCTCAACCCAACCAATGACAGGTCGTAAGTCCTGTAAGCGCCTCGGCCACCACCTTCTGTTCCCAGAAAACAATTTGCATCTTCGTCTCTATTGAGATACAATTAATCCTTGTAAAAAAAATATTCAGTTTATAAGGCCCTCTTTAGAGTCATCCCCACGATACATATGTTGTTTGCTCCTTTTTAGGGGTAGCCAGGGATTGTGTAATTAAAACTCTCGTTATTTGATTTAGTAATGCTATTACATAATCTTAAGAAGAGGTGCGATTCGAGGCGAGGCGCCCCACACTGGATCCATTTGGCAAAAACATGGACTTAGGGGTCGAACTCCGAATTTTGCCCTGATTTTCTTAAATTAGGTCCTTTGTGTGATTCCAAACCACTTTTACATTTAAACTTTTTTTGATATAACTGCTAATTTCCAAGAAAAAAAATGTTGTTGTTTTTTTTTTGTATGAAGCAAAACTGATTTTTGCAACTATTTCGGAATCAGTTAGATACGTCAAAATCAAACTTAGTAGGGATGATAGAGGACATAATCCTCTACATTACTTGCTCCAACATCTACTTCGTATCTCTGCCCGTTTAAAAGCAGCAGACATCAAGTCCATGTTTTTGCCAAATGGATCCAGTGTGGCCGCCCGCTACGCTTGTTTTTGGGGTGTTGCTTCTTGCACGTGCAATACTGGATTAATTACCTCACCGTCGCTGTTCATGCCCCCATACATATATTCAATTCAATGTCTCTAAGTGCGTTAAGCTATCTTTTACTAGATCATTGAGAACTGTATATCATAGATACACGACGGCGACGTGCATAACACGACGCGCGACGTCTAAATCTTGAGGAAGCGAGAGGAGGAAAGAAACCCATGGCGGTCTATTCTTTCTGCCTACCTCTTCGGGGCAGACGGCGTGATGGTTAGTTTTTTGTTGGTTTTTATTTGTCTTTGAATTTAGCGTGTACGGCGTGCTATCTATGGAATTACAATGGAACTAATACAAATCGATTGGAAAATTATCGTAGGTAACACGGGAATAGAAGAGCGTGTTTCTAAATTATTTTCGTGAAATGCTTTCAAGTTCTTTGTGATTTTATATAAAGAAGAATCAGCCAAAAGTAAGTATTTACATAATAAACAATTGACACTAGATAATCTAAAGATCTTACTGAAATATCTTGATGAAAGTTCATTTTAAATAATAATAAAACGCAATGCAAATTTTTTTTAACTACCGAGTACTTCGAATTACTGTCTTTATTTTTGACAGCGACCGATTTCGCCAGGCTAGCTGACCAGTCTGTCGATGCCAGCTAGCCTCGCGAAACCGGTCGCTGTCTAAATAAAGACAATAGGTTACTTAATAATAAAAAACGACGTCGTTTTATTTCATTATTATTGATTGACACTAGAATTACGTAACAATTTTTAAAAAATTAAATTGTCGCTTGTTATTCTGGCAAGAATGATTTGATTCGAACGCACATCTGTAGAAAGAAGTCTGTTTTATTCCATAAAAAAATATCAATAAATCCTATGATCCTATGCTGTCGCACAGGACTGCGAAACAGCTGTCGCGACACTCTCAGTGAATAAAAAGAAATTGTGATATTATAACAGTGTTTTAAATTTTAACAGTAATGTTTCGGCCAAAACAATGGACTATTTAAAATTATTATTCATCAAATGTTTATTATGTCTGTTAAAAATTATAAAATCATCACGCCATATCTCCGAAGGAATGAGCTCTAAGGTGGACCACAATATTATTCCACACTGACACACTTTTCTAGTATATTTTACACTCATCATTTGTTTTAAATGATATAACCGAAATTTTAAATATGTATTTGATTTATTAGTGCCGCTTTTTCCCAGGTTTCCTCGATGAAGTACAGTATTGAGATTATTAACCTTTAGACGTCCAGTGGTCCCGTACAGGACCGTGGATTTACGTCGTTAAATGCCCAGCGGTCCCGTACGGGACCGGTGATTATGGTGCATTTTGCTATCAGATAACACTGATTTATGACAGTAGTATTTAAAATATGAGTCTTTGAGATACTGATTCGTAATTTCATTTTCGGTTTCGATAAATATTTTTGACATGATGCGTAATATATACATTTTTTTGTATACAACATGTCGCTTGAACCCAATTACTGTATACAATTTGTTTTTAGCTGATATACTGATTCTCGTGACATGTGATAGGTAGCTAATTTATCGCCATTTTATTGTCAATCTACCAGACCAAAGACAGTGTGACAATCATACTGCCATCACCGGGAATCGAACCCGGAACCTTCGGTGTGGCAGTCAGAGCTCTTATTAGTATTTATACCTGCGTTACAAGGTCGACTCTTGGAATATTCGTTGTTTTATCTACACCACTGCCTAAAATAAGGTCATGCATAGACAAATGTTTTATAATTTGGCATACGAAAAAAAAAGTTTAGATTTAATATATTTTTTTATTATTTTTTCATTCTTTAACTTTAATGTGTAATTATATCAAATATGAAGAAAAAAATACATATAAACTAACTAATTTACCATCACACCGTCTCCCTATTACAAAAAAGCTTTTGTAAATTATAAACAGTCTTTTAGTTTGATTACGATTTTTATTTTACCTAAATACGACAACGATTAATTTTAGAGATATAATTATTTTTATAACAGCTACGCGTAGGTCGAAAGTCGCGCGAATATTTCACAAAAAAAAAATGCTTGGGCAGTGGGCTACCTTTATTGCACGCGGCGCACTGGCGTTTAAAGGTTAATGTGTAATCATTTATTTTATGTATAAAAACACTGTTATTTCCACCTCTTAGTCCATTTTCCCCGACATGCTTCGAAGGTTTAACGTCTTCATCGGTAGAATGATATGAACTGAGAGTATATAAATATATTTTTAGAGTTTACACCGTTCTCTCGATGACGAGAGTGTAAAACCTTCGAAACACGTAGACGAAAATAAACTCAAAAGTTGAATAAACAGTTTTAATTCATACAAAATTCGTTATTATAGAATTACACGGTGTTAACGCATTAAGTTGATCAAAACTTAAGTACATTCTTTTTATTTATTGTTTCTTTAACAATGATGTAAAACTCTATACGAATACGAACGAAAACGCGTGTTTTCTAGAAGTTTTATTATATTTTATGTGAATGAAAAAATTAATGTCAAATGTTTGATAATGCCTTAGACGGGCGATACATGTCATTCACATAAAATATAATAAAACTTCTACAAAACAGACGTTTCCATTCGTATTAATTATTGTATTCATTTTTCTTAATTTATTTTTTCCAAGTGTCAGAACTCATCATTGTGCTTTCGAGTTGAGTTTGTTGGTCCCATATAATATTAAAATTTAAATGCAAATAATAACAATATTTAATTGTATCTCAATAGAGACGAAGATGCAAACTGGAAACTGAATATGGTTGATCAAGGTGTTTACAGGACTTATGACCTGTCATTGGTTGGGTTAAGCGCACGCTTTATGTAATTACAACATTCCCCATTCCACTTATTTCTTTATGACCATGTAAGACAAATTTTGGAGGTTGTATATATGTTACAAATCTATGTTTATCTTCACATGTCAGTTTCAATACACCATCTATGTAGATTTGATTACATATGTTCATCTTTTTAAGATTAATCTATATAATCCACACACTAACGCCATCTATGGAGATTAACCTTGATCAACCATATTCAGTTTCCAGTTTGCATCTTCGTCTCTATTGAGATACAATTAAATTTCATGAATAAATCACCCACCGTGGGTGAAATCCAGTATTCGTATACAAGTATAAGTATACATTCCCAAAAAAATTCAATATTCTTTCCTATTTCCAATCCCGTCCTGAATTCATATGAGTAAATACGCCAAGTAAATACGCGAAGTAAAAAATTGGCATAAAAAGAATAATGACGCTTGTGAAGATCGCGTCAGTCTCAGTAATAAGATACTGACACGGAATGCTACATAAATGTTAAAGTAGGTAATTATACAAAGCCAAACAGACTTAATCTTCTCGCTCTTGTAAGTAGGAGGGAAAACGAAATGGCTTTATCAAACGTTATCGTTATCAGTTGCGATAACGGGCAGCGGATCAGTGCTAGGAAAACTGCTGAACAAAATCGATATAATTGTTTCGATACAGGTGCACGGCTTGAACATTTGCTGAAACACAAAATATCACAATGGCGAACGACCTAAATATGGGGATGAAATGTATAAAATACATGTTGCTGACTGTCGACGTGATGTTTCTGGTGAGTACTACCCCTTCTTTTGTTGTTGCGGAAAAGTGAAAGAAAAAATATTGTTTTATATTTAAATATACAGTGCGTGTTCTTACGTGTACTTCACAAAGAACAGCCCATTATTTAAATAACGAATAACCTGTTTTTAAATCCCATCAATTTTCAAAAAAGAGATTTTGAAAACTTGTTATTTTGTTGTTAATCTTGGCACTATAATGAAATTATATTGCGTGTCAACACATGCAATATCAGTCTGTATAGCGCAATATTACATGAATGTATTGGTTTCGAAAGTAATATTCATCTTGAGTTTTCATATTCGGCTAATGCAATTATTTTAGAATCTGCATCGCTTTTTGAGATGTATTTTGCCTCTTCCTAGTTATACTCGTATGTAGCCAAGATGATTTATGATTGGCGTATTATGGTGCGGCATATGGACAATTCGAAAGTAATCGCATTTCTGCTAAATAAGAGATAATCAAAATTCAGTTTAATTACAACTAATACCAATCCACTTTCTACGTATATTTTGTGATGTTATGATAAATGAGTGTATTTAAGGTGTCGTTTTGATGATTAAAGTATACCAAAAATCGCGTAGAAGAATGGAATTTATTTATAAATCATTATATACGATTCTTCTTCTTCTTCTTCCTTAACACCTATGTGGTCTGTTCTCCAAAGTGTTGCTCCTCCTGTGAGGTAGACTCCCAGCTGTCCTTCCATCTTTTAGGAGGTCTTCCACGAGGACGAGTCCCATGAGGTTGATTATGCAATGCAATATAGGGGAATCTGGTGGTATCCATTCTTTGAACATGACCGTACCAGTGCCTTTTTCGCTGTCTGCTCCAACTTATAATATCCTCAACCTCACATATCTCTCGTATTCTGGTGTTCCTCACGCGATCGATTAATAATCGAAATATAAATACATTTTTGAATATTTTGTAAATAAACAAAACAAAGAAAATTCAAATAATGAAACAAAGGAATATTTTCATTCTTAAGTATACAGAACTACGAGAGACTACTACTAAGAATTAAGTATTCTTAAGAGACCTATCCATCGAATTGAGAATGAGAATAGTTCGATGTTAATGCTACTCGTCTTGTTCTACGGTATGGAAATATGGACATTGAAAAAAGCTATTACTAAAAAGCTGGATGCTTTCGAAATGTGAAAATTGGACAGAGAGAGTCACAAACGAGGAAAGAAAAAGTAATTGTAAAGACCAATAGCAGGAAACTGGAATACTTCGGGCACATTATGAGAAACGATAAATACCAAGTGCTGCAACTGATTGTCCAAGGTAAAATGAACGGAAAACGAAGTTTCGGAGAAGAAGAAAATCCTGGCTACAAAACCTTCGAAAATGGTTCAGTTGCAGCACAACATCCCTGTTTAGAGCTGCTGTATCGAGGGTTGTAATAGCCACTATGAGGAACAAGAAAAAGAAGTATACAAAAATATATTATATTTCCAACAATAATTCTAGGAAAGTAATTTTTTCCCCCCTTTTCTGGTAGTATGACCGTTATGTTTGCGCCCGAATAATTTATTCCCATTTTTTGCCCGAATACCAAACGATACTGACATCTGTGGACCATTTTTGACAATCTAATTATAATACAGACGGATTAAGTCACATTTTAATTATTCCGTGACGTCATTACTCAAATTTTTATTGCCAACCTTTTAATGTCAGCCTGTGATTAATGTGTATTTTAACAATAAAAATAAAGTTCAATAATTTTATGTGAAAATAAAAAGAAGATTTAGTACTTCTAATTTATCTTGACATAATCCCGATTGTGTTAAATAAATTAATGATCTTTTCTGATAGACTGATGGTTGACTATTTATAAAAATAAATGTTCCTAAGTAAAAATGTACTGTAATTTCATATTCAATGATTTGGTATTTAATTCTTATTACTTTGTTGAGTTCATAAAAATTTACTATCTAAACAGGATCAGAAAAAAAGACTGCTTATCCAAAAACGCTGTTTAAATGACACTTTATAAAAGAAAATAGAAAACAATTTTAGTTAAAATTATTAATGCACTTTAATACAGCTATTGAAGATTTATTTTATTTTATTTTAACAGTTGACAGCCACCCTGATAATATCCATTGGAGCGACCATTTTTGCTATATTCACGGATTTCTCCTTCTTCATCCACGATGGTTACTACTCACCCGTGAATCTACTGATTGCTATTGGCTTCATCATGCTCTGTGTGTCCATCTTCGGGTGTGTGGGAGCTATTAAAGAGAGTACAATGTTAATCAACGTAGTAAGTATTCAGTATTCATTAAATCAAGAAATTTTAGAGGTACACCAAAGAAATAAATAATGTTTATTTAATATTTATTTATTACTATACGAGTAAATACAATACTTACGCATGCGTGCTGCGTTCGGCGATAGCTTGTGAGCGAGGCGCGCTCCGCGGGTGAGGCTGTCCTGTCCCTCGCGTAATAAAGCGCCTCGCTCTTATAGCTCTCAGCTATTTTTAGGTGTATTATCACACCAACTGATGACCACGGTACACCAGTGCGCCGCGGCACACGCTTTGCGGAACAATGCTATAGACAATGCAGTCAAACAAATAATCTATCTTCCACGTGTAATAACATTTATTTATTTTTTAAGCGAAAACATATAAAAAGTGAATATCGCCTTTATTTAGCATTAACTTTAATATTATTTTATTTTGTATAAGGTGTTTTTTTAGAGGTATAAAATACATATACAAAATGAAAAAAAAAAACACGTTAAAATTATGTTAATGTCTATGATATTGGCTTTATTTAATAGATAATTTTATGCCATTATTGTTTAAATATGATTTCGGGCATATGAGCTCCACGGCTAACTCGAATGAAGCAAACAATTTTCGTCTTTGTGGATGCGTATTATCCACTAGAGTGTACGTGGTGCGAAAACGATCCATGGTCTCCCGAACAACTTGCTCGGATGGACGATGATGTCGACCGTAAAATAGGCGTACTGCACGATAAGTTTGGCGAACCGAACCATGATTTTCAAAATAAATTTGCAAAATTTGCAAGCGCTGTACTGACGTCGTTCATGGTGAAATGGCAAAACGTACTGACTACAAATCAACCGTCAACTGTCAAATTGTTAGTCTGTAGAAACAATATTGCCAGTTTAAAAACCAAACCTCTAAAAAAACATAATTGAACCCAATTACTGCATACAATTTATTTTTTTAGCTATTATATTGATTCTAGTGATATACTCGTATGATAGGTAGCTAATATATCGCCATTTTTATTGTAACGTGAATTCTGTATCAGACCAAAGACAGTGTGATAATCACACTGCCCTTACTGAAAATGGAACTTGGACCTTCAGTATGGCAGTCAAGGCTCTTGCCACTCTTGACACGAAGGTAGCCATTATGTTAAGTTTATAGTTTTTATTTATTTATGTTTAGTGTTATGAACAAAATAATTAAAGGGTAATTATGAAGGTTTGGGCTTTTTGGATGATTTATGATGGTTTGGAAGAAAGTATATGATAACGGTGTAAACTGAGCAGAAACAGAGGAAAATGTGTCACAATAAAATCAATCGAATAAAATATTAAATATCAGCTACTTGAGGAGTCAGAGAAATGTAGGCATGATAAGATGTATGAATTTTAGAATTCAATAGAAGTATGTTAGAAGAGTGGTGGTCCAATCTTTCTGCACACCCCTTTGAGTAGATGGCGTGTTAGTTAGTTTTTGAGTTTACACTGAATAAATATGATATTCCTGGAGCATGTCTGTTTAATAGTTGTCATAAAAACAAATTATACAAATAAAATAGAGTTATAAATGCAAAACTCAAGTGTAAATCGATAGTATAGTATATGTTTCAAAGTGGTGATGATTCTTATATTATATGATACAGACATTTATATAATAATTTTATATGATTACATATAAGGTATTTAAAACTTCTTTATGGTTAAACAGTACAATATTGTTATTGTATTAAATAATATGTAAAATATTTATAAACATAATATATATTTCTTTTAGTTTGCATTTTTACTGTCGCTGGTTTTCATACTGGAAATAGCAGCAGCTATCACTGCCTACAGTCTGCAGTCCGGTTTGTATGACCTGATTGAAGATAATCTTAAGAGAGGAATTAACTCATACAATACCAGTAGTGATGCTATGGAATCCGTTGACTTCCTCCAAAGCAGAGTAAGTAAATATAATTATCAAATATTATAAATGTGCTGAATATGTGATAAATAAAATTAAGAAAGGTTCACTAAGATGGACATATGGAACTAATGGATGAGAGAAGAATGGTTAAAAAGATATATACAAGTAGTGTGAATGGAAAAATAAGTCAAGGAAGGCCAAGGGAGACATGGCATGACCAAATTAATCAATTACTGTAAGGCGGCCATGTTGGATGAAGGAACAATCGACAAGCGTGCATGTCACGATGTGAGAATGTAGAAGAGGCGCGAGAGTTATGTCAGGATACAACAATGTGGCGATCCATCCTCTCTGCCTGCCCCTCCGGAGAAACGGCGTGATGGTTAGTTAGTTAGTTATAAATGTGAACATGACAACAAATTGTTACTTAATCCAATCATATCATATGTTGAAATGAACTAGCATATTCCCTTCTAACACATGCATCATATGATGAGTCCTGAATTTAATATAAATTCATTATTTGCATCCAGATGTCAGTGGAACAGAAGTGTAGGGATGTGGTATTATACATTCTTTCGGTATTGGCACATTCGGTATTGGATTTCGCACCATATCCAAAAGCTTACAATCCTGATTTAATGATTTATATATCTTTATTGCACAAGAAAGGAGATAAGACCCGTTTAGAAAACTACCGCCCTATAAGCCTTCTTTCGCACACATATAAGCTCTTCTCCAAGGTTATATGCAATAGGCTAATACAGAAACTAGAAGAGTTTCAGCCTGTGGAACAAGCCGGTTTCTGAAAAGGATTTAGCCCCATAGACCATATACGAGTATATACACAATGTCAAACAAATAATGCAAAAATACCAAGAATACAATTTACCACTTTGCATGGCCTTTGTAGATTTTGAGAAGGCATTTGACAGTGTGGAAAATTGAGCGGTTATATGTGCACTACAGAGATGTGAAATTGACAATAGATATATTAACATCATAAAGGAAATTTATTCAAATACAAGTTTACAAGTCATCATGCATGATTTGACAGACACTGGACTGGACGAACCATGGATTGAACATAAATGGAGAATATCTGTATCACTTGAGATTCGCTGATGGCATAATTCTGTTGTCGGAGTCTCCCGAACAACTCCGCGAAATGCTGGAAGTTTTAAATGAATCATCTCAAAAATTGATCTTAAAATGAATAAGACAAAGACAAAAATTGAACACAAACACACAAATTGAAACATTAAAATCCACAATAAAAATGTAGAAGTGGTTGATGAATATGTGTACCCTGATCATCTGTTGGCTTTTGGAAGAGGGGGTCAAGTCAAGGAGATTGATAGAACAATACAGCTCGGTTGGTCTGCATTCGGAAGGCTGGGCAACATCTTCAAGTCGGACATGCTACAGAATTAAAAAAAAAAGTGCTGGAGCAGTGTGTGTTACCTGTGATGACCTATGGTTGCGAGACATGGACGTTAAAGTTATGCACAAAAATAAAGTTGCACAAAGTCCTCTCTGGGTTCCCCTTTGTGGAAAATACCTGATAGTTAGTATTCAATATTGAGGAAATAATAAGTTTTATGAAAGTTTTCAAACATCAAAATGTTTTCAAAATATGCCTTAACCTGAGAGCCATAAAGTCTTTAGTGAATATGTCCAAAAACACTGCTGCATACAACTTTGAACCATTATTCCGAAGTACTTTCTTTCCATATGTCCAAAACATCTTAGTAAACTTTTTTAATTATATTGAGGACATATTAATAATGTGAATGGATTGCGGAATCGAGGAAGAACCAAGAAACCATTGCATGATCAAATCAATCAGATTTCAAAAGTAGAAAAAATCTAAATATGTATACGACTCACTGTATGAATGTGGAGGAAGCTAGAGAGGTGTATCAAGACCCATTCTCTCTACCTTCCCATTAGGGATAAGGGCGTGATAGTTTGTTATCGTGTTGTATTGTGTAATCCTTGTTTTTTCCATGATTCAACTACTAATGATATAAATATTAAAGCCCGTAATAAGTAAATATTTACTGACAATTGACTATTATCTCTATTATAGCTCGGTTGCTGTGGAATAGAATCACCGAACGACTGGGATAGCAAATATACTTCAAACCAGACTCTAAGCCTGGGAGAAGTCGCCGTTCCCGATTCATGCTGCGGACGCTACTCAAATAATTTACCATCGTTTGATTCATGCAATTCACAAATATCATACAGAAAGGGGTGCATGAAACAACTGGTGAGCCTCATTGGACAGAGTACTGTACTCTTGGGAACTGGAGCCATGACAATTGCCTTTATTCAGGTATGACCAAAACATTCATACATTTCAAAATACCAAGTAAAATGCTGTAAATGTTTGAAAATAGATCTAAAGTGTACATTTAGTGTGAAGTTTGAATTACACTATTATTATTCAATCACTTTTCACAGTTAGTGATCTTTGTGTTTAACACCAATTAGGATTAAAGACTGATTTTTTACTCTTTTGATACTCGGCACCTTTGTAATGATCAATTATTTTAAAGTTATTTTTATTATTAAAAACTTATTACGAATTCTCTAGACAGCCAGAGCTTATAGAGAATCGTTGACCTACATTTAAGACGGTCAGGTGTCATATTTGGGTCATGTAATTAGATAAGAAAATGATGAATTGTTGCACCTGATCATTAAGGGTCGACACGGTGTTGGCAGGAGGTGAATCTCCTAGCATCGCAATATAAGGGATCGGACTTACTAGTCCGTCATAATAAATATGGAGGAGCTATTTTGAGGTTCCAGGGACAGAGATACCTACTCTCAAGTAATAGTCAAAGAGTACCTCTAATGATAGTCAGAAGACTAAAAGAATATTACAGCAGAGTGAAAATCTGTGACTTGTTTAGTAGATAAGGGAACTCATCTGGAAATGAAAGTGATGAGCGATCTATAGTCAAACTTTTACCCATATTTATGTTCTCTTATTCTATATTGGAACTCCAGTACTGTAATTTTAGGATGATTCCTAGATAGCCTGGCGATAACAAACATCCCACAGATACTGGTTTTGTTTGGTTGCCCTTGACCCTGGCAATTCAGGATATGTCTTCATAGTTACATTTCTCAATAGTTATATATTGAATAGTCTTCTTTAAAGATGGTGGGTTTAGAAGAATTAATTTAAAACAATATTTACCCAAAATAATTTGAAAATGAATTTCATCCTGATTTAATCAATTAAGTTTTGTTATTTAGTACCATAACACTGACCCGTTTTTTCCATTTTATTTAAGACATTCACATTATGGAATTCCGAAGTCACAATTTTTATGTAATACAATCGTTCATTCATATTGTGACTCGCATCGGTAGCAATTTAGGTTTAGCATCTAATATTGTTATACATGTTTGCTCGGCAACCAGCCGGAATTATTTTATTGGTCGGATTAATTTTAGTATTTATCATGTACCGAATGCTCAAATCAATTGATAAAAAATGTACTTAAGACGAATACTTGAAATACTTTGTAAATGTATAGTTTATAAAGTAACAAATAAGTTACATATAAAGTGTGTCCAATCGCCAGTTGCGTTCGGCACAATATACTATCCATTCCTAATAAATTGTTTTCATTAATGCTGTTTGTAATACCCGGGCAAAGTAAATTTTTGTCATGTAAACTACAAACAATATTCATAGATGTATCATGCACGTTTAGATTGTGTATCTGAATTTGATAAAGACAATTATCACGCTGATTTAGTATCGGTGTTAATCTCAATGAGAGCTTATATGATAGAAGGTGTAGATTAATATAAATAAAATAAATAAAGATACCAAACACATATGTTGCCTTCAGATGACGAGTTATTTAGCAAAGAAACATTATTCAACTAAAAGTATTTGTAATGTTTAAACAGGTGAAAATATGTGTGGCATAAAATTAAGGCAGAATTGACGTATTACATTGTTAGGAAAGGAATCCATTATTTGTCAGTTGAACAATAAAATTAATTTAATTTCTAAATTTGTTCATATAAATCAATCTACCCTCATATTTTGTAACTATTTACCATTTCCCTAGTATATTTTCAATCCAATCATTGTCCAAAAAAAAAAACAGCTTGCTTAAAATCAAAATAAGTTTTTGGATGATCTTTTCCATCTATTTTATTTCAAATTATTTAAAAAAATTTGATGAATGCCCTATGGATCTAAATAAAAAAATATCAGAAGGTGCTAAACCCCGTGAGTAACAAAAAACTTCTCAACCTAATAGTGTTATATTTTCACTACTATATGGTTGTGAAACTTGGACTCTAAAAGTGAATGTAACGAACCGGTTGGAGGCGTGTGAGATGTGGATTTACGGCAGAATGCTCCGTATACCGTGGACCGATAGGGTCAGTAATGCAGACGTACTACAGAGAGCCAGAGCCAATGGAGAGGCAAATGCTCAGCTTGAGTCTTTGAGATAAAATACAAAATGAAGAAATTAGACGCCTAACCAAAGTTGCCAACATCATGGAATGTACGGCTAAATTGAAGTGCCAATGGGCTAGACATATAGCCAGATAGGGCAGTACCAGACTAACACTCAGAATAGTCGAATGGAGGCCTTTGACAAAGAAAAGCAGTGTCGGGAGGCCACCTAAAAGCTGTCTGATGACATTGTCTGAATAGCCGGAACGACCTGGATGTGGAAGGGACAAAACAGGTACGAGTAGAGAAAAATAGAAGAGTTCTATAATATCTAGTAGTGGAGGAAAAAAGAAGAAGTAAAACAAAGGAAACTGATGGAATAATAATTTAATATTTTTAATCTTTATTAACCCTTAACGGACATAAGTCTCCTCTGACGTGACAACAGAACTTTGTCACTGCAGTCGTATGGCACATGATAAATCTTGTTGTTTGTGGAATCTGGGTGTAATCACTTGAATTTTACCAATAGAGCGATTAACATACATAGTGCCTTTTTAAAATTAAATATTGATAGAATAACATATAAAAAAGATACAAAAGCTAGCGTCTGATAAGGGTTAATTAAAAAACAATTCATCTCCAGTAGCAAAGTTAGTGATAGTAATATGATTGACATAGAAGGACATAGACCCACCACTTACCCGAGGTTGTTATAGGGCACCGCTGCGTCCTATAACAGCCCAATGATTGAAACCAACAGTGCACTTTTAAATTAAACAAATACATTTTTAATTTCAGTTCCTTGGAATCATATTCGCGGTGGTGCTAGGAAAAGCCATAAGACAGGCTAAGACCGATAGGGAACGACGCCGGTGGGAGATAAGAGAACAAATCGTCAACAACTACACACAGATGGAGCCTCACCAGGGGAAGAAGATGCCAGAAAACCCAACGCCGGTTATCTATGTACCCCCGATCGGGCATTCCACATCATAAGTGAGAATATACATAAATATGTAATTATTTTTTGTATTGAAAACAATACAATGTTGCTATATTAAAAAAATGGGAGTTATTTATGCACAATTTATGTATTTTAATAATGATATAAGATATAATAATAGTTTAATGTCTAGTTCGTTTATAACATGCATAATACAAATGAAATCTTTCAATATAATACAAACTGCAACGTGCATAAATTAGAAAGAAAGAAAATGAAATCAATTAGATTCAGGCAATTATTTCAAATAGTAGTGTTATAAAGAAACTGTCGTATATTTTAAGATTTTTTTTACATAAATAACCCATTTTTGGTTGCTTTATTAAAGATTGTTCTTTTTATAAATATGAATTATGAGATTGTCTATATATAGTGAAAAATAAATTTGGTGTTATAAAACATGTTTTATTTCCTTTGTTTTAAGTTGTTTACAAATTTTGAACATATGTTTAGAAAACATTTGAGGAAATCGAGAGGATTTGTGGCATTGCACTGAGGATGTTGGGGTTCATCGTCCGGACCGGAAGAGTTTTCAGGGATCCCAATGTGCTCAGAGTCCTATACAACGCATTGGTTCGGAGCAGGCTCGAAAGTGGTTCCGTGATATGGAGTCCTCACGAGGCGAGATATTCCGTTATGCTGGAGAGGGTTCAGAAAAAAATTATGAGGTATCTCTACATGAGGGAGTATGGTAGCTATCCGTGGCTCTATCCCAGGGCATTTCTTCTGGGAATGCTCGGAACCAATTCTTTACAGCTTCAAAGAGATGGACATCTAATAACCCATTTCTTCAGATTAATTAGGGGATACTTCGAGAACTCGGCCGTACTGGAGGATGTTGGTCTTTTTGTCCCCGATAAATATCTCCGACAGCGACAGCACAGATTGTTTTACCTACCGGCCGCCAGAACCAATCTGCCTCTGGTGACACCGGTGGGAAGAGCAATTAGTCTGCTGAACGCGGTCTCCTCGGAGACCGACGTATTTCATGTTAGTGAAAGTACGTTCAGGGGGCAAATACTATTGACTTTAGAAAGTATCTTGTCTTCCTAATGTCGAACCATCTCTAATGCGTTCCTGGTACTTTGTTGTATTCTTATGATATTTTACCTGTACTTAATAGATGCCTAAACATTTTCCTGTTTGTAATGTCTATTGAGTTAATAAACTGATTTGATATGATTTGATTTGGAAAAGAACATTAGAATTGCATTACCGTCAAGTCTTCATTCACTGTTCATCATTTCCATTGTGAATATGGTAATATGGAGAACATCTTTGATTTATAATGAGTCTCCTCCTTGTACCTAATAAATCAATCTTTGAATATTTTTTTAAAAGAAAAGAATTGTAACCCTTTGGTTGTCGGCGCTTTCGGGATTATTATGATTTTAAAGAAAGTAATTCAAAAGTAAAATGTATTGTATAATTTATAAACAGTCTGTAAAATCTTTTGAATTATCAAAATTAAAACAAATCTATTTTATATTTTGTTGACTTCTTTGACATAGGTGTAGATGTTCATGTATATCTGGGCCGAGAGCGACACAAAAACTTACTACTGTAGTTTCGAATGCATGGTGTAAAAAAGTGCACATTTATTTATTGTAAGGTACATACATACAAATGAACAAAACATACAGTTAACAAAGACATACAAGGTTAACCACCGCTTAACCGAAGCTGTTATAGGGCGCAGCGGCGCCCTTTTGTCAGTTTCCTTAGGCCCGCCCCCCCACCCACACGGGACATACCAGGTGTATGCATAAGTTTTTGGTGATTTTTGTGGTAAAGAAAACACGTCATTTTCAAGGGAAATTGATATTTTGTTTATTCAAAATATTGGCCATATGCTTTTTTACACTTTGCCCATCTTTCAGGTAAGTTATGAATACCATGCCTGAAAAACTGTTTGACTTTTGCGGCAAACCATTCGTCGAGCCATTTTTCAACTTCCTTGAAATTGCTGAAGTGCTGCTCAGCGAGCGCGTGTCCCATTGATAAGAGGTGATAGTCAGATGGCGCCAGGTCGGGGGAGTAAGGCGGGTATGGAAGGATGTCCCATCCAAGCGATTTCAAGGCGTCTTTCACTGGTTTTGCTGTGTGAGGCGGCGTGTTGTCATTCTGGTCATGGGTTTGGGTCATGGGTTTGACCCATTAACCCTGCAATGGGTTAAATAAAAAACTTTTTTTGCTAAATCAGGTAAGAATTTATTTAATGTTGATTTAAAATCTCTAATGAATAAATGTAAATTATATTATAATAAATGAAACATAAAAGAAAAAAATAAAACGGCGGCAGAGGACAGGAGTTAAAGGCAGAAGTTGAAGAAGGCCAAGGCACGATTTGGGAAGTAGTGCCATTGAAGATAATGTGTCTTTCTATCATTTTGGCCGGTTGTTACAATGATGTTGAATGTATAACACAATCTTTGTGACAGATTCACTTTAAGGGTGATATAATTGTATATATAGTTTACTTAGAATATTGGAAACAGCAAATACACGAAACCCAAGTTTTCAAGATATATACAAAATTAGAGAATATTTCTATTTAAAAGAATTTGTCTTGTTAATAAGAAATATTTGATGTTTTAAGCTAACAGTACAAGTTTAGCATGGCGCTGCTTTTGTGAATAACTCACCTCAAGGGCGATTTGACAATGTTATTAGTCATGAGAGCTGCATCTGACACTATTATATTTTGAAAAGGTGGGTTTTTAAGTTCAGTCAGATTGTCAATATATCTGAGGCATGCAGGGAGCATATTACAAGGGGAACGGACCTGCCACTGCGAAAGCCCGATCTCCAAAATTAGGCCGGGGGCTGCGCTTTGGCTCAATTAATCTGCCTATTGCCAAGGAGTTTACTGATCAAAATGTAGATTGCCGCATGTAAGGGCAGCAATACAAAGATCAGATATATAGGCTGGTGCCATTCTGTGAAGCGCTTTGAAAACCGTCCAGCATAGTTTATATTGGATTCTTTCAGGACACTTGAGCCAGTGAAGATCTTTTAGATGTTGTGAAATATGATAATTTTTTGGAACACCTTATATAATTCGTGCTACTGCATTAAGTAGATTGAAGTTTATTGATTTGTTTCTTGGGGATGTTGGCGAAAATACCGTTGTAATAGTCAAGTCGAGACACGACGAAGGAATTAACAAGTGTTTTTAATGTATCAATGTAAAATTCAGAATTGGTTGAAGGACTCTAAATGTCCTGGTTCAGTGCTAAAAATGTGGGATCTTATAAAAATATATACAATTGCCATAAAGTAAAGAAAAAAAAATCAAAATGTTCAGAAAAATTAATTTAATAAGTAGAAATACAAACCTAGGTAATTAATTTTTACACAGAAGATTAATACGATAATGGTAGTAAAAGAATATTCTGATTAGCACACTTTGTCCACGTATCGGTGGTTCCAGAAAGAGTTGGCGGCATCTAGGATCTCGCTGCCCTCATTCTCCCAGTCGCCTCCAGGCAGGAAAGGGGGCGTGAACTCCCGGTATGCCAGGCACACGCGCCGCTCCCTTACATCCTCCCGCAGCACGCAGTGCTCCCACCTGTACCGAGACCGCCCGTACAGCACTAAAAGGGAACGCCTGCAAAATTGTTTTCAATTTAACGACTCGAATCAAATTAGTTTATTTACACAAAAGATATCACAAACATATTTATGTTTTAACATGGCCATTAAGAGTAAGATGAGAATCTATAAAGCATGCGTAAGACCAATAATAACAAATGGTGTCGAGGCAAGGGCAGACACAGAGGACGATACTAGGCAGGACACTGAGGGATCGCGTGAGGAACACCAGAATAAGAGAGATATGTGAGGTTGAGGATATTATAAGATGGAGCAGACAGCGAAAAAGGGACTGGTACGATCATGATCAAAGAATAGGCACCACCAGACTCCCCTATATTGCATTGCATAATCAACCTCATGGGACTCGTCCTCGGGGAAGACGTCCTAAAAGATGGAAGGACAGCTGGGAACCTATCTCACAGGAGGAGCAACACTCTGGAGAACAGACCACATAGGTCTACAATAAGAAAGAAGAAGAAGAATTTATGTTTTAATGCACATATCTGAGAACAGGTAAAGTACGAGGAATGCACGAGATATGGTTCTACTTTAGAAAGACAAGATACTCTCTATAGTCAAGAGTATTTGTCTTCTAAACGCATTTTCACAAATATGATGACCGAATGGCAATGGCATACTGAAGGTCCCAGGGTTTGATTCCCGGCGATGGCAATGTGATTGTCACACTGTCTTTGGTCTGGCGAAGAATTCACGTGACAATAAAATGGCGATAGAATAGCTACCTATCACATGTTGTGAAAATAAATATGATAGCTATACCCTGTACATCGATTTGGGTCGTGCTGTAAAAATGTAAAGAGCGATTCAACAAAACCGTTGATTTAAATCCTTTGTGTTAGTCTTTTTAAAATAAAAAATTATGTTCAGCAGAATTATTGATGCATGACAGATCTACAGCCAAAATGGCCTTTATACCGAAGTACGAGAACAAGTCAGTAAAGCCTCTGCCGTGTCAGGATGCCAGAAGAATCTGGTCTGGAAGAACAAGCACATGCGTATCGACAGCAAGATCAGAATCTATAAAACATGCGTGCAACCTATCATGACGTACGCTGTATAGACGCGGGCTGACACTGTGCGAACCAAGGGACTACTAAGAACATCGGAGATGAAGGTCCTAAGATCAATTACTAGAAAAACTCTCCGAGATCGTGTCCGCAACGTAGACATAAGAAAAACTTGCAAAATAGAGGATATCGTTCAGTGGAGTAGATCCAGAAGAAGATACTGGAGGGACCATGTAGTCCGAATGGATAGTGACAGACTTGCATATGCAGCCGCTTATGAAATCCCCTCCGGACAACGTCCACCTGGAAGACGGCCTAAGAGATGGAGGGACAGCTGGATCTCATCATCCGACGAGATATGATTTCTGTGTCACAGATCGTCAGATCTATTAAAAGATGAAGAAGAAGAAGAATTATTGCGCTTCCCACTGGCAGGTTGGTTCTTGCTTCTCCAGGACGAAGAACAAAAAGACCCACACCCTCCAACATGGCTAAGCTCTCAAAATGGGTTATGAGAAACCCTTCTCTTCGAAAGCTGCAGAGAATTGGACCCCAACAATTCCAAAAGAAATGCTACGAACATTGCCATCGATCGCATATAATTAAAATAGTCACCAAAAATCATAACAAAGAAAACGCTTCAAATAACAAAAGAGCTATTTGATGAAAGGTTGTGAAGAAAAATATTGCGAAATATACTGAAAAATAAATTTAAAATAACTAATATTTATAATTACTTTTCAATAAGCACATATTATTTATTGGAAAGTATGTTTGTGAATATTCAGTTAAGTAAATATTATTTTTTTGAGTGCTAACAAAACTTATACATAACAAACTAAAATGAATTATTCCGAGTTTTATTTTGCAAACGACCAATGTGGTTGCAATATTGGAAATAATAATGCATGTTACTAGCCACTTAAGTACAAAACCTAAGTTATTGAAGTCAACGAAAAAACAATGGCTAAAATGCGGACAAAAGGCCGTTTCAACCCCTAAACGGTCATTGCATTCTAAAAAAGGGTTATTATGTGTTTATTGGGTTTCGAAAAGGATCATTTACTTCGAACTATTGTCACAAGGTCGGACAGTGTCGGCAGAGTTATACTGTCAACAGTTGGATAGCTTTAATGCAGCACTATGCCAAAAGAGACCAGCTTTGGTGAATAGAAGCGCCATTACTCTTCAGTACGATAACGCGCGAGCTCTCATGTTGCGAAATTGAAGCTTTAAGAAAGAGACCAGCTTTGGTGAATAGAAGCGCCATTACTCTTCAGTACGATAACGCGCGAGCTCATGTTGCGAAATTGACGCTCAAAAAATCTTGGGTGCGTCACCCTGTTGCATCCTCCATACTCGCCGGATCTCGCACCATCTGATTATTATTTATTTCGTTCTATGGAACATTTTTTAAGAGATCAAAATTTCAATTCCTTAGAAGAGGTGAATACAGCCCTATCACAATATTTTCAGTCAAAATCCACTGAATTTTACAAGAAGGGCATGGATGATTAAAAAAAAAGGTGACAGAAGGTTATAGATTATATGGGGAATAATTTTATATAAGAAAAGTTAAATAAAGTATAAGAAAAATTGTTTTGAATTTCATTGAAAAAAACGACATTACTTATGGGTACCCCTAATAAATTCTTTCTTATAAAAAAATTATCAATTAATTACCTTGGCATTGGTATTCTGACAGTTATATCTTGTGTTTCGATATCTTCGATTATAGACTCAGGAGAGGAAACGTCCAAATCATCAATCAGCTGACCATTATCACTGACAATTCTTCTGTACGTGGAGCAGTCTAGGAGGTTGTACTTATTCAAATCACCTTTGTATGGGGTCATAGTGAGGACAGAGTCAGCCAAGCAATTAACGGTGACAATCCTCTCACCCCAGACCCAGCAGTCGTCTATATGCGGATCTATAGAAGCACCCCTTGTCGGGTCATACTCCAGAGAACACTGTTCAATCGTCCGGAAGTTGTTCAGTATCGGAATATGATTAAATTTTTCCTGAACAAATCGAGAGAATTCAGGAAATCCTCGAAAGTCTCCAATTTTCAGCTTTTTCTTTTTGAAGTTAGTCTTAGGCCCGAAATTCTAAAAAAAAAAAACATAATTAAATATAGCACCTATATTGAAAAGGGATGTGAATGAGATGAAATATTAAAAATCATTTGCCCATTAATAAAATACCGTTTAATTAAATTATTATTAAAAATACCGTTTAATTTAAGTTTTAAATATAAATGTATTTTAAGAATAATTTATATAATGAACAGTATTCAGCAGTGGCGGTACTCCCATACAAGCCCAGAAGCCCGGCTTGCGTGAGAAATTTTGAATCAAAACCCCCAAATCTAAGTAATCATGCCCCCGCATAAACCAATAACCCACCAAATCACTTTCCAACAATGTTTCCATCAGACGTAAGAGGAATAGCCACAAGAACTGAACCTCTGTAAGCCAGAAGAGGTTTTGATTCAACATTTCTTACGCATGCAGGGCTTCTGGGCTTCTATGGGAGTACCGCCACTGGTATTCAGCATACATTCTTCTTTAACATGTAGAGTGCTAATGACGCATATTCGTGTCAAATTATAGTGTTTGCATCATGTTCTAATATCATGTGTATCTACAGATTTTTGCGTAGTTTGGTACGATGTCTGCCAATAACTACACAGCGCTCCGCAAGGCGTTTAGTTTGAAGCGGAAATCCCATGGAGTAGCATTCAGCATGCTCGTAATGATGAAATAATTAAAAAAATTAATTTGAACCAAAGGCAGAGAATGTTGAACTGCTATCTTTGGTCTGTTCTGTTGTATGGTTCAGAAACCTGGATACTGAGAGTGTAAACTGTTAACCGGTTAGAGGCATTTGAAATATGCCTACACTGAAGAATGCTTCGTATACCGTGAACAGATTTGGATAATAATTCAGAAGTGCTGAGAGCTTATTGCAAAAGGGAATAAAATGCATTAAAGTCTATAAAATTTAATATCTGTAGACATATTTAAGATCCTCCAACTCATGATAATAATAGGCAAGTTTGAATGACAACATGAACCTGGCAGAAGGCAAATGTTTTGCTATACAACAAAAAAACTGGACTGGAAGGAGTTATTCCGTGCGGTGCAAGTCAGAGAAGCTTTCGGAGAAGTGATTTCCAACATCGGGGAAACCTGAGCACAGAAAAAAGAAGAATGTCTGATCCAAATTCATAATCGTGCAAAAGTACAATTATTAGAAAAAATATTTATAATCAGCGGATGATGACATTGCCATATGAAATTAAAAAGATTGAGTGGTCCAATAATTTGTAATAATACATACAGAAGATATGAAATGACTTCAAGCAAACAAATGAATAATACACAATCTAATCTTATCAGAATAATTTCATTGGAATGTGTATATTTTTCTCTTGCTAAGTAAGCGTAAGCAGAAAATGATACCAAATTTTATTGGTATATTAATTTTTTTAAAGCAAATTTTATTTAACCCATTTTATGCCAATTTTAATGTATGGAAGCGAAGCATGGAACTGGCAGGAGAAGGATGAGAGTAGAATAAATGCGGTAGAGATGAGGTCCCTAAGACGTGTGTGTGGTAGAACAATATACGACAGAATCTCAAATGCTGATATAAGAAAGGAATGTAGAGCGGAAGAAGGTATTATGAACAAAATTATGAAAGGATCGCTGCGTTGGTTCGGACATATGGAACGCATGGATGGAGAAAGAATGGTTAAGAAATTATACGTTAATGATGTAAATGGGGTACGAAGTCGAGGCAGACCGAGGAAAACATGGCATGACCAAATTAATCAAATTTTAAAGGTTGGTCATGTTAGAAGTCGGAGGAATCGACGTGCGTGTATGACTCGTTGTATGAATGTGGAGGAAGCTAGAGAGGTTTGCCAGGATAGAGTAGTGTGGCAGTCCATTCTCTCTGCCTACCCCTGCGGGGAAACGGTGTGATGGTTTGTTTGTTTGTTAGTGCCAATACTGTGTTAGTACAATACTTATGAAACCGAGACATACTTAAGGGTAGGACCAGATATAATGATATGAACCTGGAGACTAGAACATGAACCCTTAAATTATGGAAATTTATGTAAAAACATAAGTCAATTTATGTAAAAACATAAGCCAATTTATGTAAAAACATAAGTCAATTTATGTAAAAACATAAGCCAATTTATGTAAAAACATAAGTCAATTTATGTAAAAACATAAGCCAATTTATGTAAAAACATAAGTCAATTTATGTAAAAACATAAGCCAATTTATGTAAAAACATAAGTCAATTTATGTAAAAACATAAGTCAATTTATGTAAAAACATTAGCCAAGCTTTAAAAAATATATATACATGCAAATAATGATGCACTTAAAGTTATCATCACAAACAAAAGCCTTTAAAAAAAGCTAAGATGGCAGTGCACAATGATGTTCTTGTACCGACCCTTATGTATGAAAGTGAAGCACGGAACTGTCAAAAGAAGGATAAAAGGAAAATAAATGCAGTAGAAATGAAAGTACAATTATTCCTATAATATTTCCTATAATTAAATTAATTGTCAGAAATCGCGGGTTGTGAACTTAGGTTTTTTTATTTAATTTATTTTTTTAAATACCCAATTGGGTTATATGGATACATTTTTAGATCTTACTTGTAATTATGTAATGTTTCAGGCATATTTTAAATTGATTTGTAGTGAGACTCGTTATACCGCGTGTTTTAGTTTTATTTTAAATTTTGATGTTTTTATTCCACTTGTGATATTGAGTGGATTTGTGACCAGTTTCATGTGATACTAGCCACATTTAGTATTTCGTATTTGATAGTTTTTTCAGTTTAATATTTTCACAATGTCTTTTGAAGATTTGCAACCACCGAATTTAAATGCGGAATTATACAGAGATTATCAGGGAATCAATAGGCATAGAGTTATTAGTTTTATAGACATACATGAAGATATATCTCATCTATAGATATATCTCAGAAATCTGTTTTTTAATATCTAAAAGTACTAATGGTACTACTAATTAATTAATGGTATTACTAATGTAAACGGCGTGAACGGAGCTAGAAATAGAGGAAGGCCGAGGAAAACGTGGCACGATCAAATCAATCAAATATTGAATGTCGGTCACGTGAGGAGTCGGAGAAATCAACGTGCGTGCATGACAAGATGTATGAATGTAGAGGAAGCGAGAGAAGTATGTCAGGACAGAACAGTGTGGCGTTCCATTCTTTCTGCCCACCCCTCCGGGGAGACGGCATGATGGTAAGTTAGTTAGTTAAAAGTACTATATTTTTAAAAACATTTTGTATTAATTTGCATTTTAGTCATCCACAGAAATTGTATAAACTCTCATTTCTTAATAATTATATTTTCTGTAATAACTCTAAAATATATTAATAGGAATCCCAATAATAAGTAAATGTGAATGACGAGAACCTAGAGTAGGTGTCCGAGTTTGTGTATTTAGATAGCATGTTCACTGTGGATGGCCGAACATATAGTGACGTGGAAAGAAGGGTGGTGCGAGTAATAAAGTGAATGGAGCATTAAAAAGGGTGATTGGAAACAAGAATTTATCAACGAAAGCAAAAATGGCATTTCACAATAGAGTTCTAGTTTCAACCCTTATTTATGAAAGCGAAGCATGGAACTGCCAGAAGAAAGATGAGAACAGAATAAATGCGGTAGAGATGAGATCTCTTAGACATAAGTGGGGTAAAACGATGTACATCAGAATTTTTAAATGCTGCAAGGTCGAAGATGTGGTCAGATGGGGACGTCAAAGACGGCGATACTGGCATGAACACGTAGAAAGGATGAGCTCAAATAGAATACCACACATAGCTCTCCATGGAACGCCAAACGGACAACGCCGACCAGGAAGACCCCCGAAACGGTGGAGAGAAAGCTGGAGTTCAGCATCTCAAGAGGACCCGCCTGAAATAACAGACTCCTGAGTCTACAAAAAGGGAAGAAGAAGAAGAAGAAGAAAAAATATAAGAGCGGAAGAAAGTATTTTGATCAAAATTATGAAAAGATTATGAAAGAAACGCATGGATGAAGAATGAATGGTTAAGAAAGTCTATGTTAACAATGTGAATGAATATGGAGTCGAGGAAAACATGGCATGACCAAATGAATTAAATTTTAAAAGTCGGCCATGTTAGAATTTGGAAGAAATGATATGTGTATATGACTTGTATAATATTAATGTGGAGGAACTCGATCGCGAATATCAATCAGATACAGCGTTCAGATTTAGATTTAAAATGTCTTAACCACCCTACATATTTGAACTTACGTGATACGTTCACTGTGCTATCCCGTATCACGTACGCACTTGCGAAAAAGTAATGTACCTAAAATGTACAAACTGTTAGGGATACGCGCGTGTGCAAACAACACTCGAGTTCAAGTCTTCATAAATATGATAGTTTTACAAGGGGAAGGCGAAGTGTGCGGCCGAGTATTTGACGTTTCGTAACTTAAAAAAATAAAATTAATATAAAATTAAATTTCATTAATAAAAAAACCTGCTTTTTTGCACGTTTCTCGGAAAATAACCCAAAGGTAGGGCGGTTAATGCGCCCTTGAGGTGATTACATCACAAAAACGGCGCTTTAAAAGTTAGCATTATTATTATTATTATTAAGTGTGTCAGGATAGAGTAGTGTAGCAGTCCATTCTCTCTGTCTACGCTTTCAGGGAAACAGTGTGCTTATTTGTTTGCAATAATATTTTTAAATATCTGTGAGGAATATTCTCTGCAGAAAAAATATAATTGAAAGATTTTTATTATTTTGCTTTAGACGTTGGTTTAATCACACAATTTAACGCGTTAAAAAAACTGTGTTAAAATAATAATAGCAATAAATACAAAAATATATCATGAATTTAATATTTAAAAAAAAAAATGGAATCAATCAAGGGGGTCAGAACATATGTATTTGGGTAACCTTATAAGACACCAACATGTGTTATGTAAGTTTTCTCAATACGTGTAGTATTGTGTGTATAAAGCTATATCTGGCAAAATGACAAGGAGTATTGGGAAATTAGTTATTTTTAAATTCAATATTGAAAAGATAAATTTTAATCAATTAAAAAATTATATTTATGTTTAACTATTCGCAAATAACATTTTGAAGTATGACATAAAAATTCATTAATTTAAATAAAATATATGGTTGTTGTGTTAGGGAAACTGGATTCCATAAACACATTTTTAATCACAACTAAAAAAAATGTAAACACTAAATATCATACAATACGTATGGTGGAAATATAAAATAATTCAACGTAACAATTTCGATATTACCTTAGCAAATAAGGTCACTTACTTGTTTTTTCCTACCGCTTTGAGATAGATCCCAGGGCATTTCATCTATTCCGACCATTAGCGTATTTTCCTCGGCTTCTGATAAGAAATCAAGTTTGATAAACACCCCCGGGAAGGGAATAGAATCGCCCGCATGGTCTGGATGACTGGACAGCGGGTCATTACTCCATCCTTCCCACGCTTTGTCGCACAGTGGGCAATACGTATAACATTTTTCCCTCTAAAAACAACACCGCATTAATAAAACACGAGGACATTCTTAATCAGACACTATTAAAAAGAATACGAAAAATAGCCAACGTACATCAGAATACATTTTTTCGTTTAATTTAAAATCACTTTCACAGATAAGGCACGTTCTGCAGCCTTTACATCCACACGGTCGTGGTGTATTCATTGTAAAATGAAATATACAACAGGATTAATAATAAAAAACGCGTTTACTTAAAACTACAACCTTATCCCCACGGGAAGAAAAATGACAGTTCAAAAGCATAGAAAAAGTTCGACATCACGGCTGTAATTAAAAAAATATTTCAGTACTTACTCAGATGGAATGATTTTACAATAGAAATGGGGTAATTTTTATTTATTCAAATCCGCAAAAAATACGCGGCAATTCAAAGTTTTTGGGCAGTTAATTTTTTTTCAAAGTGAAAATTACAAATTAAAAAAATACTATTAGGTGTATAACTTTGCTTCCGCCGTTTTGCAATAGATGGCAGTAGCGGTAAGTGGTAGTTGGAATAAATAGATCATAGATGTCATACAATAAGCTGAAGTATTTGTAAAAATAACGCCATCGAAATATAAGTCGATTTATGTCTGCATCATAAAGTTATTCCCGATTAAACATGTCAGCTTACGAGCCAAATTCTCGTCATTTGCGGGAGGTTTTAATTTTATGCTTTAATATGAAGAAATCTGCGGCTGAGGCTCATCGAATGCTCTCAAATACCTATGGTGAGGCCGCTATTAGTGAAAGAACGTGCCGAGAGTGGTTTCAACGCTTCAAGAACGGTGATTTTAACGTCGAAGACCAGCATGGCGGTGGAAGAGAGAAGGTTTTTGAAGATGCAGAATTGGAGGCATTACTTGATCAAGACTCGTGTCAAACGCAACAAGAATTGGCAGGATCATTGGGAGTGACGCAACCAGCCATTTCAAAACGCCTGAAAGTCATGGGAATGATTCAGAAACAAGGAAATTGGGTGCCGTACGAGTTGAAGCCGAGACATGTTGAACGGCGTTTGTGTATTTGTGAACAGCTGCTTGCAAGGCAAAGACGGAAGGGAATATTACAACTATAATAAAAAAACGTACGGGTTTAATAATTTTAAGTGATATAACTGAAATAGTGCATTTTTACTGCTTTTGTAATTTATTAAATTGTTTTTTTAACGATAGCACTATTTTGTCTCTCTGATTAATCTTTTATTTTAAATGCAAAATAATTTTTCAAGATACTGGACTGGACGAACCATGAATTGAAGGTATATGGAGAATATTATATTTGTCTCATTTAAGATTCGCTGATAACATAAATCTGTTGTTAGAGTCTCCCGAACAATTTCAAGAAATGCTGGAAGCTTTAAATAAATCATCTCAAACATTAGCTTTAAAATTAATATGACAAAGAAAAAAATAATGACTAATATACAAATTGAAGACATTAAAATACACAAGAAAATGTATAAGTGGTGGATGAATATATATACCTTGGTCATCTGTTGACTTTTGGAAGAGGAGGTCAAGTTAAGGAGATTGATAGGAGAATACAGCTCGGTTGGTCTGCATTCAGTAGACTGGGCAACATCTTCAAGTCGGACATGCCACAGAATTTAAAAACAAAAGTGCTGGAGCAGTGCGTGTTATCTGTGATGACCATATTATGTACACAAAAATAAAGTTGCACAAAGGGCCATGGAAAGATCAATGTTGGGTATCTCACTTAGAGATCATATACCAAACGTGGAGATTAGAAGACGCACCAGTGTCACCGATATAGGAATATGTATTGCAAGGATGAAGTGGCAAGGCTGGACATGTATGCCGACAGGATGATGGACGATGGAGCCAGAGGGTTACTGAATGGACCCCAAGGTTGGGCTGAAGAAGTGTCGGGAGACAGCCTACCAGGTGGAGCGATGATTTTGTGCGGACAGCGGGAAGGGCCTGGAAAACACTGGCGAGAGAGGCGGAGAGGCTTACTTCCAGCAGTGGATGGAGACAAGCTGACGAAGGAAGTGAAAATATTTATTCCCCTCTTTTTAAAAATTCTCCAAATTATAAACACGTACGTTACTAAACGTTATTTATTATGATGAGAAATCTCTTTCCCTTCGAAGGCAAGCGAAAAAAATCAATTGTTATTGTATGTTTAATGATAAATACATGTTACCCGCAGAGATTGTGGAATAACTTAATTCTGACCGGTCAAAAAAAAAATTATATTTCTACCTATACACATACTATTATACTATTATATAATTATATATGATATATGATATTATTAATTAAATATAATATTTATTTTTAAAAATGTGGAAAGGATATAAATATGTTTTTTGGGATTCTTGGGTATATTCGTGAATTTTGTTATCTTTTTTCACAAGATATACTGATATGCCCAAGATCCAAAAAAAAACGTACAAAATTACAATGAAACCAGCCATGATCCATGATTCAGAATGCTGGGTTGTAAGACACCAAGAGAAAGAGAAAGAGAATAAGATAAGAGAGTAAGACACCAAGTGAAAGAGGTTGTCGAGGTAGGCTAAACTATCATAAATTGCTAACTAATAAACTTACCACCCCGTTTTCCCGGAGGAGCAGGCAGAGAGAATGGACAGTCATGCTTCTCTCTCATGACATATCTCTATACCTTTATCTATATTCAACATGCACGCTCATCGATTTCCCGCCTTCCTTTTCCTTGGTATTCCACATCTTCCCTTCAACTCACACTGCTTGTATTCATTTTTTTTTCATTCTTATTTCATCCATTCGTCCCCTGTGTCGAAATTATTTCAGGGTAAAGTACAAAAAAATACGGAAATTAGAGTTCTATAAGAAAAGAGCCGAACGCAAATTAATGGGAAATGGATAGGAGAGAAGGCTTAGACTTTTTTGAACTTGTGTTAGAATTTTCTGCGGATTTATCAAAGTTTAAATTAATCATAATCTGTATTGGGAAATTCGCCTTGAATCCGTTTAAGGCAAAGCGTTGGGAGCCACAATTTCATCACAGCACAATCATCGCTTGCATCCTTAATCACTATTACAAAACACGGTGTGATGATCAGAAGGTTGGTATTACTTCCTCTTAATATGCAACACCTCACCCACAGTTATTTATTTTATCTGTTACTTTTCGAAATCGGCATGATTTTGATGTCAAAAAATCCATATCCTGTCTCAAATAAATGCGTTTATTTTAATATGAATGATGTCTCAGCCGGAAATCGAATTATCGACCTCGTTATTCGATTATTACAATGAAACCATTGTACCGTTGTAATGACATTATTTTGACACAAAAACGTCAACTTTTATACAATATTATTTTCACCACCAATTTTCAAAAAGCAAAGGTACCTACCTACCTACGGCTTTTTACTTGTCTTTTACTTTATACTTTACACTAAACTTAACGAGACAAAATAATTGTGTAGGTACTTCTGCGGTCTTATAAAGCATATTGATTTATTCAGAATGTATTCAGGTACCATTGACTTAATTTGAATTTTTATTGTTCATTTTATTTGCATGTCTATTGTAATGTGATGAGACTTCCTGCATCCCACAGATTCATAAACACATTAATCTTTACGATTTTAGAACATTAACTCATTGCACAGATTGATTGTTGACAGGTGATGGTCGAAATTTAAACGCAGCATTGAGATGAATTCCGAAGTTTCTTATTCAAGTAAACAAAAGGTAGTTTACCTACTTAAATACTATAAACAGACTTGGCAAGATGCCTTGAGAAATTGGCTTTCCAAATGCACCAAACGGACTATTCTGGGAAATAGCGGTGAATGTAGAACAATAATACTATGTCGATAATAAAACCAGCCGAAAATCAATACGAAAACTATATTTATGTTAGTTATAAAGAAAACCCAAAAAACACATAGAAATAATAAAATAAGGCTAATCACACGCTACCACAAATATAAAATAATACAATAGTTAACAGTAGGTACGACAGTATGAAACGAAATCACAATTAAAACTAATATACACAAAATATTTTAAAGACTTAAAAAAAATAAAAATAAAAAAAGGAATGTAACATTTTAGTCTCATCTACGCCAAAAGGTTGCTCCAATCATTTTATTGAAATTTCAATCATTCAGATGGAACAAATCTATATGACCAAAATACTTATTATAGTTGTCGCAAATCCGATACATTACCGCGCTCTGAGCGTAGTTAGTGCGATAAACCGATAGGTGGAAAATGTCTTGTTAGAAACATAAAGATCTTGAGTGTCAATTGGCAGTGATATTTTGAATAGGTTTAGGATCGAAAGATTGATTAACACTAGATAAGATATATTTGTTTCCATCTAGACCAGTGATTCCCAAAGTGGTCTATATAGACCCCCCGGGGTCTACGACAACTTGCAAGGGGTCCATGTCAGCGAAAAAAAAATTGGGGGTCTATGAAATGAAAATGGGGGTCCACGATAGTGGATCTCATGTCAATCAAATCAAATCAAATCAGTTTATTAACTCAAAAGACATTACAAAAAGGAAAATGTTGAAGGCATCTATTGAGTACAGGTAAAATATTATAAAAATACAACATAGTACCAGGAACGCATTAGAGATGGTTCGACAATAGGAAGACAAGATACTTTCTAAAGTCAAGAGTATTTGTCTCCTGAATGTACCTTCACTAATATGAAAAACGACGATCTCCGTGGAGACCGCGTTCAGCAGACTAATTGCTCTTCCAACCGGTGTCACCAGAGGCCGGTCGGATGGTCGAAATCGTTGGCGACCCTTTTTTTTAGCTCATTGGGGAAAATCTGCCGGTCGAAACGTTTGGCGACTGTTTTTTTAAGTTTATTTGGTAAAATCGAATATCCGATCTTTGCCGAATGAGCTAAAAAAAAAAGTCGCCCAAACGTGTCGACCATCCAACATGAGATCCATTATCGTGGACCCCCATTTTCATTTCATAGACCGCCAATTTTTTATTTATTAGGAAAGCAGGGGGTCTACACAAAATGGAAGAAATCGGCAAGGGGTCTACGGGACAAAAAGTTTGGGAACCTCTGAACTAGACCAAAGCTTGCTTTAAAACATTTGATTAAGATTATAATTTTTGAACGAGGGTGTCTGGAGAATCTAGTCTGGACGAACAAGCACATGCGTATTGACAGCAAGGTCAGAATTTAAAAGACATGCGTGCGACCTATTATGAACGTATGCTGTGGAGACGCGGGCTGACACTCGCGGGTACGAACCAAGGGTCTGCTAAGAACATCTGAGATGAAATTATTAAGAACCATTGCTAAAAAAACTCTCAGAGATCGTGTCCGTAATGCAGACATAAAAACTTGCGAATTAGTGGATATCATTCGGTGGAGTAGATCCAGAAGAAGACAATGGATGGATCATGTAGTCGCATATGTAGCCGCTTACGAAATCCCCTCCGGACACCGTCCACCAGGAAGACCACTTAAGAGCAGTGGCGGTACTCCCATAGAAGCCCAGAAGCCCGGCTTGCGTAAGAAATTTTGAATCAAAACCCCAAAATCTAAGTAATCATGCCCCCGCATAAACTAAAAACCCATCAAATCACCTTCCAACTATGTTCCCATCAGACGTAAGAGGAATAGCCACAAGAGCTTAACCTCTGTAAGACAGGAGAGGTTTTGATTCAAAATTTCTTACGCATGCCGGGCTTCTGGGCTTCTATGAGAGTACCGCCACTGCCTAAGAGATGGAGGTACAACTGGACCCCATCATCCCAGGAGACATGATATCTGTGCAGATCTAATAAAAGAAGGAGAATCAATCAGTGATCAACTTTGAACCCAAACGCCCATAATAATACAACAAATGCATTACTCTTGTGACAAGTTAGTGACTATTAGTCAATCGTCCGTAGGTGCTATCAGGTGTGTTAATACTCCCAACTCATTTTGCACAATGTCACAACGTGGGCCATGCATTTATATTGTATAATAATAATACAAGACATTGAAAACATGCGTGATGCAACCACGAATTGCGCAATGCAAGTAAGCTTCAATTGCCTATATGGATACTTCTACGTTTGACGAGTGCATGACTCATTGTCTTACTTTATGTTGTAACAAATTAATAATAGTGTCAAATTATTTATCACAATATTTCTAACAAAATTATATTACAAATAAAACAAAAGCCTCTAGCAAAGGCGTGCAATGAGCCGTACTGATATATGATTGATTTAAAAATACCATCGTTTTCTTTCTCGCAATTTTCGTACATTTGCGAACGTTTCTTGTTTGTAAAACATTCTCCAGTACATTGAACGCTCCCGCGAAACAATCGAATGAAAATATGGATTTTCGTATTATAAGAGTGTCTAGCTATCATGATTAATTGGTTCAGAGTGAACACACACGAAAAACGAACGGAAAACAATATTTAGAAAACTCCATTGTTTTCGTTTTCATTGAATTTGATCTATTATTCGATGCATCCCATCCATACATGTTAGTTAGTCCGGTCTTTGCTGTCATGCTTTGTTTATATTTAAGAGAACGCAGATTCCGCAACGAGTTTTTGAAAACTTCTTTAGGTGCGGTATAGATAATTGGCCTAAACGTCGAAAAGAAAAGTGTAATCCCTACAAACATAATTGTATTAGATAAATTATTGTAGTAGATTAACGCTTGGGAGTTACTCTGTTTTCCTCGATTTTTTCTACGCATCGTCAAGCGCAAAACTGTTCAGATTTATCGAGCATTGTCTCTGCCCACTAATTTGTCAGTACGCATTTGGGATTCAATTCGGAATCTTTGAGTTACTGTATCACCAGTAGACGAATGCGTATTTGATCACATATTACACAAGCATACCTACATCATTCTTAAAAAAAATTAATTCATTTTCTTGAATTAAAAAATCCATTAATTCAGCTTTTTCTGTGAGCTAAAATAATTTATACTGCCGATCTTGTGTAACTAGACTTCATTATTATTATTCTTCTTCTTCTTTTTCAGCCTCTTCCCGTCCACTCCTGGACAAAGGCCTCCTCCATTCGCTTCCATGTCGCTCTGTCCTGTGCAGACTGCATCCAGGTTATTCCGGCGTGTACGTTCAGATCATCCTTCCACCGTAGTTGCGGTCGCCCTGCACTTCTCTTTGCCGTCCACGGTCTCCAAGTCAGCAGTCTTCTTGTACACTTTTCATCTGAGCTTCTGGCTACGTGACCTGCCTATTGCCATTTTAGAGTCGCCACCCGGTGGATAATGTCAGTGACTTTTATTTTTTGTGAATGTATACTTATACTTGTACACGAATCCTGGATTTCACCCATGGTGGGTGATTAATTCAAGAAATTTTAATTGGTCAATTCTTTGGCATATAGATAGGAGTGATATCTCCAGGCGGCTTCTAAACAATGCGCTATTAGGCGATAGCCTTCACATTGTGTTAATAAAGTAGTTTGCTAAATGCTAAAAATTAATCTCCATAGATGGCTTAGATGTGGATTATATAGATTAATCTTAAAAAGATTAACATGTGTAATCAAATCTACATAGATGGCCAATTGAAACTGACATGTGAAGATAAGTATAGATTTGTAGCATATATACAACATCCAAAAATTTGTCTTACATGGTCATAAAGAAAATAGGTGGAATGGGGAATGTTGTAATTACATAAAGCGTGCGCTTAACCCAACCAATGACAGGTCATAAATCCTGTAAACACCTTGATCAACCATATTCAGTTTCCAGTTTGCATCTTCGTCTCTATTGAGATACAATTAAAATTTCAGTGACCTTTGTTTTTTCTCTCACCGTATCGTTTCTGACTCTGTCTCTTAGGCTTATTCCTAACATGGTTCTTTCCATGGCTCTTTGGGTCACTCGTAGTTTCTCGGCACTTTGTTTGGACAATGTAACAGTTTCAATACCATAAGTAAAATACCGATCAACCTGAAACGAAAAGTCTATGAAGCCTGCGTTCTGCCAGTTGGTACTTATGGTCTTGAAACTGTTCATTATTCATCTCAAAATAACTGTGAATCAATTATTTGATAATTATTATATACATAAATAAATTTATTTTATGAAAACGTAGGTAAAAAGTCTTCAACCAGTGCGTTTTGGCAGTCATGACGTACGGAGCCGAGACGTGGACATTGACAAAAGGTCTAGTCTACAGATTCAAGGTTGCCCAGCGCGCCATGGAAAGAGCCATGCTTGGAATAACCTTGAGGGACAGATTTAGAAACGAATTTATTCGACAACAAACCAAGGTGACTGAGGTGGCTCTACGGATAGGCGGGCTGAAGTGGCGGTGGGCTGGCCATATCTGTCGAAGAACCGACAGCCGATGAGGAAGACGGGTTCTGGAGTGGAGTGGTTGGTCGTCAGACGTCCCCCTGCCCGCTGGACTGACGATCTGAAGAGGATTGCTGGACATGGATGGATGGGAGCGGCAATGGATAGGGGGCGGTGGCGGGCTTTGGGAGAGGCCTACATTCAGCAGTGGATGACAGACGGCTGTTGATGATGATGATAGGTAAAAAGTTTTTTTTATTTTACATATTTCTTATTTGTGTGAGTGTAGTTTTATTTGAGATATCCCATCTAGCATTCTCGCACTATTTTCGCAGAGACTACCGCATTCTGAGCGGGGAGAAAGTGTGAGGAGTATATTGTATCCTAAACAATGAAGAGCGCCCATAAACAATAATTAATATTATTAATGCGCAGATCGACAGGCGAAAGAACTGCAAGTAAGACTTATTGTCTGCGTTCTGTGGAGGAACTAATTGGACCGTAATTAGACTAGCTTATTTTAGATTGCATTTCAATTTAAGATAAAACCGTTCGGCGTGTGTGCAGCGGTTAAAAGAAAATCGAAAACGTAATTTACAATTTTGCAGTTTTACATATCAATTTATTTATTTATTTATACATAATACACAAATGAGACATAACAAACGACATACATTTAGGCGACTCATTTGGACACAAAACCGTGTAACAGAGATAAAACAAAAAATCATAATTAATACGAATGAAAACGTCAGTTGTCTAGAAGTTTTATTATGTTTAATGGGAATGACATGTTTCGCCCTTCTAAGGCATTATCAAAAAATCACACATATCAGAAGGAACCCAAATATGTCGACGTCAGTGAGGCAGTACTCTTTCCAGAATTCGTAATATTTTTTTTATGAACACTGCCTCACTGACACTGAAAATATCCAAATCCGAGACGATTAGATTCAATGTCCGAATTGCCCTTCCCACTGGCATCACCAAAGGCAGGTTGGTTCTGCGTGACGGAGCAAAGAACAATTGATGTCGGCGCTGTCGCATGAACAAAATGACCTATTTCCTCCAGAACATAGGGGTTCTCAATAAAGCCCCGAATCAGCCCATTTGGCCGGCTGATCCGAGGTTCCTTAGAAAAATAGAACCAATCAAAACATCTTCGTTAATTTTCCACCATAATAGTAAGAGTAAGAGGAAGATAGGATATGAGATAATGATGAGAGAAGGTATTAGGCCAATTTTAAGGCCTTCTTTTAAAGCCATATCAAAATTGTGATTGTCCTGATATAAACGTGACTGTCCCGATATTATAGTGATTGTCCCGATATTATAGTGATTGTCCCGATATTATGGTGATTGTCCTGATATTATAGTGATTGTCCCGATATAAATGTGACTGTCCCGATATTATAGTGATTGTCCCGATATTATAGTGATTGTCCCGATATTATAGTGATTGTCCCGATATAAATGTGACTGTCCCGATATTATAGTGATTGTTCTGATATTATATTGATTGTCCCGATATAAATGTGACTGTCCCGATATTATAGTGATTGTCCTGATATTATAGGGATTGTCCCGATATAAACGTGACTGCCCCGAAATTATAGTGATTGTCCTGATATTATAGTGATTGTCACGATATTATAGTGATTGTTACGATATTATAGTGATTGTCCCGATATAAACGTGACTGCCCCGATATTATAGTGATTGTCCTGATATTATAGTGATTGTCTCGATATTATAGTGATTGTCCTGATATTATGATGACTGTCCCGATATAAACGTGACTGTCCCAATATAAACGTGACTGTCCCGATATTAAAGTGATTGTCCCGATATAAACGTGACCGTCCCGATATTATAGCGATTCCACCGATTTTTTTAAATCTGGCAACCCTAATGGAGACCCCGTTATAAACCACTGCTCTAGACTCGAGTTCAGAATATTGATATAATTGCCAACAACCACTTTATTAGTGGAACTGATGGCTTAATACAGTGCAGCTGTCTCCATTAGTGTGTGCATATTACATTTCTCATTATTATTACCCGGGTCTTCTAATAAAGCGACATTACAATATAATATGTCAGTGTGTCGCGTACCACGCCGCCCGGCCCGCTCGCCTACCGCCCCGCCCGAGTTAGTAGGCCGTGCTGGTTCGCGAACCCGGTAGCTAGAGTACCTACTTATGCACCTCTTTATTAATGCGATTACTTCTAATGATAAAAACATAAGCACTTTATGATAGGAACTAATTGTTTATTGCATTTTTATAAAACAACTAGCTGTACCCAGCCACGCGTTGTTGTTAAATGAAAAATGGTCCCAAACGGTGGTTTAAATCAAATCAAATCAGTTTATTTCATCAACAGACACTACAAAATTAATTTTTAAGGTTGAGAACAGGTAAAATAATATATTTGAATTAAGAGTATTTGGCTTCTGAACGTACTTTCACTAATATGAAAGGCGTCGATCTCCGAGGAGACCGCGTTCGGCAGATTAATTGTTCTTCCCACCGGTGTCACCAGAGGCAGGTTGGTTCTGGCGGCCGGTAGGTAAAACAATCTATGCTGTCGCTGTCAGAGTTATCTATCAGGGACATAAAGCCGAACAGCTTCCAGCACGGCCGAGTTCTCGAAATATCCCCTGAGTAATCTAAAAAAATGGGTTATGAGATGCCAATTTCTTCGAATCTGCAGAGAGTTGGCCCATTCTTTCCGTGTCCTGTCAGGTCTTCCCAACGTTCACTATCACCCTTGAGTCGGCCTCCCCGTCCTGGGCAGTTCGGAACAGCTCCCCCATGGTCCTCAGCCCCGTCCACTCTCGGATGTTCCTCAGCCAGGAAACCCGCCTTCCCCCAACACCTCGTCGACCCTCAATCTTACCCTCCAAGATCAGATGTAACAGTGCGTACTTTTCGCCTCTCAGAATATGGCCCAAGTAGGACACCTTACGGACTTTAATGTTGCTCAGCAACTCTCTGTCAACTCTGACTCTATGGAGAACGCTTGTGTTGCCGACCATTTCAGTCCAGGAGATGCGTAACATCCTTCGGTGTATCCACACCTCAAAAGCCTCCAATTGGTTCATAACATTGACTTTAAGGGTCCATGACTCCACCCCGTATAACAGCAAAGTTGGCCCCAAGCATTCCCAACCACCAGAGTTGGCCCCAAGCATTCCCAAAAGAATGTGTGTTCCATTTTGTTTAATTCACGTGACATTTTAACAATGATTAATTGAATGTTAATGTGGCAAAGTAAAAGCGATCCTATAATATTTTCGACAATCAATCAACCAGGAATTAACAACTAAGTTTCCAATTCACGAGTCAATCTTGTGTCACGTCTTGGACGTCTCTCTCCATAAGATAAGATTCTCGAATAAAATTATAACAAATTCACTGGACCGCAGACATTAGTGAATGTAGTATGCACACAATACATCCAGTGTGTCATTTTTACAGAGCCGGTTAAACCGTAGGCTTAAAATAGTTATAACAAGGGTGCGAAAAGTCTGTGGCTTTTCATATATCCGTTGTCACTTTTATTAAAATGAATGTTTATTAGAACAAATACGGTTGTTTTAAATTAAGCAAACATTAATCACAGCATAAAACGTGATAAGTAATTAATAATACGAGTAAAAGTTAAGTAAATTTATCATCGAATGCTACCATATAAAAAAATATATAATTTCGAAATCGTTTTCAGCGATGTAAATACTTAATCTCTTTTTCACACGTATTCCTCTTTTATTTTCTTCTCCACACCTCTCACATTCTAATTTCCTCTCATCAATACTATTTTCGTATTTATTCCCACTATTTACCTATTACGACGACCTTCGTGGCTGAGTGGTAAGAGCTCTGACTTCCATACAGAAGGTCCCGGGTTCTATGTGGCAATGGCAGTGTGATTATCACACTATCTTTGGTCTGGTGTAGAATTCACGTGACAATAAAATGGCGATAGATTGGGTACCTATCACATGTCACGAGAATCAATATAATAGCTAAAAAATAAAATTGCATGCAGTAATTGGGTTCAAACGACCTGTTGTATACGTAAAAAAAATCTTAACCTCATTGTCTTCCTTTTCATTACTCTGCATTTTTACTTAACTATACGCTCTACACCGATATTTCCTCCTCTATTCCATTTATTCTTTCACAATCTAATACTTAACATTTCTTCACTAGGATAACTTTTAAAACAACATAATTTTAATTGATTATGACATTATAATTGTATAGGTGCAAGTATAATTAAAATTTCTTCTATGTTCGCCATACTTTGTGTTGTAGATGTTTTGTTTGTCTTTTTCTTTTTTATATACAAATATATACAACACTAACATTTAAAAAAAAAATTGAATATCAGACATGTTTCAAACATCTGTTAAAACTGATCATATTTGTGAACAATTTTATATTATTTTAAATATGTATCCTGATAATATCACTGAGAAAGGACTGGTTATCCGAAACATGTCTGATATTTAATTTTGATTTTTTTTAAATGTTAGTGTTGTATATACAAAGAAAATAAATAAAAAAAGACAAGTAATCAAAATTGTTTAAAAATCAATGTGAATAATAAAAATTCAAACTCGCTAATACTAAGGAATGATTGATTTTTTTTGGAAGTAGGGATTCATCACCGTGGTGATGGCCATGCTAAGCTGGAGGATTGATGTGATCCCAAGTACCCATCCACACCTCCTCGACTTTGTTCTCCCCTGGAAACTATGCGAAATGTTAGATATCGAGTAATTAACCTCGGTGAATAATATTGATGCAAAGGCTAACGTGGAAGGACACCTCGCCAACCCGTCTGGCAAGCGTGGCGTTATAATGCCAACCACCCCCCGTATGACATGTCATGGAGAAGTATGGGGGAGGCCTATGTCCAGCAGTGGACAACAGCGGCTGTTAAAGAAGAAGAAGAAGGGATTCTACAACACATTACATTTATTCTACTTGTTCTTCGAAATTGAAATGGAAACTAGTAGAATAAGTGCAAAATAGTATTTTGTAAATAAAATTTTATAAATTTTCTTATTTTAAAAATTTAATAACATTTGCCAGTCATACATAATTTGATTGGATCATTTTTTAATATGGTAGTTTTTTAAGCCGTTAAATAAATAAAGGCCCGTCGATTAAATTAATCTTTGCATTATGAGCTCATTAAAAAAGTCACATTGAAAATAAATAATTTAAAAGTGGGTTCGTATTAATAGAATTTTATTTAAATAGTCCATTGTTTTGGCCGAAACACTATGATACCTTAACATTTTAAACTGTTAATAAATAAACTTTGTTTTTTGTATCACAATTGTATTTTATTTTACGCGACAGCTGTTTCATCAACCAATGTTGACATCATCAGGTGTTAGAATAATACATCAAATGTCAAATTTTCGTGATTTTTCGAATCTTTATGTTTGACATTTTTTTGAAAATTTGACATTTGATATATGGTCGGTTCAAAGGTAAAACTCATTAAGTGACATTTAAATAAAAAATTTTTTTTTGCAATTTTTGTATCAGACTTGTGAATTCAACGTCAGAAAATAATCACCAAGTGTATTTATTAAAGAATAACAGTTATTCTTAAATAAAAACACTTGGTGATTATTTTTTGACGTAGAATTCACAAGTCTGATACAGAAATTGCAAAAAAAAAATTAAAATGTCACTTAATGAGTTTTACCTTTGAACCGACGATATTATTGTAGGTAACACTTTTGATACAAAAAACAAAGTTTATTCATTAACAGTTTAGAATTTTATTTGTTATAAAGTGGCATGGAAATTGTCTATACCAGGCGCCATGAAAAAAAGTACCGGCTCTGATTAGCACTCGTATCGGGTTCATATTCCGCTCTAGATCGAGACATGAATATTGACATGCTTGTTATTTAAATGACAACATTTATAAATAATAATTGCAGCCGTTTCACCTTGCTATGCGGTTAGCAGGAACGCTTATGTGACCTGAAAATTACGCATCAGTGGTTCACGAAGAAAATGTTCTCACAGCACTAATATACTCGTACATAGGTAATTACCGTATTTTGCGGACGATAAAACGCATCGGACCGTAAGACGCACCCCAAAATGTATCTATCAATTTTTGTATTATAAAAAAAAAATGTTTTGTATGATAGAGTGTCGAATGAAAATATAAGAAGTGAATGCGGTGCGAATGATGGTGTTATGAACAAAATAATGAAATGATCATTAAGATGGTTTGGACATATGGAAAGAATGAATGAAGAAAGAATGGTTACAAAATTATATGTTAATGATGTAAATGGAACCAGAAATAGAGGAAGACCGAGGAAAACGTGGCACGATCAAATAAATCAAATATTGAATGTCGGCCATGTGAGGAGTCAGAGAAATCGACGCGCGTGCATGACACGATGTATGAATGTTGAGGAAGCGAGAGAAATATGTCAGGGAAGAAAAGTGTGGCAGTCCATTCTTTATGATTAGTTAGTTAGTTATTTAAAAATGTTTTGGACAATAAGATGCATTGGAGCATAAAAAGCACCCAATTTTTGGTAGAATGTTCGAAGTAAAAGAGTGCGTCTTATGGTCGGTAAATTACGGTTACAAATATTTTTTTTTCATTCGTTTGAATTTGTTTTCATTTATTTATTTTTGTTATACTTCTTTTGGAGCGTTTAGTAGAGGGTTAAATCGAGAGGAAGGAGGAGGAACCTAACATTTTAATATGTACGTATAACAAATAAAAATAAAATTAATCCAAGGGGAGAGAACTGAGTCCCGCTAGGTGTCCGAAACCCCCTCAAAGGGGCGGATTAGTATACAACAGGTTATTTGCACACAATAACTGTTTAAAAATGGTTTTTAGCTATTATATTGATTCCTATGCCATGCGATAGGTAGATAATCTATCGCAATTTTTTATTGTCACGTGAATTTTAACACCAGATCTAAGACAGTGTGACAATCACACTGCCATCTCCGGGAAACCAACCCTGGACCTGCAGTATAGTAGTCAAAGCTCATACCACTCTACCACGAGGGTCGTCATAGAATTTTGAGCTAACACATATAATCCAGGGAGCATCAGTACGATTTTAGATACATTTTATATTTTGAATTAAACGTATTTTATAATATCTCATTATATACATATTTGAACTAATTATTGACCTCAATAAAATAAATGTCAGTTTAAAAAATATTTAGTAGTCGGCAAAGAGTGAGCGGTGTCCGCGTGCGCTATGGACGACGGTCGACGAAGATGTGATGATGTGATGGTTCCCGTGGAGATTATTTTAGCTTATTTTATGGCTCCGCGGTTCTAATTCCAGATAAATGCTGAAAGACGATTTGTCGCCACAAATATATTACACATACATATATAAAATATTATATGTTTCTTTAGAAAATTCATGAGGCCTAAAATATCGTGCATGATGTGTTGGAGGGAATGGTCGAGGGATCGATTGGTAGAGGACGACCTCGCCAAGAGTACCTAGACCAGATTTGCCGAGATATGGGCTGCACCTCTTATGCGGAGTTGAAGACAGTTGCCGAGGTCCGAGCGGAGTGGAAGATGAGATTGAGACCGGAGAAGAAGAAAATGAACCACGAGATATTAATAAAAGCATTAGATTTCAAGTGAAGCTTTCATTCGCATATAATTAGTGAATACTCTATTTTTTTAATCCACATACTTAAAGCAATTGAAAGTAAGAAACATATATTGTATTTGTATTTAAGCGAAAATGTAATAAACTATAATACTTAACTACAAGTCGCTTTATGTTGGTTGATGTTTACTTTATTTTCTTGATCTCTGGACAGCTAAATTGCGAGAAAATTGTATGAATTAGTTAGGCTCTGACACATTTCTGAGGAATTTCTTGTCCAGTAATTCTTATTAACTAGATTTCAATGTACCGTTAATCGGGCTAGGACAAAAAATATGGTTTTATTATGAGATGTTCCTACTTATCTACTTCATGCAATTTATGAAACATCGCACGCAAACATTTTACTTGAAATAAAAGAAGCGTAAAATTTTATTAAAAAAAAAAATACATATTATATTTAACGTTGTTGTTGTATTCTTATGTAAGAAAAATATCAAAAATCAAAAAGAAATAGTATCAATTGTAAACTGGTAAAATATAAAACAGAAGCAGTACTTAGAACTGCAGAAATTTGGACAGATTGGAACAATCTTCCTGCAGACATCAAGTGTATTGGGAACCCACCAGATCGAAATTCAAAACGAATATTTTCAAATGCTCCTATTCTAATATAAGTTATAATTGATTGAATAGGTGGGCCGGTCACGTACAGAGGATGCCGTCACTGCGAACCCCCAAAAGGATGCTGGAATGGCACCCGGGTGGTAGAAGACCAATTGGACGACCAAAGCAACGATAGGAAGATGAAGTTGAGATAGATGTAGCAAAATTGTTACGAGTGTCAAGTTTGAAGGTCGACGCAGAAGGAGGAGTTAGGGGTGAAGAATAATGGAGGCTAAGACTCGATATGGGCTTTAGGGCCATCGAAGAAGAAGATACCAAAAAAAAACGAACTAACCATCACGCCGTCTCCCCGAAGGGGTAGGCAGAAAGAATGGACTGCCACACTTTTCTTTCCTGACATATTTTTCTTGCTTCCTCAACATTCATACATCGTGTCATGCACGCGCGTCGATTTCTCTGACTCCTCACATGGCCGACATTCAATATTTGATTTATTTGATCGTGCCACGTTTTCCTTGGTCTTCCTCTATTTCTGTTTCCATTTACGTCGTTAACATAGATTTTTTTTAAGAAGCAGATAAAGGGAAAAACAGAAAAATTGTCATACGTGAAGCTTGCAACATTGAAGGTATTGCAAGTAGAGGTTGGGAAAAGAGACGATTCTGGGGCAACCAAGTGGAGAGAAAGGACAACAGACTTCCATACTTGGAGACAAATAATATGGAAGAGGATAGCCGTCAACCCGGAAGACAAGCAAAAAGGTGGCGAGACAGTTGGAGTTAGATATCTCAGGAATCTTCTGTATAACAAACATATCTACGGATCTATTACAAGAGTAAAAAGAAGAAGATATTTAAGATAACAAAACTAAGGACGCCTCACCAACGTTGGCGTTGTAATGCTAACCACTCCCCGTAGGACATGTCTATGAGGGAGGCCTATGTCCAGCAGTGAAAGTAAGTATTCGTAAGTAAGTAAAACTATCTGCAATGAATAATATATATATATTTTTTTTTTTAATTGTATCTCAATATGTTTACAGTACTTATGACCTGTCATTGGTTGGGTTAAGCGCACGCTTTATGTAATTACGGATTAGTAATACATAAACAATAAATGAATTTAAGAAATATTATTTGAATCACAAATTAACGCTTGAAGTTAGTAAGAATTTGTCGATTCAATACGTTGTCTAAGCGCCACTCATACCATCAGGTATTATCTTAAAATTTAAAACAAACATCTTGGAGATTGTTGTATTTGAATAATCTGAAAGCCGGTAAGCTAGTTACCAAAATAACGTGATTAGTCCAAAGTGAAAACTGATCGCAAAAAACTTCCTGCGCTTTGGAACAATGACAAGCCATTTTGTTGTAGAGTTAAAAGTTGATCAGCTGTCAAATAGAGACCAATGTGCGATCACATATTATATAATAAACAGAGAAAATACGCCAACACGCGAACATGGCAACATAAATATATTATCTTGTCAAATGTTATATCCAATATACATTTTAAAAATCTGAAATGTTGAATTTACAATTACTAACTAAATAACCATTACGCCATCTCTCCAGCGGGTTAGCAGAAATAATGGATAGCCACAGGTGTATAGATTCATACAAATTCATACATCGTGTCATGCACGCACGATTTGTCACGCATTATCTTTCTTACTCTTTCTTTAAAAAAATGTCATAGACTTTACCAATGATACCTAAAGTTTGTGGTCTTCACATTCCATACACGATCCTTTTCCTTTGTACAGAGGCACGATTACTGCTCTCCTCCAGTTGAGCGGCGTATATCCCTCATCCTTCTGCGTATCCCTTCAATAAAAAAGAAATAAAAAGCATTAGTGTTACAATTGATGCTTATATAATGAAACAAATTCATTGAACCAGGAGAGTACCACATTTGGAAGATAGCACATCATCCACTTACTCCATTTCGAATCTTATTGGAATGGATCGGGGATCAGATTACTAACATATGTTTAAAAAAGTTTTAAAATTTGTTGCATTAACAACGATTTGAATGATTTTGAAGATTTAATTTAATGGTAAGAGGATTTTATGATACTTAGATATTAAAATACATTGAGTACTTGTTATCATGTTGTAATAATTTTATCCTACAATTATATTATAAATAAGTAAACATATTGTGTAGTAAATTTTAATCGTCATTTTTTCCTATTAGCCCTGCTTTAATCTATGGGCCTAACCTATAACCTTTTGATCTATGGAAGAGACACAATATCACCATAGACACAGATATGAATCGGTGCAAGTATCCGATTTTTCAATGTGTCTGTACGGAGTAGAAACCTGGATAATGAAAGCATGTGACGAACAACGTATTAACGCATTCGAAATGTGATGTTGCGAATTTTCTGGATACCAAAAAAAGAAAGCATCAATCCTCCAGCGGTTTAATATTGGGGATAAACTATTGACAGCTTGTCAATGACAGACACTTTTTTTGTTATTTGTGAGGCAAGATCAGGACAGCTTAGAGAAGAAAATGGTCTTCGTAGGCAGCATCGAAAGACGTAAAGGCAGAAATAGACAGACAATTCGAAGGACTGACCTGATAATCGCGACCATTGATTCCATTCGACTCTTGTGGAATATTGGCGAGCTGCAGAGTGTCTGGATAGCTGTAGAGGAACAACCAAGAACGAGACGATCAAGATCCTCAGACACAAGAAAGAAGAAAATCCTGCTTCAAATATAAAGGTCCCGTTATATAAATTTATTAATTATACTATTCTTTTGTTAACATACTCGTACATGATTTTATCGGCCCATAATAAATGTAGTCTAACCAATTATCATATTTGAATGAGGCCTAAGCTCTAAAATTCTTCTTTTTTTGGTGTCATGTCAGGTTCTTCCGTCGTTGACTATCACGTGAGAGTAGGCGTCTCTGTCATTGGCAGCTCAACAACTCCTCGATGCTCCTTAAGGCAGTCCAGTCCCATATGTTGTGAAGCCAGTAGAATGGCCTTAAGTCAACACCTCTTCGACCCGTCGATTTTCCTCAATGATTAGGTGCACCATTCATATTTTAGATCTAATCACATGATCTGAATATGCCAACTTACGTGCTTTAATATTGTGCAAAATTTTATGTTGCAGCCATATTTTGAACGCTTCCAGCCGGTTCATGATACCAAATTTTATGGTCGATGAATCAACATCATATTTAAGTATGGACCAGACGTAGCATTTGACCAAGCTCGAAATAAAGTTCATAAAATATCGTCGCTATATTTATAGAAAATTTATATTTCGACGCGAGATAAAATGATAGCAGATTATGAGCTATAATCTAAGGCACAGCCTCCAGTAGCTAGGTACCCGTTGTTGGTTGCGTTCCAATAGAAAAATCCTTGCTCCCGCACTGAGCGCGGATGCTGCTCGGAAGAAAGTCTGAGTTCTGGAGAAAGTTAACTGTAGTTTGGATCCGATTTAATATACTTACACACACTCTAATACAGGGGTAGGTAACCAGTAATTATATGATATGTTTTTTTTTGTGAATGTATACTTATACTTGTATACGAATTCTGGATTTCACCCACGGTGGGTTATTAATTCATGAATTTTTAATTGTATCTCAATAGAGACGAAGATGCAAACTGGAAATTGAATATGGTTGATCAAGGTGTTAACAGGACTTATGACCTGTCATTGGTTGGGTTAAGCGCACGCTTTATGTAATTACAACATTCCCCATTCCCCATTTTTCTTTATGACCATGTAAGACAATTTTTTTGGAAGTTGTATATATGTTACAAATCTATGCCTAACTTCACATGTCAGTTTCAATATGCCATCTATGAAGATTTTGATTACATATGTTAATCTTTTTAAGATTACTCTATATAATCCACATACTCTTTTTAAGATTACTCTATATAATCCACATACTAACTAATATATGATATATATATTTTGTAAAAAAGTTATTTTCGTTTGACTCGATTGTCACTGGATTTTCATTAATATTATATTAATAATTCAGGTATTTTAAGATGTACTAAACATTTTTATATTTTTATTAAATATTTATTTTTATTTCCCATATTCTTTTAATACTTCTGATCGAGTTCGTCTGTTCCCTGCAAACTTTTATTACCGGGAAATGGTAGCGAGCTGTTGAAATCGGTCACAATTAACACTGGGATTCAAATGATAATTTAAAATAAAATTTAACACTACTTAAAACCACAGTTTTGTATATTTTATTTGTCAACATAAAAAAACACGTTTATTACTAAATTCAAAAGATTTTAAATTAGTTAAAGTTACACCTGAAATTGCGCATACCTTCGAACCGAATGTTTCAGGTGGTGTCTCGCTTGCTGTCTGAAAATGACAGAGACTAGTTAAACAGCGTTGTTAAATTATTTTTTCCAAAATATCAAACTACCGATTAAGCTTTTAAATTTACTTTTACTTAATAATTAATCAATTAAAGTAAAATTAAAAATGTATAAACTCATGTTAATTTTCAAATCGAATATTTTTTTATTTTAGATTGAATATAATTTGCTTACGTTTAATTTTAAATTTATTTATTGTATTTGATTTTGCGCAAGTAATTAGTAAATTTTACTCAGTATAAAATAAATCAAATTTCTTCTTCTTCTACTTCCTCAGCCACCTCTCCACCGCTGGATATAGGCCTCCTCCATTTTCTTCCACTCCACTCTATCTTGGGCTTTTCTTTGCCACATTCTACCCGCGACAGGGATAATGTTGTCGGCCCATATTTTTCTGGGTCGGTCTACTCCTCTTTTTCTATCCCATGGTCTCCATTTGAGGACTCTGGGTGCCCATCGCTCTGTTCCCTGTCTGGCGACATGACCTGCCCACTGCCATTTGTGCTTAGCAACAAGGTCCATTATGTCTATGACTTTTGTTCGGCGTCTTATTTCTTCATTTCTTATTTTGTCTTTTAGACATACGCCTAACAAAGTTCAATTTTCTATTTGGAATTAAATGTGAGTTAATAAAGTTTTGACCAGTGACTTTGTGACCACAAATCACGAGTGCCTTTCATCATCAGCCGTCTGTCATCCACTGCTGAATGTAGGCCTCTCCCAAAGCCCTCCACCGCCCCCTATCCATTGCCGCTCCCATCCATCCATGTCCAGCAATCCTCTTCAGATCGTCGGTCCAGCGGGCAGGGGGACGTCCAACTCTACGGAATTCTGTACGCGGTCTCCACTCCAGAACCCGTCTTCCCCATCGGCTGTCGGTTCTCCGACAGATATGGCCAGCCCACCGCCACTTCAGCCCGCCTATCCGTAGAGCCACCTCAGTCACCTTGGTTTGTTGTCGAATAAATTCGTTTCTAAATCTATCCCTCAAGGTTATTCCAAGCATGGCTCTTTCCATGGCGCGCTGGGCAACCTTGAATCTGTAGACTAGACCTTTTGTCAATGTCCACGTCTCGGCTCCGTATGTTATGACTGGCAAAACGCACTGGTTGAAGACTTTAGTCTTGAGGCATTGTGGTATTTTGGAAGTGAAAACATGACGTAATTTCCCAAAGGCTGCCCAACCCAACTGAATTCTTCGGTTGGCTTCTTTCTCGAAATTGTTTCGTCCTAATTGTATGATTTGGCCAAGATATGGGTATTCTTGTACCACTTCGAGAGCCGACCCATCGACGGTTACTGATCCCGGGATAATATGTTCATTATACATGACTTTCGTCTTGTCCAAATTCATCCCGAGACCCACTCGTCTGGATGCAGTGTTCAGTTCATCTAGCATGCCTTCTAGATGCCCAGCAGATTCCGCCAGAATAACAATGTCATCCGCAAAACGAAGGTGAGACATGTATTCGCCATTTATGTTGAGGCCACGTTCAGACCAGTCCAAAGTTTTAAATATGTCTTCCAAAGCACAAGTGAACAGCTTCGGAGATATCACATCCCCTTGTCTGACTCCCCGTTGCAGCTCAATCGGTTTGGTCTTCTGGTTTTGGATTTGAACGGACATTGTGGCGTTATTATAGAGGCATTTCAACACCTGTACGTAATTCCAATCAATCTGGTTTCGCTGCAGAGACTCCAGAACAGCCCAGGTCTCGACAGAGTCGAAGGCCTTCTCATAGTCCACAAAGGCAAGGCATAGGGGTCGATTATATTCTTCTGTTTTCTGGATAATCTGCCTAACTGTATGGATGTGGTCTATGGTGCTGAAGTTTGCTCTGAACCCAGCCTGCTCCGGAGGCTGAAAATCGTCAAATCTGCGGGAAAGACGGTTTGTTATGACCCTTGAGAACAACTTATAAACGTGGCTTAGGAGTGAGATCGGCCTGTAGTTTTTTAACAAAGTCTTGTCTCCTTTTTTGAAAAAGAGGACCACGATACTTTCGCTCCACGCTTTCGGTGTGCATTCCTTACGCAGTACGGAATTAAACATTTTTTGTAGTGCGCATAGAATTGGGAGTCCTCCGGCTTTTAGAAGTTCTGTGGTGATTCCATCTTCTCCTGGTGCCTTGTTGTTTTTCAGCTGTCTCAGGGCCATCTCAATTTCATCTATGTTTATCTCTGGGAGATCGTCAGTACGGTGGCGGGTTATTTTAGCTCTGGGATCACCATCTTCGTCATGTAGTACGGGCCTTGTAGCGTGTTTAGAGTAGAGACGTCCATAGTATTTTTCGACTTCCGCGAGTAACTCTGGTTTGGAGGTAACGATATTGCCGTCTTCATTTTTCAGTTTAGTCAGTTGGCTTCTGCCCAGTTTTTGTGTAAACACTTTGGACCCCCTATTCTGTTCAATTGCGTCCTTGATCATTTGTGTGTTTGCGTTTCGAAGATCCCTTCGAATCGCCGAATTGATCTGTTTACTCAAGTTTCGGGAAGTAATTGAAGCCATATCTGACCCAGCTATTTCTCGTCTCCTTTTCATGAGTTCCAGTGTCTCGCTGGAAAGTTTGGACTTCTTTCCATCACGCTTCGTTGGAAAGTGTTTACGTCCGGTTTCGTATAGGATTTTTGTTATACATGTGTTCTCCTCGTCAACATTTTCGGTATCTTCTAACGCGTCAAATTGGTTTTTAAGTTCTAGTTGGAAATTATCGGAGCTCACATTGGCTTCCAGCAGATTTGGGCGGATAGTTGATCTCATCAGTCGAGTTCTCTCGATTTTATAGTTGATATTTATGCAGGCTCTTACTAGACGGTGATCACTTCCGGTTTTAAATCTGTTGATAACCGTGACGTCTTCAACTATGTGTCTCTTGTCCGCAATGATGAAGTCGATCTCATTTTTGGTAACTTTGTCAGCACTATGCCAGGTCCATCTCCTTTGGGGCTTCTTCTTGAAGAAAGAGTTCATCAGAGATAATTTCCGTAGCTCCAAGAAATTTGCTAGCATTTGTCCCCTCGAATTTCTGTTACCAATACCGTATGGTCCGATCCACGATTCATCAAACTTCTGTATTCCCATTTTGGCGTTGAAATCTCCCATAACAACACTGAAGTGGGTTTTGGTGGTGTTATCTAGGGCCCGTGTAACGTCTTCATAGAAGGCCTCTACATCCTCATCCGGATATTTACTTTGAGGTGCATATACTTTGCCTTTATACGAGTGCCTTTACTTAAATTGATTAATTAATAAATTAAGGTAAATATTTATGAGACCTTAATTAATAGAGTGACATTTTCAAATAAGGTATTTTGAAAACGCTGTAAAATCAGCCTCTGTCATTTTCGAACAGACACCAAACGAGTCACCAACCGAAATACTTCAGTGTGGAAGGACCCTAAGTTTATTCATACCGAGCTTGTGGCCCCATCAATATTTATATATTTTTTGTATTTACATAGGATGTTTTTTTTAGAGGTTCGGTTTTTAAACTGGCAACATTGTTTCGACAGACTGTCAATTTGACAGTTGATTTGTAATTAGTACGTTTTGCCATTTTACCATGAATAGACTGACGCCAGAACATCGCTTGCAAATTGTGCAAATTTATTTTGAAAATCATGATTCGGTTCGCCAAACTTATCGTGCACTACGTCCATTTTACAGTCGACATAATCGTCCATCCGAGCAAGTTATTCGGAAGACGATGGATCATTTTCGCATCACGTATACTCTAGTGCATAATACGCATTCACAAAGACGACAATTGTCGAAAATTGAATTTCACGATTGCGCTTCGAGCTAGCCGTGGCGCTCATATGCCCGAAATTATATTAAACCAATAATGGCATAAATTTATCTATTAAGTAAAGTAAATATCGTAGACATTAACATTATTTTAATGTGTTTTTTTTCTTTCATTTTGAATATGTGAGGGTATTAGTAGCAAACCTGGCAAACTCCATCATTAGATGTTTTGAGTAAATCGCAAAAAACTGATACGCTAATAAAATGCGCTTTTTTACGATATTTTTTTTTTTCATCTCAACCAGTTAGTATTTTAAAAGTAATCAGCCATGAAATAATCATCATTATGTTGATAATTAAAGTAAAATAATGTATTTCATTTTGGAGTTTGCCAGCTTTGCAACACTCAAGTGGAGGTTGCAATGTTTGTAACAAACCCTATATTTTAATAGCAAAATTCTTCAGAATGAAGCCGAATTTGAACCTGAAAATCAATAAAAATTGTGTGCAAATGTATTTTGAATAAGACCCAATTCACATCTCACTTTTGATTGTTGGTGGAGTTTGCCGGGTTTGCAAATAATACCCTCATGTACTGTATACCTCTAAAAAATACCCTATATATACTCGTACAAGTACATATATGTATTTTTCGACCTTGTACTTATATCGTTTCAGATAGTAAAACTTTTAAATAATTTATTTTCACACTAGAAAGGTTACCGACCGCTCCCATGTCTTACCTGGGACATGGGTATCACCTCAGGCCAGTTGGAGTCCCATCGGCCTAGTCCAGAGAACAGAGAGCAATCCGATCTCCGCCAGTTTGCCGCCGACCGCGCTGGTGGAAAGACGTGTTTATGAAGTTTCAGTGACCGGTGCATTGTTTCTACTTTCGCGATGTTTCGTCTCACATGTGCTTGTTTATTTTGGCAAAAATATTGTTAATAGTACTTGAGTGAAGTAATTAATTGTGACAAATATATAAATAACAATAATTATTAATTAATTAGCAACATATTTGTAAGTATTTGAAATATTTTGATTTGATTTTAATAACTAATCCACCACGCCGTTTCACCGGAGGGGTAGGCAGAGAGGATGGACCGCCACATTGTTCTATTCTGACATAACTCTCGCGGCTCTTCTACATTCACACATTCACTACACTTAGACCTGGCAAAAAAGGATGAAAGTAGGATAAATACCGTAGAAATGAGATCTCTGTGAAGAATGTGCGGGGAAACGATATATGATAGAATACCGAGCGATGAAATAAGGAACAAATGTAAGGCAGATGATTGCATCAAAAGTAAAATTAAAAAAAGATCCCTGAGATGGTTTGGACATATGGAACAAATGTTTTGTACAAGCAGTGTGAGTGGGAAGAGAAGTCGCGGAAGACCAAGGAAAGCATGGCATGACCAAATTAATCAAATATTGAAAGGCGGCCACATTCGAAGTCGGAAGAATCGACGATCATGCATGTTACGATGTATGAATGTGGAGGAAGCTAGAGAAGTATGTATGTCGTGACAGAACGGTGTGGCATGGCGGTCCATCATATCTGCCTATCCCTCCGGGGAAACGACGTGATGGTTAGTTAGTTATCATTTATATGTGTGATAGCATGTAATTGGCCTTATTTTATTGTTTCTGTGTTTTTGTATATGTATTATGTATATACTTTTAATGCAATCATCTACTTAGCAGTTTGTTACCCTAAATAAATAAATAACGGCATTTAACAATTGTCAAGCGCGTTGAAGTATACTCGTATATTTATAATTACTAATACTTCATTAAAAATATAGAACTTATTGCAAATGTAATCTTCATCCATATTAAATACTGTATGAGAAATATTTATTCGAATCAATATTATTAAAGTGTGGTATCCTTCAATAAAAGAGATTTTTTTTAAACATAAAAATAGTTTTTGAAGTGCAATCACTAGCAATCAATAGTGCAATCAATAGCAGTTGTTAACATTTTCGCATTTTTTAAATCATATTATTTATAATATTTAAAATGCAATGATTGCTAAGAAACAAAAAATCAAGAATCTATTCTTTCAGACGTACTCGTATTTAACACACATATCTTATACGGTTCATAATATTCAAATCTTAATAAGCATGTTGTTTTTTATTACGAGTATTATATATAATTGCAGTCCGTTTTCTCATGATTTAATGATTATTACAGAGAATAATAAATTCAAATAGGTGATCATGGGTATTATAAAGAGAAATGTATGATTTAACAACAATATTATTAGCCTGCTATATTACCATAAATCTGCAACAATATTACCCTAAATCCTAACAACACGAGTATTTTTTTAAATACAGTACACTCCCCATTTCCGGGATGGATGGTGAAAAAAATCCCGTCTAATCGATTTCCCGGTTAATCCGAAAACAATTTTTTTTATATAACTGTTAATTCAAAAACTTTGTTTTATATCACAAATTGTATTTATTTTACTTTACGACAACTGTTTCGTCAACCAATGTTGACATCATCAGGTGTTATAAAAATATATATAAAATTTCTAAATTTCGTAATTTTTTTAATCTTTATGTGTTTGTTGAATTAACAGTTATCTTCTTCTTCTTCTTCGATGGCCCTACAGCCCATATCGAGCCTTAGCCTCCAGTATTCTTCGCCTCCAACTCCCCCTGTCCTCCGCTTCGACCCTCCAATCTGATACTCTTAACAATCTTGCCCCATCTCTCCCAACTTCATCCTCCCATCGCAACCTTGGTCGTCCAATTGGTCTTCTACCACCTGGGTGCCACTCCAGCAATCTTTTTGGGGTTCGCGATGACGGCATTCTCTGCACGTGACCGGCCCATCTCAGTCTATTCAGTCTGACCTGTGTGGAATTAACAGTTATTAAATATTAAAATATCATAGTGTTTCGGCCAAAACAATGGACTAAAAAATGTTCTCTTTTTATGAATGATGTCCCATATATTTTGATCACCTACATTATATTGATTCAATAAATATTTAACGGTTGCACCGTTTTCAAACTTTTGAATTATTTCGAGTTTTTGTTCAATTGAAAGTACGACTCGTTTGCGTTTATCCATTATACCATAGACACTTTTTCAAAGTAAAATAAATTTACGACTTTAGAGCCACAAACGTATGTTGGCGGTGGCGCCAATGTGATCTAAACACCCAATGTCATTGTGACAGATGCATTATAAGTACTATTATGAAATATTTTTGTTTTTATAAAATATTTTTTCAATGACTCAAGTGTCCCGTATAATCCGCTTCCCGGTTAACCAGACCCCGGAAAATCGGAAGTGTACTGTACATGACAAAAAATTTTTTTTACTTTGTTTCACTCATCTTAGTTTTTCAGTATTTTATTGTATAATATTAATCAATTTCAAAAATGAAAAAAATATTTTCCTTGTTCAACAGAAAAAGAATGAAAAAATATGATATACAATTATTGTTCAATTGAAGAATCAGTGTTAGTTTGTTTTTATTGTACTATATATATGTAACATTTTAACATATAAGATATTGTTTTGTATATTTCATTCAAATAATGTTTAGAAATATTTATTCAAAATTAGGTTTAATACATTTTTTTAAAGGATGCAATTGGCATGACAAAATGAATCAATTACTAAAAGGCGGCCACATTCGAAGTCAGAATAATCGACGTGCGTGCTTGGTACGATGTATGAATGTAGAGGAAGCCCGAGAGGTATGCCAGGACAGAGCATTGTAGCGATCCATCCTCTCTGTCTATCCCTCCGGGGAAATGGCGTGATGGTTAGTTAGTTAGTTTTTACATTTTTTAAAACTAAAATCGTGTTTCACGAATCATCCGTAGACATTTAAAAATATTTTATAATGCATATATTGTATATGCTTATACAATAATTATATGCAAAAACGGTATTTTTATGGGTTTTGTTGTCATTCTAACGGATAGATTGAATTGCAATGCAAATATCTATAAGCGCCTTGTAGTGTCCATTCGTCAAATGTATTGCTATTTATTTATTTCACGTGAGGTCTCTGTTTGTTGCAGGTATTCAGAGAGAATGACCGGTCAATTCTGACGTGGATGGACCACCGGTGAAGTTGTTAGTAGACAGTGTCAGTGGGGTAATTGATCCATCATGGTCGTGTCTCCGAACAAGAACGAGCACAAGAATGGGAAAAGAAAGGACTCCTGGGACTCCAAGGTAAGGATATACTTCATTATTAAGAGCAAACAAAACAAATCATCCACAATATTACTAAAACCAAATATTATTTTTTAATAAATAGAATTACACTTCGTTTATACACAACAGTTTATTTTTCTTTATAGACATGTTTCGTTTATTTATTTATTTGTATATCGAAAAAGGTTCGGGGTTCCGACTATTATGAACTCCATTGTGAAAAACCCAACCATGTTAACAACATTCCCCATTGCGCCCTTCTTACGACCACCACGTCTGACAAAATTTTGAAAGATGTATATATGCTACTATGTTAAAAACACTTCACATTTTATAGGTCAATCTACACTAGCATATACATATTTGTCTCTATTGAGATACAATTAATCCTTAAAAAAATTCAAAATATATGTTTTTCTTATTTCTTAAATTTTATGAAACAATTGACAGTTTAAATAAATCACGCATTTTGTTTCACGTGTACACAAATAGCAATTTGTATTACAGACACAAGCTTATTTATGAATACGTAAGTAGTTTTAAATGAAACACTTATTCAAATCGAAGCTTTCACCCATCATTCGACAGAAAGAGGTTTCGATCCTCACCGCACGTTGAGGATTAAGCGTTACGAACATAAAAACCTTCTCTTAATAGTCACTAAGCCGACAAATAAAAATAAGTCTTTCATGAGATACTTTCCAAAGTGCCGAGAAAGTTATTGCTTCAAAAAAATGTTGACAAATCAAACATTCACTTTGTCAAGAACGAGATATTACGTCGTATTTTAATTCTAGCTTTAATTATGAACGAAATGTTACCATTCAAGGAGAAAAAAGTTGATATCTATCTACCTTACAAAAACAACATTCTCACACTAACTAACTAACTAACTAACTAACCATCACGCCATTTCCCCGGAGGGGTAGGCAGAGAGGATGGATCGCCAAACTGGCCTGTCCTGGCATACCTCCCGAGATTCCTCTACATCCATACATCTTACCATGCACGCACGTCGATTGTTCCGACTTCGAATGTGGCCGCCTTTTAGTATTTGATTAATTTGGTCATGCCATGTTTTCCTCGGTCATCCTCGGCTTCTTTTCCCACTCACGCTGCTTGTGTACAACTTTTTAACCATTCTACTCTCATCCATTCGTTCCATATGTCATTCGTTCCACATTCTCACACTGTTTTTCATAAAAGAATGGTAACATGTGACGTAGAAGAACGTCAACAAAAGAACAATGATTGACATACTCGTACTATTCGATAATGAATGTTCAAATAAGTAATGTATCAAGCAGATATATGGACCATATACCCATAGAACATGTCATGAAGTTCGGGTAGCAGAGTTATTTTTTTTTCTTCAATAAACTAACTAATTAACTAAATAACCATCACGCCGTCTCCCCGAAGGGATAGGCAGAAAGAATAGACTACCACACTTTTCTTTCCTGACATATTTCTCTCGCTTCCTCAACATTAATACATCGTGTCTCTGACTCCTCACGTGGCCGACATTCAATATTTGATTTATTTGATCGTGCCACGTTTTCCTCGGTCTTCCTCTATTTCTGGTTCCATTTACATCGTTAACATAGGTATAATTTTTTTAACATTCTTTCCTCGTTCATTCTTTCCATGTGTCCAAATCATCTTAATGATCCTATCATTATTTTGTTCATAACACCGTCATTCACACTGCATTCACTTCTTATATTTTCATTCGACACTCTCATTTCTACTGCATTTATTCTACTTTCATCCTTCTTTTGCCAGTTCCATATGAATCGGTACAAGAACCCCATTGTGCACTGCCATTTTAGCTTCTTTGGATAGCTTTTTGTTTGCGATGACAACTTTTAGTGCACCATTCACTTTATTGCCTGCCCCAACCCATCTTTTAATATCCTTCTCCAATCGCTCATCTTTTGTAAACATACTACCCAAATACACGAACGCATTTACTTGCTCCAAATTTTCACCATTCACTCTTGTATTGCAGACTGTCATGATTTCTTATTTTTCCTAAATTCTACTTATTCATATTTATCATCAGATCATTTCGCAATAATACGCTTTTTTGTAGATCCAGACATTGATAATATTTTTGATTGTCATAACATATGATCCTGACATTTACAATTTCGCAATTTTTTTCAATAATACCTTGATTTTTTCAAGGTGGTGGGAACTTTACTAACAGTGAATCTGTGTGTAATTTCAACTAAGTGTTTGTAAGAGTGCTGTCTTATAGTTACATGGGTTATCTATATAGCATTCCGGCTTTAAAACTCAGCAACCTTAGAAAAAAAGCTTCAGACGGGACGCAGCGTACCTGTGAAGAAAATACATTTATTAAACATTATTGTTGGCCGTTCGCAACCGATCCACTACCATGGTTGCGAAGTCAGCGAAGATGTAGAGTGTGCTTACTTCGGAGGATGGCTGGGATGTCGATGATGTGGATATCTCTCCGATGGTATTCCTTCTCCAGTTTCCATCTCTTTTGCGTATAGATAGGGCAATGGATAATAAAGATATCTAGTCGCTGCGAACTGAGTAATGAAGTTATATAACATACTAGTAAAGAAGCAGTTATCTCCAGATGCCTGAGGGATACTGTTTGGGTTATTGATTTTTTTGATTGTCAATAAAATATGCTACTTCTTCTTTTTCGTGTCTTAATAGGGTCTTCTCTCTCCTATTTCTCTTTCCATTGTGGTGGAAGGTTTGAAAGACTTTACATCGTTTCCAGGGGCACCGGGGATTAAAGTAACACCACACGTGTAAGCACCTTCCTTACCCCCTAAGCATATGCTAGTGGAAAGCATTTTCAGGATCTACAAAACATGCATCAGGTCCATAATGACTTAAGGAATTAAAGCAAAAGCAGAAACTGTCAGAACGAAACATCTCCTTAGAATAGCAGAAATGAAAACTTTGCAACCTATCATGGGTAGAACTCTTAGAGTTATAAGACCTAACGAAGAGATTCGCAGAACCTGCTGATGATCAAGGCAAGAGACGCCACACCGAAGGTTCCGGGTTCGATTCCCGGTGACGGCTGTATGATTCTCACACTGTCTTTGGTCTGGTGTAGAATTCACGTAACAATAAAATAACGATAGCTACTCATCAGACGTCATGAGAATCAATATAAAAGCTTAAAAAACAAAATTAATCTAATATTAAAAAGCGGCCACATCCGATGTCGGAAAAATCGAAGAGCATGCATGTTATAATATATGAATATAGAGGGAGCTATAGGGCGGTCTATCCTCTCTGCCAACCCCTCCGGGGAAACGGTGTTGATGGTTAGTTAGTTACAGTTTTTGTTTCAAGCAATTATTAATTTTATTATGTTTCAACAGTGTTTATTTTTAAACAGCGTTTCGGTTTGAATGTTAGTATTAATTTCTTAACATAGTCTCCCAAATTAGCAATGAATGCCCTTGGCCTTCTGTAACATTTCAAAACCGAAACCATTTTGATCTGATCATACCAAAACATTTGTTAAACGTTTTCAATTAATTTCGTCACAAATAATATTAACTGCTTCATTGTTAATAGGCATCAATCAAAATTATTACCAACTTCGTGGGGAAATTACCGTAATCTTATAGCGCAATATTTTTTGTACTGTCGACGATTTGACCAGGTGATCAGAGTGGTGTCCTGTGGCAGCTTCAGAGAGATGAAAAACTCTCTGGAGACAGGACTGAGTGGAGGGAACGAGAAAGGCAATGGAAATGACCTAAGATCAGAAGCCCGGCGATGTCCAATTAGGAGAGTCAACTCCAAATATCTGGAAAATGGATAGAGGAGAAGAAGAAATAATGCAACTAAAACACCTACAACAAACCATCACGCCGTTTCCACGTAGGAGTAGGCAGAGAGAATGGACCACCACACCATCCGGTCACCGGCTCGTAGTCTGCCATCCGTAACCGCTGCACCCTGTAGAATTTTTTACATTATTTATACTCTGTTTATTATATTAACACATATAAACAATTAGAATTAATGCATTCAATAAAAATTGACATTTAAATATAGATTGTATATACATTTTCTTTTCACTCAAACAAACCATCACTTCGTTTCTCTTGAATGATGACAGAGAGAATGGACCGCCCACACTACTCTATCCTGATACACCTCTCTGGCATCCTCCACATTCATACAGCGAGTCATACACGCAAGTCGATTCTTCCGGCTTCTGATATGACCAACCTTTAAAATTTGATTAATTTGATCATGCCATGTTTTCCTCGGTTTACATCGACTCCGTACTCCATTTTCATCGTTAACGTATACTTTTTTAACCATTCTTTCTTCACCCATGCGCTCCATATGTCCGAACCAATGCAGCGATTCTTTCATAATTTTGTTCATAATACCTTCCTCGCTCTACATTCCTTTCTTATATCAGCATTTGAGATTCTATCGTACATCGTTCTACCACACATACGTCTTAGCGACCTCATCTAATAGAAATAATGCAATGTATTGAATTTCGTAAAGCCTTCAAAATGAAAGAAATGTAAACAAGAAAATAATCGAGCAAGTAGATTGAAATCATGGCTCGTTTTTCTTCTCTTTCTTCGTTTGCTCTTTACTGATGGTCGTGATGCATGGAGCTGCCCGTGACTAATACAAACGCTATCAATCATCTCTGTTGGTCTCCTCCAGTCATCTCTTTATTCTGGTCACACCACCGCGCAGGAGATCTGCCTCTACTTCTTTTGCCCGGAACACTTCCTGTGACAATATTTTTTTCCAGGTCCTCTCTGTTGGGAATGTGACCAAAGAATGTCAATGTCAACCAAAGAGTGGTAAGAGCTCTGACTGCGCCATACCGAAGGTTCCGGGTTCGATTCCCGGCGATGGCAGTGTGATTGTCACACTGTCTTTGGCCTAGTGTAGAATTCTCGTGACAATAAAATGGCGATAGATTAGCTACCTATCACATGTCACGAGAATCAGTATATCAGCTAAAAAAACAAATTGTATACAGTAATTGGGTTCAAGCGACCTGTTGTATACAAAAAAAATACTCGCCCACTGAATATTACAGACATTCTTCCAGTTATTTTAAACTCATGATTCGTTTCTTCTTTCTTCTTTTCAGTCAATTTTACTCCACTGCTGGATAGTCCTCTTCTAAACTCTTTCAATATTTCTTCAAAATTTATAACCAAAATAAATCTTTATAACATCTGTCAAAACTGATCATATTTGTAAACCATTTTATAATATTTTAAATATCTTTATAATATCACTGAGGAAGGACCGGGTTGTCCGAAACATGTCTGATATTTAATTTTTTTTAAAGTTAGTGTTGTATATACAAAGTATATAAAAAATAAAAATACAAATCTATCAATATTTTTTATCTTGGGTTTATCTGTTGCCACCCAACCCACAAGTTGGATAATATCATCCGTTCACCTTTTTGTGGTCTTTCTATGCTTCTTTTATTGTTCCAAGACTCGTTTAAATCAATCGAATTGTAAATATTGGCCATGTGTCGGCGGTATGCGAGAACGTCTAATAGTATGTCAGGATAGGTCAGAGGTTCCCATATTTCTTCGGTTTACGGCTCCCTTAAAACATCCGATTTTCCCACGGTTCCCTGAATACATCAGATTTTTTTCAATTCTTGAGAAATTGGAAAACTTACCTTTTTTAAAGCGATTACTCATTTAACAGCGAAAAATTAAAAATGGATACTATTTGCCTTGGGATAATATAAAATATCTAATTTCAATTGTTTCGGTAATATCCATATTGAGACTGGACAACCACCATGGTCTTGGTCTTGGTTGCAGCGGCTGGTCGTGGGGCAAATGCATTCAATAAGGGTTCGACACGTAGTTGAAGTGCACTATGATGTGGTTAGGTTAGTTTAAAAATAAATTTAACACGAATTTTAAATTCACAAACAATTTATTGAACATCGATTAATATTCGACATTATTAAAATTATTAATGGGATGGATCTCGGAATAAAATTGGATATGGCGACCCTCATTTCTTGTTCAACGTTAATTTTCGAGCGATACTAACTATTTATTATCATTCCAACAAATTTGCCGAATTGTTTAATTGAATATTTCGCGGCGCCCGCCCTTATGACGACACCGTGGCACTCCAGGGAGCCGCGGCTCACACTTTGGGAATCACTGGGACAGGTGAATGTGGTGATCCATTTCCTCTATCTATCGTCTTCAGGAAAACCGTTATTGTACAATAAATTAGATCAGAACTATCGCGGGTAATTGAAATCTTGATTGCGTATTGCTTCATTTAAGTGCGCGAAATCAAAATTGGACAAATGGATTATGTTATATAACAAGTCTTCACCCAGATATTTTTAATTTACACGGAAATAATAACAATGAAATTATATGTAAGTTAATGCGGATGATTGCTCTTACGACATGGTGTTGTGGGTATTTTGCGTCACTTGGTCCGTGAATACAATGCCAACTTATGGGCCATCGGCATTCACACGGCCAATGAGAATCTGGTGTTCCGATTCGAGATGTTATCGGTTCCTTCTTTGCGTAGTGCATCTGGTCTGGTGTGAACTTTGTTTCAAAACGTTCATCTTTCAGATTTGCATTGCAGCAACATTAGTTTTCTATCAAAACGTAATGAATTTTTGTAGCATGCAATACGCACGCAGAGTATTTTTTGCTTATATGAAATAAAAGTTCATATTTTGTCCTTGATTATAAAAATCTGATGTTTTATTCATTTATTTTATTTTATTTTGTTGACAGAATCGCAAAAATTTAAACATAACTAACTCTTGTATTATAATAAATGAAGACTACAGGGGAAAAACAAGGAATGTCAGTTAAAATTCAAAATAAATGTAATAATGCCATCTAGCGGCATTTGTACGTATCTATCCACAGTAAAATTTTCATATTCAAAAATCATGTGTGTCATCGACTATGGCCAGATAATCGATTGCTAATTACTAAGAAATTTATAGACTTTGATTAGCTTTATTCTCAATTTATCCAAATTAACATTCTACTGACATTCCTTGTTTTTCCCCTGTAGTCTTCAAATCATCACGCTGTTTGCTGACATACTTCGTGTCATGCACACATATCCTACATTTAAAATAAATTTGATTTGATCATGCCACAGTCCTCGGTCTTCCTACACACACACCATAAACCATCACGCTGTTTCCCCGCAAGAGTAGGTAGAGAGAATGGACCGCCACACTACTCTATCCTGACATACCTCTCTAGTTTTCTCCACATTCATACAGCGAGTTATACACGCACGTCGATTCTTCCGGCTTTAGCATGATCAACCTTTATAATTTGATTAATTTGATCATGCCATGTTTTTCTCGGTGTATCTCGACCCCGTGATTTCTTATTCCGTTTGCATCGTTAACGTGTATTATTTTTACTATTCTTTCTTCATTCATTCTGTCAGCTTGTCCAAAACCAGCTTAATCAATCTTTCATAATTTTAAATTTTCATATGAAGCACTCACTTTGTGCTTAGACATTTTAAACTTACAGATATAAAATATTAAAACATTTTATAATTTACTTACGATGTGGTTAAAACATATAATGAAAACGCAATAGCTTCATCGGTTTTACTGTGTTTTTTTATTTATATTAAAAAATATATTAATATTTGTTACGAATTTTTTCGCCTTGTGAGAGCATTCTAGAACTCTTTGAGAAAGCACTCGATATATTTATAATCCAGAATGTTCTTCTGACAGTGCATCAAAATGAAAGAGAATATTAAATATATGAAAGCAAAAATAGTGGTTCACAATGGAGCTCTGGCTTCAGCTGTTATATTTGGAAGCAAAGCACGAAACTGGAAGAAAAAGTATTACAACATGTATTAACATGCGATAGTGATGAGATCCCTTATAACTTCTTCTTCTTCTTCTTCTACTTTATTTAGGACTGTGTCGTGTTATTTCTCCGAGCCTGTTCCTGGGATGCAGGTGTCCAACTGTCTCGCAATCTTTTAGGTGGTCTTCCTGCAGGTCGATTTTCTGTTGGTACTTTATTTGTGGCTATATTTATCACTCTTTCAGAACATGCTCTTTCCACATGATCTCTCCAGTAGCTTATAACTGTGTGTGATAAAACGATGTATGACAGAATTTGAAATGCTGATATCAGTAAGGTATGTTGAGTGGATTTAAGTATTATCCTAAATTTTATGAAAGGATCACTGTGTTGGTTTGGACACGCGGAACGCACAAATGAAGAAATAATGGTAAAAATAGTAAACGTAAACGATTGGAATTGAGCAGAAGAGAAGAGCGAGGAAAATAATGACAAAATATAATAATTTCAGGGTAGGCCAAGGGTAGGTTCAGTGGCGATACTCCCATAAAAGCCCAGAAGCCCGGCTTGCGTAAGAAATTTTGAATCAAAACCCCCCAAATTTAAGTAATCATGCCCTGTATAAACCAACAACCCACCAAATCACCTTCCAACAATGTTCCCATCAGACGTAAGAGGAATAGCCACAAGAGCTGAACCTCTGTTATCCAGAAGAGGTTTTAATTCAAAATTTCTTACGCAAGCCGGGTTTCTGGGCTTCTATGGGAGTACCGCCACTGAGTAGGTTTTGAAAGTCGGAATAATCACATGCATGTATGACTCGCTATATGAATATGGAGGAAGCTAGAGAAGTTTGTCAGGATAGATTAGTGTGGCGGTCCATTCTCGAGTAAACGACGTGTTGGTTTGTTATTGTAGTTGGATAATGGCTTATTAATGTTTATTAGAATGCGTAGAGATTTATTAGGGACGAGACTGTTTATGAAAGTATGAAGAAGAAATCATTATTATGAAAAAGTCTTTGCCGATCGTGCAACTGCTAGTTTTATATGTAATACATAATAAATCCCCCTCTGTAGTGATTATTACTGCTAACTCAATATGGAAAAACCACCTCTGATTCAAACTAAAAGTGAAATTGAAGTCGTGCTATTGGGCAATATATTACAGTTTATAATGTTATTGATCTGACTCTCTACGAATTTTCTAGATCTAAACAAGTGATCAATATCCGTGTATTAAAAATCATGTTACTGTATTAAAACGTTAAATTATTCTCATATTAATGAGCTTTATTAGAAGTGGGGTGAAACTATGATACTTATAACGCCTATGTATCTCAAATAAACAGTTTTTTTTGCGCATTCTATGAATACTAATAATACTATTTGAATGTATCAAGTACTTGAGAACTGTTATAAAAAACACGTTTAAATTGTCATAGCTAATATTATATTGTGTATGCATGGTAAGTCAATAAACATTAAATTTGACTTATTTTGTAATAGTGTAGCTCGCCTGATGGAAGCACTATCTTTATTATAATTGTATATTCATTTTATTGATTTTTCATATACTCGTATCTCACGTTTCTCGATTTATTTATTATTTTATACTTCTTTTTCCTCAGTCTATTCCGTCCACTCCTGGGCAAAGGCCTCCTCCATTCGCTTCCGTGTCACTCTGTCCTGTACAGACTGCATCCAGGTTATTCAGGCGTATTTGTTCAGATCATCCTTCCACCGTAGTTGCGGTCGCCCTGCATTCCTCTCTGCCGTCCACGGTCTCCAAGTCAGCAGTCTTCTTGTCCACTTTTCATCTGAGCTTCTGGCTACGTGACCTGCCCATTGCCATTTTAGATTCGCCACCCGGTGGATGATGTCTGTGACCTTTGTTTTTTCTCCCACCATATCGTTTCTGACTCTGTCTCTTAGGCTTATTCCTAGCATGGCTCTTTCTATGGCTCTTTGGGTCACTCGTAGTTTCTCGGCACTTTATTTGGACATTGTAACAGTTTCAAGACCATAAGTACCAACTGGCAGAACGCAGGCTTCATAGACTTTTCGGTTTAGGTTGATCCGTATTTTCCGGTTTTTAAGGCTGTAACTCATGTTTCCGAAAGCTGACCAGCTTAGTCCAATTCTTCTTTTTAGCTCTGCGGTTTGGTTATCTCGATCCTTATTATGCATTATACATTATTTATTATTATGTATCTCAAACTCTTGTGTATTGGAAAAAATCTGTAACATTTCGGATATACAGTAGTACGTCGTTCATCCGGACTAATCAGGACCGGAGGTGTTCCGGTTACCGATTTTTCTGAATAATCAAACAGGAGCTAATTCGTTTTACAAAATAAGGTGTAAATTGTTTTTTTTTTCAAGAACAAGTTAGAATGCTAAGATTTTCAAGAACAAGTTAGAATGCTAAGAACAAGAACAAGTTAGAATGCAAGCTAATTCGTTTTACAAAATAAGGTGTAAATTGTTTTTTTTTTCAAGAACAAGTTAGAATAAAAAGGCTTACATTACTCTACATTACTGGAAAAATAATCAATTTTTTATTAACAAGTTTTCCTCGACTTTTTTGCGCTTCGTCATCTCGGCTTGTCCATATAATTGACGTTCCGGTTAACTGACGTCCGGATAAACGACGTTCTACTGTATTTAAATAAATAAATGAAATATTTTAAATGAATGTTAACGTCTGTTTTCTAGATTTTTTATTGTAGTTTATTGGTAAAATAGTCCATTGTTTTGGCCGAAACACTATGATAATTCTACATTATTACTGTTAAAATTTAAAAAACTGCTATAATATCACAATTTCTTTTTATTCACTGAGAATGTCGCGACAGCTGTTTCGCCAACCGATGTTGGCATCATCAGGTGTTACAATAAACTCTAGTTTAGATGATGATGGCGAAACAGCTGTCGCGACACTCTCAGTGAATAAAAAGAAATTGGGATATTATAACAGTGTTTTAAATTTTAACAGTAATATAGTTTATTGGGAATAAGATGTTTTGCACTTTCTAAAACATTATCAAATGACCTGTCCTGAAGGCGAAACATGTCATTCTAGAAAATATACTTTTTCATTCGTATTGTTTTTTTAATATGCAGTTTTATTTGTGTTTTTTCCTCGTATAATGTATCAAGAACGGCTGTATACGCAAACCCTGAGTACATAAGTAGAATAGTGCCTTGTCAGGTCCTCCTGGCGTTTGCGACCAGTGTGATTTCCTTAGAAGTGTTATTGGATCGTTGCCTGTTCCAATGATTTCCTGTGGTTACCTATCCGTAATTTGTTGGTCTCAGTCTTGTGGCGCTAAAGATACACCATACGCTTCTCTTCCTGTCTGTTATGACCCTGATGGTACGGTCAGTAATCACATTGCCCAGGACTCGCGAGATCACGGGAACCACTCTAGGATGCCAGGGAGTCGAAAACACTGGAAATCTTGCTGCTGTCATAAAAGGTGGCGTTTCACGACATTTTACTGGTACATACCTTCCAGCAGAGTATGTCCCACCACGGCACTCCCAGACATTCGAGTCTCAAGTCAGTAAAATTATTTTAGATTGTTGTACTTTGTTTTTTTATTCCCACGTACGTAAGTTTTAAACATTATTAAATATAACAATGTGCTTCCTGCCTACCGCGCGCGGCCGTTGAAATTCCGTGATATACAAATTATTTTTTGATAGAAGTTTGAACGAATTATTAATAAATTAATGCTGGTTCTTTTGGGTATCAAAACTCGACGATTTAAAAGGAACACTTTTTTTGTTTTATATTTAAAACACTATACGCTCCTACTTAAGGTAATGTTGAAATAAAGTATTTTTAGAAATCCATGATCCTAAGGCTCGCGATACTTGTTATTTATTAAGGGTTATGGGGAAAATTTTAATATACAGAGATAAAGGGGTTTGTAAATAAATTATTTGTACTAAGAATCATAATCTTCCTCAGCATATTCCCATTCACTTCTGGACAAAGGCCTCCTCCATTGGCTTCCATGTCACTCTGTCCTGTGCAGACTGCATCCAGGTTATTCCGACGTGTCTGTTCAGATCATCCTTCCACCGTAGTTGCGGTCGCTCTGCACTCCTCTTTGCCGTCCACGGTCTCCAAGTCAGCAGTCTTCTTGTCCACTTTTCATCTGAGCTTCTGGCTACGTGACCTGCCCATTGCCATTTTAGAGTCGCCACGCGGTGGATGATATCAGTGACCTTTGTTTTTTCTCTCACCGTATCGTTTCTGACTCTGTCTCTTAGGCTTATTCCTAGCATGTCTCTTTCCATGGCTCTTTGGGTCCCAACTGGCAGAACGCAGTCTTCATAGACTTTTCGTTTCAGGTTGATCGGTATTTTCTGTTTTTTTTAGGATGTAACTCATGTTTCCGAAAGCTGCCCAGCTTAGTCGAATTCTTCTTGTTTTCCAATTCTTCTTTTTATATTTAGTTACTTTTCAATTATTAAACTTTTTTTAACGAACTTATAATACATTTACACCATTATTTTTATAATTTTTTAATATTTTTTTAAAATTTAAATTTATATACATATATCCTACATAATACATTAAAAAAAATTTACATACGAAGCGTGGTTCTAAAAATGTCGTATTTTGTGTAGCAGCATTAGAAATGAGCTCACATTATAACAATTTAGAAAGTCTTCTTGAAACTATAGAAATACATTTTCTCCGATTTCAGCAGATTGTCAACACAAACAATATTTAATTGTATGTATTGAGATTTTAAACACCTTAAACAAATTAGTTAACTAACTAATTAACCATCAAGCCGTTTTCTTGAATGTGTGTTCAGAAAGAATAGATCGTTACACTATTATTTCCTGACTGATACTTTTCTCGCCCCTTCAACATTCATACATCGTGTCATGCACGCATATTTAGTTATATATAAATTACATATTTCTTACAACTAACTACGCCCAGAGCGCGGCATTGTATGGAATTCTTCTTCTTCTTCAAGTGCCCTGTCGGGTCCCTCCAACGTTGGCGATCACCTCGGCGAACCTGTCCCTGTCCTGCGCCGCTCGGAACAGCTCCTCCACACTTCGGATGCCGGTCCACTCCTTCACGTTTTTCAGCCAAGACATTTGTCTCCTACCGGGCCCTCGGCGTCCCTCAATTTTCCCCTCCAATATCAGTTGGAGAAGGTGGTACTTTTCCCCACGCAGTGAGATCTAGACCCAGATGTGAGATCTTTCGAACATTGATTCGATACAATGCCGCGCTCTGAGCGTAGTTAGTTGTAAAAAATATGTAATTTTTATATAACTAAATAAAAAAAATATAATAATAATCTTAATGTTTATGCTATCTTTCTATTCCCACGGAATTGTATTATTCACACATTCTATCACATATATATATTTTTACACATTTGTTGTCGGCGGTAGCATGTCATTGTGTGGCGTTGAGATGTGTAACTGAGAATGAAGTGCGATTGGCATTGAGTATGCATAATAAAAGATCACATGATAGAATAATCTGGTTGTCTATGTTTTCTTTCTATCCCCTCAGCGCGATGATGTTGTTAGTTTTGAAATGTTTAGTGTTTTGTTTATTGTGATTGTATTGTTCTTTGTGATTCGAGTATACATTTCTAATCACGATTCTCATCTGAATTTTATTCCGTAGAACCAGCGTTCGTAACCAGTCACCTGAGAAGCGAGATAATAAAATTATAATATCGATTTAGGCCAGCGACCGCCAGCGTTTACCGCCAAGAAAGTGGGTTAAATAACAATTTGAGTGAATTTACTGTGAAAATGGTGATGCTAATGAGATCGTCTCGGAAGATCTGTCCCACATGCTCACGACTGGGAGGAAAATACTAATTTACTCAAATGAATGGTCAACAAATCAAATTAATTTATCACAAACATATTAAGTGTTAAATTATAACACTTATAATATCACAATTTCTATTATACACTTTTTGAAAATGCCGCGACAGCTGTTTCGCTAACCGATGTTGGCAACATTAGATGTAATAAATAACTCAGTATCTCAGTAAGAATTGTTTATAACACCTGATGTTGTCAACATTGGTTGGCGAAACATTGGTATAATAAAAATTGTGATATTATAACAGTGTTATAGATTTAACAAACGTTAAGTATCATAGTATCATATTATTAGTGTATGAAAGAGCTGAAAGGGTTGGATGTAGGTGCCGAAATGATCTGAGTGTCAGTATGCTGTTTCTTGTATGCGGATGACTCTGTCCTACTTGCAAACAGCGAGCATGAACTACAAGTCCTGGTGAATAGTATGTATGAGGTATGCATGCGAAATGATTTGAAGATGAATGTGAATAAGTCCAAGGTAATGACAGTCTGCAACACGAAACCAGTCAGACAAGGTAATGCAAGCTGTCGCCCTGTCACCTAGATATTGATACTAGCGGCCAAATGTCTAATATATAATTAAGTAACGTTAGACTTTTTTCTAGAAATTGTCTGGCTATTGTTTTTTTTTACTTTGACTATGGACGATTTTTAGGGAGTACAACAATCCTGCGAAATCCCACCCCGAAGTCAATTTCCTATATCGTGCCCTCTCCTTGTGAGTCCTAAAATATAAATATGTTTGTAGTCCATTGTATTGGCCGAAACACTATGATACTAAAAAAAAAACTAACTAACTAACTTACCATCACGCCGTCTTTCCGAAGGGGTAGGCAGAAAGAATGGACTGCCACATTTTTCTGTCCTGACCTATTTCTCTCGCTTCCTCAACATTCATACGTGGACGTGGCCGACATTCAATATTTGATTTATTTGATCGTGCCACGTTTTTCTCGGTCTTCCTGTATTTCCAGTTCCATTTATATCGTTAACATATAATTTTTTTGCCATTCTTTCTTCATTCATTCTTTCCATGTGTCCAAACCATCTTAATGATTCTTTTATTATTTCGTTCATAACACCATCATTCGCACCGCATTTACTTCTTATATTTTCATTCGACTCTCTATCATACATAGAATATTCACACATTCGTCTAAGAGATCTCATTTCTACTGCATTTAATCTACTTTTATCCTTCTTTTGCCAGTTCCATGCTTCGCTTCCATACATAAGGGTCGGTAAATTAATCTTAACATATAGTATAAAGGAATTTTTAATTATTACTATTTAATTATTCTAAATTCACAATTTCTCTGTTTTGCGGATTCATAAATGAACAATATTATATTTACTTTGTTACACAACACTTTAATTTATTAATTTTTTTTATTATTATTTTCGTTATTTTGAATGATTTCTACCGAGAAATTAAAAAAAAGAAAAATCATATTTTTCCTTATTTAATGTTCAAACCACTTAGCACATTTATAATAATCAGGCTTTAGTTATACGTAGTTACTTAGTTTGTTGAATATAGCAAATACATCAAACTCTAGTTTTGAGACATATTTATATTTTTGTTCATACTTGTTGTCGGCGCACACTGGATCCATTTGGCAAAAACATGGATATAGGGGTCTAACTCCGAATTTTGCCCTGCCTTTACAAGATAATTGAGTGATTTTAGCATAATTGTGATAATTTATGCATCTAACAAAAAATCGGAAACTACTTTATACTCGTAACAATTAATTAAGATTTATAATGTCTGCTGCTTTTAAACGGGCAGAGATATGAAGTAGATGCCGTAACAAGTAATGTAGAAGATTATGCCCTCTATAATCTTTACTAAGTTTGATTTTGACGTATCCACCTGATTCCGAAATAATTGTAAAAATCGGTTTTGCTTCATACCAAAAAAAACAACAACCTTTTTTTTATTGGAAATTAGCAGTTATATCATAAAAAGTTAAAAGACAAAAGTGGTCTGGAATCACACAGAGGACCTAATTTTAAAAAATCAGGGCAAAATTCGGAGTTCGATCCCTATGTCCATGTTTTTGCCAAATGGATCCAGTGTGCGGCGGCAGAGTTGGCATTATGTGGCGTTGAGGTGTGCTACTGAGTTTCGGGTGCGGATTGGCATTGAGTATATATATCCAGAATGTGAGAATATTTCTATTTAATTGCCTTCAATCGATTTTAAGGCAATTTAATAGATCGACAGTAACGGCTTAAATGTCGGGAGCTCACGGGCCACGGTTGCAGATTGAACACCTGTCGGAGCAGGTCGCCGTTGATAGAGAAAGGAAAATTCTGCATAGATCCGCAGCCTTGATAGAATAATTTTATTCACCATTCTGTAGCTGGATCACTATTCTTTGAAAATGTTGAGGTCGATAATGATTATACAACACCAAAATGCAGTTTAAACGATTATATTGCTATTATATGTATTGGCATTTGTACTTGTACAATGATGGAATATCACTTTATAAATACAAAATGGTATGAGGATATCAGAAAATCAACGTAGTATAATATAAAGTAAGACTTAGCACGATCAAATAAATCAAATATTGAATATCGGCCACGTGAATAGTTGAATAAATCGACGTGTGTGCATTCCACGATGTATGAATGTTGAGGATTCGAGAGAAGTATGTCAAGAAAGAAAAGTGTGGCAATTCATTATTTCTGCCTACCCCTTCGAAGAAACGGCGTGATGGGCATATTAAAACAATAATGGCATACAATTATCTATTAAATAAAGCCAATAGACATTAACATTATTTTAATATTTTTTTTTTTTAATTTTGAATTTGTATACTTCTAAAAAAAACACTCTTTCTATAACAATGTGTATAAGAGTGTTTTTTAGTGGTATTCAAATTCAAAATGAAAATAAACCCATTAAAATAATGTTAATGTCTATGATATTGGCTTTATTTAATAGATAATTGTATGCCATTATTGTTTAAATATGATTTCGGGCATATGAGAGCCACGGCTAGCTCGAATGAAGCGCAATCGTGAAGTCCAATTTTCGACACCTTTATTGAGCAATTGGGTAAAATGGCAAAACGTTCTGACTACAAATCAACTGTCAACTGTCAAATTGACAGTCTGTAGAAACAATGTTGCCAGTTTAAAAACCAGACCTCTAAAAAAAACAACCTATATAATATTTACGTTTGACACTCCATCATATATAGATTTACCACCGAATCGTGCTAGAGATCACATTTTTACTTCATTTATTCTACATTCATCCTTATTTTGCCAGTTCCATGCTTCATTTCCATACATACATAAAAAAATCAATAATAAAACTTGTATAAAAAATGATTGATTTTAATTTGAATACAGATATTTTTTTTATCTGAACGTAAGTCAACATTCCAGCGCTCATATAACTAAAACATATTAAAATATTCTAGTTGATATTATTAGAATAACGAGTAACGAGTTTTATCATAACAAACAATTAGTTATTCGAAGAATGAATTGGAACCTATAGCACTAAGCGAATCGTGTGCTGTTTTGACACGTACTGCAATCCGAACTGTCACACGTATACAAGAGACAAATTAATGAGATTGGCCTTTATTTTGGACCTTGAAGGTTAGTCTTTCGACCCAGCATTTTATATGAGTAAGCGAATGAACAATACGTATATTTCTGCAAATACAATGATAAAATGTATAGAAACGTGTCATTTCCATAAAATATAATGATCTTAAAATAATTAACCATTGATATACGTACGAAGCCATTACTTGGTGATTTGACATATTTAAAAACAAAATTAAACACTAACACAGTACACAATGGTGTTATTCTACCAACCCTCATGTATGGAAGTGAAGCATGGAACTGGCAAATGAAGGATGAAAGTAGAAAAAATACAGTAGAGATGAGATCTCTTAGACGAATATGAGAATACTCTGTGTATCATTGAGTGTCGAATGAAAATATAAGAAGTGAATGCGGTGCGAATGATGGTGTTATGAACAAAATAATGAAAGGATCATTACGATGGTTTGGAAAAACGGTAAGAATGAAGGGGTAGGCGGAAAAAATGGACTGCCACACTTTTCTTTCCTGACATATTTCTCTCGCTTCCTCAACATTCACACATCGTGTCATGCACGCGCGTCGATTTCTCTGACTCCTCGCGTGGCCGACATTCAATATTTGATTTATTTGATCGTGCCACGTTTTCCTCGGTCTTCCTCTATTTCTGGTTCCATTTACATCTTTAACATATAATTTTTTTACCATTCTTTCTTTATTCATGCTTTCCATATGTCCAAACCATCTTAATGATCCTTTCATTATTTTGTTCATGACACCATCATTCGCACCGCATTCACTTCTTATATTTTCATTCGACACTCTATCATACACAGTGTATCCACACATTCATTTAAGAGATCTCATTTCTATTGCGTTTATTCTACTTTCATCCTTCTTTTGCCAGTTCCATGCTTCGCTTCCATACATAAGGGTCGGTAGAAGAACACCATTGTTCTTCTTCCCAAAAAGGCTTTAACTTTTAGAATAGTCTCTCTTATAGTGATTTTTATAACTTTGGGTATTTTTAGTCTTAAATTAATAATGAAAAATAAAAAATCACGGCGACGATGCAAAAAAAACTCAAATCAATCACATTGACATTTGGCGTTTAGTTCACATTTGCACCACCGCCACCCTACGTTTGTGGCTCTCTAATGAGGAAACATAGAAAGATGAAAAATAATTAGATGTGTAACAGCGTTCTTCAAGACACAATTATTTTTTTAAATATGGTAACAAATTACAAGATACATATATAAGGATTAATTTTATCTCAATAGAGACGAAGATGGAAACTGAATATGGTGATCGAGGTGTTTACAGGACTTATGACCTGTCATTGGTTGGGTTAAGCGCACGCTTTACGTAATTACAACATTCCCCATTCCACGTTTCTTATGACCACCATGTCAGACAAATCTTGTAAAACACCTCGATCACCATATTCAGTTTCCATCTTCGTCTCTTTTGAGATAAAATTAATCCTTGAATTGATAACCCGCAATGGGTAAATAAAATCCAGTATTCGTCTACAAGTATTTGTATACATTCAAAATGTTGTATAGATACATATATTTTTTTATGTCGCCGAATTAATTTTGGAACGCTCTGTATATTTCTACGACATTGTTTCCCTTTGGCATACCTTGAGGTCAGCGAACCCGAATGCATGAAGAGGGTGAACTGTTAAAGACATCTGCCTTTGTGTCTTTATTTCGAATACAGAATTCGACTTTCTGAATAATGAATACTAAATTTTTCGCGATTTGCTGTAGATTGCAACGTGAGTGAATTATCTGTGGTTGATTAACACTTTTTTCGAATAGCTTACGATGTATAATATTTTAAGTCTATTTAAATAACTCACTGACTAAGGATAAAGTAAGGATAAGTCGTTTTTTTAATAAACTAAGGATAAGTCGTTTTTTTTCAGAGCAGTGTATGTATATTTTTAATTTATTTTTATTTAAAACAAATGAGAAAACATTTGCACTTAAAACAGTTTAACATGAATTACAATTGAGAATTGAAACAGAGAACAACGGTTGTCCTGGCTGCGGAATATAAGGAATTGATTGGTTATTATGAAGAAGGAATCTGGTCGTGTCCAAGCTTGAACCCAAGTCCCCAAGTAGAAGTTAATTGTGAATAAAGAAAAAAAAATGTAAAAAACCTTTTTAAAATGTATATTTAGTTTTTATAAAATTTATTTTAAATATTTTTTTGTAAAAAATCTTTTGTAATAAAATGTATATTCGACGACCAATTGAGGCAGCACGATGCCATCTTCTAGTGATAGCTGCCGAAACCGGTCGAAGACACAAACATCAGAAGATTTAAATTAAATATACATTTGAATTTTTTTAAATTTTATTTTCATTCTTGGGTATAGGTAGAGTTGACAGGGAGCTGTTATCAACTATCAAGGGTCGGAAGACTTCACATCTGGGATATGTAGTGCGTGGGGAAAAGAGCAACCTTCTCCAACTGATATTGGAGGGGAAAATTGAGGGGCGCCGAGGGCCCGGTGGGAGACAAATGTCCTGGCTGCGAAACGTGAGAGAGTGCACCGGCATCCGAAGTGTGGAGGAGCTTTTCCGAGCGGCGCAAGACAGGGACAGGTTCGCCGAAGTGATCGCCAACATTGGGGGGACCCGACAGGGCACTTGAAGAAGAAGAAGAAGAAGATTGGGTTTAACCTATCACATGACATGAGAATCAAAAGCACAATGTTGTATATAGTAATTGGGTTCAAATAACCTGCTGTATATAATACAAATGTGGAAAGCAACGGATATCTATCACATTATAGGCCAAAGTGGCATTCCAAAAACCAGTAAAAATGTTACAATTGGCTGCAAACCAATCTACTGGATTGAAATTAGGGTGGATTAAGAACTCTCATTAAAAAGGCCCAAATGCCATTCAAAGAACCAGAAAAGATGTTAATAAACTTTGCTGCAAATCAATCTCTTTAATAGAATTGGAACTATAAAAAATCTGAAAATCTGGTGGTTCATTTTATGTGACTGTATCCCTTTTAAGATGGTTAGTAAATGTGAGAATTTCATCACTATAAACCAGCAGCGGTATAACACACCATCTGCAAGTCACGAAGAAAATGTACTCTCTTGTAAACGACTGCATTTCTCATGCCAATTGTGTGAGACAATGCCGATAGGCGTCTTCTGGCTTTTACAATTTTATTCGTGATTTTACATAATTGGCTTTCACGATAATCGCTGAGAATAGCATTTATGCCTGCTTTTTATTAAAACACTCTGCTATTTGCTGTGTTCCTACGATGTTGATGAGCTGTTTGGTAAAGAAGCAGATAACTTGGACTTGGATCTCCTGGCTTACAGAGGATCAGCTCATGTGGCTATTCCTCTTACGTCTGATGGGAACATTGTTGGAAGGTGATTTGGTGGGTTGTTAGTTTATGCGGGGGCATGATTTGTGTGACCCGGAGTGTTCCTCTGAAGGAGGATCGATTTTGGGCGCTTGTGGCGGCTGAAGGTGTTTGGGTCGTAATTTGAGAGGTCTTTTATTGTGGGGTTAGGATGTGAAGGGAGTCCTTTGTAAAAACGTTCGGCAGAATTTCAGAATGAATTCATATGAATTCATATTCAATTCGTTTCAGAATGAATTCATATGCGCCCCTTTTTGTACTAAAAAAATCCCCACACAGCGGTGCAGTGTTTTGAGTATGCATTTCAAAATGATAAATTAAACAAACATGGAAATCCGTATGCAATTGCTTTAATCAACTGCAGTTGAAATTCAAAGAATTTTATTTATTTTTTCTTGAACAATGATGTACAGTTTTGGCCTTGAAAAAGTTAAATTTGATCATGCCTTAGCTAGGCGAAACATGTCATTTCCATAAACAATGATAAAACTTAAAAAAAACTTCTTCTTCTTCTTCTTTTAATAGATCTGACAATCTGTGATACAGAAATCATGTCTCGTAGGATAATGAGGTCCAGCTGTCCCTCCATTCAATCCGTGTTCCAAGGTTGTGTTTCTGTACTATGAGCGCGAGTTTGTTTTACCCCGGGTAGGCGGCTAGCCTAACCCAATGACCCTTCTCTTTTCTCATCCAGTCCCAAACTGGCAACGGTGGAAAACTAACTAACTAACTTACCATCACGCCGTCTCCCCGGAGGGGTAGGCAGAAAGAATGGAACGCCACACTGTTCTGTCCTGACATACGTCTCTCGCTTCCTCTACATTCATACATCTTGTCATGCACGCACGTCGATTTTTCCGACTCCTCACGTGACCGACATTCAATATTTGATTGATTTGATCGTGCCACGTTTTCTTCGGCCTTCCTCTATTTATAGCTCCGTTCACGCCGTTTACATATACCTTCTTTACCATTCTGTCTTCACTCATTCTTTCCATGTGTCCAAACCATCTTAATGACCCTTTCCTTATTTTGTTCATAACACTTTCATTCGCACCACATTCACTTCTTATACTTGCATTTGTCACTCTATCATAAACAGATTTGCCACACATTCGTCTTAGAGATCTCATTTCTACTGCATTTATTCTACTTTCATCCTTCTTTTGCCAGTTCCATGCTTCACTTCCATACATAAGGGTCGGCACAAGAACACCATTGTGCACTGCCATCTTAGCTTTTTTGGATAGGCTTTTGTTTGCGATGACAACTTTAAGTGCACCATTTATTCTGTTGCCTGCCCCAACCCTTCTTTCAATATCCTTCTCCACCCTCCCATCCTTTGTAAACATACTTCCTAAATAAACAAATTCATCCACTTGTTCCAGATTTTCACCGTTTACACTAATGTTGCAGACTGTCATGCTTCCTTCTTTTTCGAAAATCATTACCTTAGACTTATTCACATTCATCATCAAATCGTATCGCTTGCATACCTCATACATACTAGACACCAGGGCTTGCAGTTCGTGCTCGTTGTCTGCAAGTAGCACAGCGTTGTCCGTATAAACAAACAGCTTACTGACACACCTTCCATTTTTGCACCTGCTTCCAACCCTTTCAGTTTATTCATGGAGGCTCTTTCACGGCTCTTTCATGGCAGTTTTAAGAAAACATACGTTTTAATTATTAAACATGGAGTTTTAAATCATTGTTCAAGAAGCATTAATTACGTTTCTATGGCATTATCAAATGTCATTTGATAATGCCTTAGGCAGGTGAAACATGTCATTCACATAAAATATAATAAAACTTCTAGAAAACAGACGTTTCCATTCGTATCAACTATATAATATAATGAATACGAATGGAAACGTCTGTTCTCTAGAAGTTTTATTATAATGAAAAACATATTCTAATTGCCCACATTAATGCATATTAACGATATACGAGTACCTACTATAAAAATATACATGTTCATATGTCACGAAATTAAATAAACTTTTAGCGTGTTTGAATGATTGGATTGAATGATTATACTAACTACTATTTGTTTGAGCATTGTTTTATTAGCGAAGACGGGCGGAGTTATAAATGCATATTGACACAAAGGAGACCAAATTGTAAATGCACGGGGAACGGACGAGCATATACATCCGGTCCGAATCGGACCTACAGAACTGTGATGAATCGAGGTCGGATAGACGATTATCTTTCAGTGCCTTATCTTTTGTCACTAGAGAGAAAGTCCTCATAATCTAAATTTCACGAAACAACTCCTTCATTGTTCTGAAGTCGGTCCATTTATGTTTTGAAAACATGTTCTCTTCTGTCTAACATTCCTTAAAGTAAATCATGTTAAACAAATGATTCTGTTTATACGAAAAGGAAACTTATAATATAATAATGCATGACTGTGTGCAGGTTGATTCAGCTTTGGACCAGACTGGGTATAGAGCGTCTTACACAGATACGCCATGAAGGCGGTTTGTCTTCCTGGCAGTAGCACTACATTCATATCCGTCCACTCCTGGCCGTAGATGTAGACCTCCTCTGCCTGCTTCCATGTCTGTCGATCCTGGACAATACACATCCATATTGTACCGGCAGTCTCTTTAATGTCGTCCCTCGATCGATGTTGAGGACGTCCAGGGTTTCGGGTCGCAGTTCTAGGACACCAGCAAAGGAGGCGTTTTGTTGGAAGCGACATGGCCTGCCCAGCGCCATTTTAGCGCTGCCACTCTTCTATAGGCTCTAATAGTGGTGTTTCTCACTCTGTCACTCGCATTGCACGCTTCAGACCTATATAAATGAAAAATATATTATATGTATACTATATGCGTACTCAGGAAGAACTATAACAAATCGAAGTGCTATAAAAATTAATCAAGAATTTCTGACGTAATACATAATAATATACTTGTATACTTGTAAAATATATATGAGCGATTGGAAAAAATAATATTTGCCTTATGTAGATCAACAAATCAGGTCGTGCATGCTAGTGTTTGTTTTTTTTTATGCCGATTCTGCTGTACAATATTTTTTTTATGTACTTAATTAACTATTTAATATAGGAAATATATATAATAAGTATTTATAGAGATTTTTGAATAAATTTAAACGAGATAGTGTAAAAATGTAATCGGAGATTTATTATCTGGGTCATGTACTCCGTGAGGAAAAGTACCACCTTCCCCAATTGATATTGGAGGGAAAAATTGAGGAACACTGAGGGCCCGGTAGGAGACAGATGTCCTGGCTGCGGAACGTGAGGAAGTGGACCGGCATCCGAAGTGTGGAGGAGCTGTTCCAAACGGCGCAGGACAGGGACAGGTTCGCCGAGGTGATCGCCAACGTTTGGGGCACTCAACAGGGCACTTGAAGAAGAAGAAGAAGAGAATAAGTGTAAACATAAATGTTGAATGAGCTGTTATAGTTTCGAGCTACCAGGGACTGAGACGCCCACTCTCATTTGATAGTCAACATTGGGGGGACCCCACATGACACCGAAAGTAGAAGAATACATTTTAAATATTTATTCTTTTATCTTTTCAGATGTCCAGTCTTGCCTACAGCGGGGGCAGACGGCCCTGCCGAGGTCCAGGCTCCACCATGTCCTGTGACAGTGACATCCGCTTCACAAGGAGACACCTCAGTCAGGGGTGTCGATGCGGCTGCGCCCTTCTTGCCGCCTTCTTCATTTTCCTACTTGTGGCTGCTGTCTGCGTCTACGTGGGATGTAAGTTCTTTTTTTAAATCTACCAAGTTAATTTAATTCGTTTGATTGTGATTTCAAATTAATTCTGAATTCAAAGCCCGAGAAGAGACGCCGTTTAAACAGCCAATTAAGATGTAAATCTTTCATCTCAATACATGAATCTTAATAAATATGTTTAATTATTAGTTATTTCTATCAACATAATCATAAGCGTGAAAATCTTAGATATAGAATAGGAACACGCAGACCTTGATGATGTCAAACTAAAAAAACATATTGATAATTACTTACTTACTTCCTATGGGCATACAACTCTTGAAGAGTTTTAGCCTCCTTGTTGATTTTTCGCCAAGCTCCTCGATCCTGCGGCTTTTGCTCCCAGCTGTCCGATTCGCCCAACCTAGCCAGGTCAGCCAGAACATTGTCCTTTAGACGCTGTCTAGGCCTTCTTAGAGGTCTTACTCCAGTCGGTCTAGACCGGTTTCGGCTACTAAATTTGCATTTTATCTTTTGCTGCCATTTTCTGGTGGACTATACCAGAAAATGACAGTGAGCTGCCGAAACCGGTTGAAACTAAAAGTCTAGTGGAATAAAGGATTTTTTCGTTTTTCATTTTTATCCTATTTATAATTATTAACTTCTATTAAGAAATTTTCATTTAAAACATGAATACATATTTGGCGTACATTTTTCTCCAATTCTATGATACATAGTCTTTGAACAGAGTTTTTGGAGTGATCTCATCTCACATCAAACAAATACATCGTCTGATTTTAGAAAAATCCTAAATGCATATTAAATTTATTTTCATCATTTTATATTTTTATCGATAATTTAAAATTTGAAAATATTGTCATCGAAATTAATATAGTCCTGTTTACTTATCTTTATAATTATATATAATTCTTCTGTACGAGCGTATGTAGTTGAATTTCTCCTAAACGGCTGAACCGATTTTGATGAATTTTTTTGTGTCACTGGATGGTTAAGATTCACAAGTGGATTCACAAGTGAAAAAACATATTTTCGTTCGAGCAGGACAACGTCTGTCAGGTTAGTGAAAATGTGTATACAATAAATCTAATTGCTCCATCGCTATGAGACTATCCATCTTGTTAACAAGTTCACTGTCACATTGATAAATTTAGCAAAGTTGTGATATTTTATTGACGAATATAAATAACATACCATTATCACGCATAATTGCGTGATCAGTACACCGCACATTTCCGTCATCACGCAAATGAGCGTGATCAGTAATCTGTTAACAATATGCGTTTTAAAATACATATTTTGATGAAACACAATTTTATGATTTGTATTTTTTGATTGATTATATCGACTTCACCATTATATAAAATACAATGCGTAATGGTAAATATGTAATAGCTAATTAAAATACAAGGTGTCTCAAAAGAATGTTTATATTTAGCGAATCGATTAAATAAAAGTAATCCATTTTTTTCGGAAAATTTGGTATTATTTATTATTTGTTATAGAACACAATATGGGAATTTATTTCTTAAAAATAATATCGTCCAAATGTAAACCCTCGCGTTCGCGGCACTCATTTAGTCGAACAGTAAAATTTCTTATGACAGCTCGGCGGGTAGACTCCGCGATGGCTGCTATTTCGTGGCGAATATTTTCTTTCAAATGCGCCAGGGAAGTCGGTTTATTAACGTAAACTGTATATTAGAGATAACCCCACAGAAAAAAAACGTCATTAGGAGTTAAATCAGGACTGCGTGGAGGCCAATTTATGTCACCTCTCCTGGAGATCAATTTGCCAGGGAAAATTGTACTAACTCGTGGCAGAGACTTATTGGAGTGTGTGACGTTGCTCCGTCCTGCTGGAACCATATTCTTTGGTTATAGTCAGGAAAGTTTTGCAATTCAGGTACCAAGAAGTCGTCTAACATCTTCACGTAACGCTCTAAATTCAAACACAATCTTTCTTTTGAGACATCTTGTATATATTATATCATTGTGTTACGGTTAAAAGTAATTGCAAAAATCGGCCCGTAATAAAACAATAAACACATACATACATAGAAATTTCTCTTTTATTTTTAAACTACCAACGTCCACATGCGTTAAATATATACTCGTACGTATTTAAATTTAAACAAATTTTATGCTGATTTGATGGGTCACTAAGACGTCATTAGCATAAAGCATTGTGTTATAATAAAATGTATAGAAAAAGAGGTCAGATCTGTTAGAAAGCATTTAAACTTACTTTTACATAGGAAGTGTTATTCGATATCCGTTTGTCTGTTGTCCTCGAAACAGGCAGGGAGCAACAACACTGGGAAACGTATTGTTTCTATACACATCTTATATCTACGATTACATCTAAAATATAATATAATAATGAAATAAAACGATGTTTTTTTTTAACTACTTCCACTTTTCACCGACAGCGACCGGTTTCGCCAGGCTCGCTGGCATCGACAGACTGGTCAAATATAATATCGCACCGTGAGTGTAAAACCGATGTAAGTGCAAATATACAGTTTGGAGATATGGAAGTTTAAACATTTCATATTGCTTGGAAAAACTGTTTTTTTAAATAAACCAATGATTGTCGGTTTATTGTAATATACCTATAAACCGAAAATCATTGGTTTATTTAAAAAAAAAAACAGTTTTTCCAAGCAATATGAAATCTTTAAACTCCCATATCTCCAAACTGTATATTTGCACTTACGTCGGTTTTACACTCACGGTGCGATATATAATATAATAATAATAATTAGGCTAATTTGTATAGCGTCGTTTTCGTGAATAGCTCACCTCAAGGGCGCATGACAATGTTTTTAGTCATGAGAGCTGCATTTGACACCAGCAATCAGATAACCGTTGTTTACATTTTATGCGATATTTTGAAAAGGTGGGTTTTTAGGTAACATTTAAAATCTCTCGGATTGTCATTGCATCTGAAGCGTGCAGGAAGCATATTCCAGGCGGATGGACCTCCCACTGCGAAAGCCCGATTTCAGAAATTTGTACGTGAGTTGCGCTTTGGCTCAACTAATCTGTCTATTGCCGAGGAGTTTGCTGATCGAAGCGTAGATTGCCGCAAGTAAGGGCTATCAGCAGTACAAAGTTCAGATATATAGACGGGTGCCATTCCGTGAAGCACTTTACAAACCGTCCAGCATAGTTATACTGGATTCTTTCGGGACACTTAGGTCAGTGAAGATCTTTTAGATGTTGTGAAATATGCGAACGAAAGAGATACTGTGAGTCATCGCAGTCAACCTGACATCATTGTTTTTTCAAGCTAACCCATGTTCACTAGAAAAAAATATTACAAGAGGACTTCCGCAATTGAGTTTCACTGTGTAATCACCAAGATGACTTTTTTATTTTTAGCTTTTGGAGGGCTTTTTTTGTAGAGAAAGGCAATTGCGAATGTCCATATTCTTCAGGTTTCTTGTTAGTGGTTGCATCGCTTTAGAATTATTGGAATTCTACCCTTTTCATTTAGGGTACGGCCACACCGAAGTGCCAGAGTAAGTCACGCCCTGTGGCGCGGAGCGTATAGTGTGGCCGGTCCCAGCGTTCGCCATACGTTGGATCGCCAGGTGTTATTTTGACTCCTACTCTACGTAGCGATCCTTTCATAATTTTGTTCATAATACTTTTTCCGCTCTATATTCCTTCCTTATATCAGCATTTAAAAGTTTGTCGAACTGGATAACAAATACTGGATTTTACCCATTGCGGATAAATTATTTTTTTGTAAGGATTAATTGTATCTCAATAGAGACGAAGATGTAAATTGTTTTCCTGAAACATAATATGGTGGCCGAGGTGCTTACAGGACTTATGACCTGTCATTGGTTGGGTTGAGCGATCGCTTTATGTTCCCCATTCCCAACAACATTCCCCATTCCGCCCTTCTTACGACCACCACGTCTGACAAATTTTTGGAAGTTGTATATATGCTAGAATGCTGCGCCTATCTTCACATTTTTAGTTCATTCTACACTAGCGTCATCTATTAAGATTGTTATGAAGATTCTATATGCCTTTGACAGGCGAAACACGTCATTAAATATAAAATCTTATAACACTTAAATGAAACAGGCGTTTTCATTCGTATTAATTATTAAAGTCATTGTTCTAATCCACGAGACGGTATACAAATCTAATTCAGATCTTTCCCGGCGACATTGAACGCTCACGAGAAAAACCTGTATTCTATGATATGTAATGTTTGCCTAACCTCAAATCCAATCCTAACGGTACCTTCTTGTTTTTACTACGTTTGCACTCACCTACGTATATTATGCCCATAGTTATAATACACTCTATATGTAATGAGATATTAGTCAAACGTCCAATCGAATAGTCGCGGTTAGAACGTACGTACTAACTAGGAAATCAACTTTGCTCGCTAGTATAATAATACCATAAAATTGAATGTAGGTATGCGGAACAACTAGATACATACAATAATGTGTCTATGATTATAAGTGTGTCGTTCTCAACAAAAAAAGCACACACTTATATTTTTAATATGCACGCTATTTACACATATTTTTCCTAGTATCAACATACTTTTTTCGTTGTAATTTTTTTTCTAGAAATTTTATTTTATGTTAATGCGGTTTATTGTATTTTATGGAAATGATATTGCCTTGCTCACACCAAGATTTATTTACTTATTTATATACGCTACAACCGCTTTTATTAAAATTGTTACAGTAATCAGATGTTACGTATGAAAGTGAAGCTTGAAGCTGGCAAAAAAGGATGTTACAATAATCAGATGAAAATTGTTACAATATTTAGATGCTACGTATGAAAGTGAAGCTTGAAGCTGGCAAAAAAGGATGAAAGTAGGAAAAATGACGTAGAAATGAAATCACTGAGAAGGATTTGCGTGAACGATATATGATAGAATATAAGGTAGAAATGTAAGGCAGATGATTGCATCATAAGTAAAAATAAAAAAGGAACCCTGAGATGGACATATGGAACGAATGAACGAGAGGATAATGGTTAAAAGTTATACACAAGCAGTGTGAGTGGAAATAGAAGCCGTGGAAGACTAAAAGGCGGCCACATTCGAAGTCGACAATGGACGAGCGTGCATGTTACGATGTATGAACGTAGAGAGGTATGTCAGGACAGAACAGTATGGCGGTCCATTTTCTCTGCCTACTCTTCCGGGGAAATGGCGTGATGGTTAGTTAGTTAGTTACCAGATGTAACAACATAAGAAATAAAAAAATTTAAGAACTAAAACGAAAAAAATAACAAAAAATAGTAATTCGTATCTTAATTGCTTAATTTAGAAGAGTGTTGTTATAATATCACAATGTATTAATTTAATTTCTATGAATCTGTCAATATTTCTCCAGTCTATGTTGGCATCATCATGGTGTTGATGTTGTTTGTAATACCCGATGAAGCCAACATAGTAGGCGTAACAGCTTTTGCGACGGTTTAATAGATTTTTTTTTTTTTAATATAATAACAGTATTTAAAGTTAAACAATTAATAATGTTGAAATTTTTAATGTTGTTAATTAATTAGTTTTTCGTAGAAGCTCACGGTAAATAATGAGAAAAAAAATATTATTTGAAGAAATCCTTCATATTATATATTTTGTTAAATTCCACTTTGTTTTATGGCTTCAACCGCTTTCGGCACCGTTAGCTGCATTTTTTTGGTCATCTTCTAACTAGAAAATGACAGCGAGCTGACGAAACCGGTCGAAACTAGAACAAGTGTAATATAACGAAATGCGCAATATAAATATTTTATTAATTTATATATAAGAAATTACAGAGTAGAATTCGAAAAAAAACCAAAAGTTTTTTTTCTTCTATATTCGCCATACTTTGTGTTGTAATTGCTTTATTTCTCCTTTTCTTTTTTATACACTTTGTTTATACAACACTTACATTAAAAAAATTAAAAATACATAGACATGTTTCTGACAAACAGTCCTTCTTGCAGTCCTTACAATTTTATAATATTTTAAAAATATGTATCTTTATAATATGTTACACTGAAGAAGGACTGTTTGTCCGAAACATGTCTATGTAATTTTAAGTTTTTTAATGTAAGTGTTATATAAACAAAGTGTATAAAAAAAAGAAAAAGAGAAATAATTGTTTTTCTAATTATAGTTCAAATTCAACTGTAAACTATTTGGCTCTCAGTACTAAAATTGTAGAATAAATTTTGAATAGGCGGTTGATGGGTAAATTTGCAGTGAACTTAATTAAACAATTGAATGTCTTAAATAAGAACTCATTTATTAAACATTGATTATGTACAGTACCTACTCTACACTTTCAAGTACGCCAAGTGACTGCACAGCTAACATTTTTGATTGTGCTTTGGGGTCAAGGTCTTCAATTCAAATAGTTAACCCTATAATCAATACTTGGGATCATCCTAACCCCACTCAGTGATAAAAAAATGATTTATTTTATTTTATCACTCAGTCTTTAGCACTTATTCTATATTTAAATACTAGTTTACGTCGATTACGACTGTCTATTATTTTCGAAATTACATGTGGATGGGGTCAGATTGAAGGCAACAAGGGTAACGAGTTTGAGTTCCGTTAATGTGAAATTTATTTGTTTTCTCATCGCATTCATATTTTTTCAATACAACCTCTTTTTCAGTTATAATCATTGTAATATTTTTTGTCTACAAATAAAAATACTTTTTACATTTTCTAAATACAGGGTGTTTTTTTAAGAGGTTTGGTTTTCAAACTGGCAAAATTGTTTCTACAGACTGTCAATTTGACAGTTGACAGTTGATTTGCATTACTTAAACACATTGTTACATAAATGGTGTTTTTTTAGAGGTATTCTTCTTCTTTTGGTGCCGTGCCAGGTCCCCCCAACGTGGGCGATCATTACAGCAAAGGTATTCGCCATAGTGATTCCTGGGAAAAGGTGACCAGAGTGGTTTCCCGTTGCCTTCTCTGGTGGGTTTTTCTGTCGGGGTTACCTTCCCTTGGCTGGTTGGATCTGCTCTCTTACAAAAATCTTTGTTCTGTTAACTAAGTTACTATCACGCCGTCTCCCCGAAGGGGTAGGCAGAAAGAATGGACTGCCACACTTTTCTTTCATAACATATTTCTCTCTATTCCTCAACATTCATACATCGTGTCATGCACGCGCGTCGATTTCTCTGACTCCTCACATGGTCGACATTCAATATTTGATTTATTTGATCATGCCACGTTTTTCTCGGTCTTCCTCTATTTCTTGTTCCATTTACATCGTTAACCTATAATTTTTTAGCATTCTTTCTTCATTAATTCTTTCAACGTGTCCAAACCATCTTAATGATTCTTTCATTAATTGGTTCATAACACCATCATTCGCACCGCATTCACTTCTTATACTTTCATTCGACACTCTATCATACACAGAGTATTCCACACATTCATCTAAGAGATCTCATTTCTTGTACATTTATTCTACTTTCATCCTTCTTTTGCCAGTTTCATGCTTCGCTTCCATAACATACATGTTCTGTTATATGATATATATTTAGTTGTTTGTGAATATGGTCTCGTCTGATCGTTTTGATTAGATTCAATGTGATTAATTAAGTTTCGAACGTATTTTTTTTTCGTTTTGGTTTGTTTTACCCCATCTTTTGGTAAACGTGACAGAAAAACAACTATGGTCTCTAGGGTTAAACTGGCAGTCTCTCAACTTGTAGGTGAAGCGGGGTATCCAATTACATTATAACTGTTATTTGATACGTACCTTAATTCATCGGAAGATTTGCTGATGTCATAGAATTACTCGTAAGGAGGGCACCGTCACACTTTTGCAACAAATAATTAAATTATTCGATTTGCGAAAAGGCATTTTGGCAGATTTGATTCTGTTACTTTTGTGGGTATGTGTGTCGAATGCGTGATTTTTGATTTTCTGTTTGGGTACAATGTATGTGGAACGCCTATGGCGAGGATTAATTGTATCTCAATAGAGACGAAGATGCAAATTAACAGAATATGGTGATCAAGGTGTTTACAGGACTTATGGCCTTTCATTGTTTGGGTTAAGCGCACGCTTTATGTAATACAACATTCCCCATTCCACCTTTTCTTATGACCACCATGTCCGACAATTTTTTTGGAAGTTGTATATATGTTAATCTGTAACACCACACTTCATATGGTAGTTTCAATCTACACACTAGCGCCATATATAAAGGTTGGATTTTAAGCATTAAGCAGAAGATCTTTGTAACGCAATGTGAAAGGCTACCGCCATTATCGATTTGCTATATAACGCTTGGAGATGTCACTCCAATTTATATGCTATAATTTGGACCAGTTTTTGTTTTTACAACATTTTTTGAATGTATACAAATACTTGTAGATGAATACTGGATTTTACCCATCGCGGGTTATCAATTCAAGGACTCCTTGAATTGATAACCCGCAATGGGTAAAATCCAGTATTCGTCTACAAGTATTTGTATGCCTATGGCGAGATTATAAAACAATACTGGATGTATATGCAGTATTATATTGTATATCGAAACAGTCTCCGGCCAAAATTGGGCGATTGTCTTCACATAGAAGAAACCATAAATAATGAACATATTTTTTATTTTTTTTTCACTATTTTAAATATACTTCTACCATGAAATTACAAAACAACAACATTAATTTTTCATAGAACATCGTCCGATTGTGGGTCTAAAGGGGCGTATTCATCCTGCTGGTGGTGAACTTATTAAAAATTTTCGTGTCTTCGCTTATTTAAATAGTAAGGAAAATATTTTTTTCTCTTTGAGACAAATAAAAATTATTATTTTAAATGCCCTTTTACATTATGAGTCAAGTCAGTCAAAATAAAGATAATGCATACTATTTTTATAAAAAACGTACGTTTTCTAGATGTTTAAGATTTATAGAAGTGACATGTTAAGCCTTAGGTACTAGGGTATTTTAAATGTTTTTGACAATGCCTTTCGTAATGCCATAGCAAAGCGAAACATGTCACTCCCATATAATTTGATTTCCGTATAGAGCGTTACAATATTTTTAATAAAACTAATCAAAATACAATGCACATTATGTTTTGAAATTTATCGTTTATTTTTACAAAGATTAATTGTATCTCAATAGAGACGAAGATGTAAATTGTTTTCTGGGTACAGAATATGGTGGTCGAGGCGCTTACAGGACTTAAGACCTGTCATTGGTTGGATTGAGCGATCGCTTTATGTTTAACAACATTTCCCATTCCGACCTTCTTACGACCACCACGTCTGAAAAATTTTTGGAAGATGTATATATGCTATAATTTTGCACTTATCTTCACATTTTTTAGTTCACTCTACACTAGCGTCATCTATTAAGATTGGGAAGCATTAAGCAGAAAATCTTTATTCAGGCACTGTGAAAGACTCTGCATTCTATCATACAGTACTAGATTACGCCTGGAGTGCTTGCTCGGCCACCATATTCTGTTCCCAGAAAACAATTTACTCTTACATCTTCGTCTCTATTGAGATACAATTAATCCTTATAAAAAAAAAATTATCCGCAATGGGTAAAATCCAGTATTTGTCTACAAGAATTTGTATACATTCAAAATGATGTTTATTTTTACAATTATTTTTTCAATTTTAGATAAACTCAAGGCGAACTATTTTTTCGTATTTAAAAAAAATCACAATTTTCACAAACAAAAATGGTTAGGCTTCATGTATATTTGTGTCACGAGTTTATCTACAGCGCTCTTGAAATGATTCTTCTTTCCGTCTCCTGTCAGGTCTCCCCAACGTTGACTATCACCCTTGAATAGGCCTCCCCGTCCTGGGCAGCTCGGACCAGCTCCCCCACAGTCCTTAGCCCCGTCCGCTTTCGGATGTTCCTCAGCCAGGAAACCCGCCTTCTCCCAACACCTCGTCGACCCTTAATCTTACCCTCCAAGATTAGATGTAACAGTGCGTACTTTTCGCCTCTCAGAACATGGCCCAAGTAGGACAGCTTACGGACTTTGATGGTGCTCAGCAACTCTCTGTCAACTCTGGCTCTATGGAGAACGTTTGTGTTGCTGACCATGTCAGTCCAGGAGATGCGTAACATCCTTCGGTGTATCCACATCTCAAAGGCCTCCAATTGGTTCATAACATTGACTTTAAGGGTCCATGAGATGATTAATTAATTAAAAATGGAACTTTATAAATCATCCAATATACTATTTTTATTATCTTAGAAAAAGTGCCCTCTTCACCATTTCAGTTATGAATTATTTAATAACACACTTTTTATATTATTATTACAAACATAATATTTATAGTAATTTACGTAAGTATTTCAAAAACTACGCTCTGTGAAAAGCGCTCTTAGGCTGGGCAGACAGAACGGCCATTCGGTCACGATTTTTATTGGTTTGATTTGTTTATTATCTCCGCAATTGATCAGGAAGTAATATTTATACTCGCTGCGCCTTTCGGTAAAAACGTAATTTGGTTCTTTGTGTAGTCTAATAATAACGTTGTGCAACGCTGTCTGCGTAGAATTTTATTTAAAATACATACGTTCATATCTATTTCATTTTTTATATCTAGTAACCTTGGGCAATAAGGCTTTGAAGGATAGTATCAAAGAATGTCATTCACATATAAAATAACTTGTCTAGAAAGTGTATTTTGTGAATTGACTTTCCTTTTTACTATGCTTGGGCCAAATGAACTGCCAAAATGAATGACAACCCTTAAACAAACTAATAGAAAAAAAAACAACAACAACAAACAAATTTAATGAGACTTGGACTTGGATCCTCTGGCTTACAAAGGTTCCGCTCTTGACGCTATTACTCTTATGTCTGATGGAAATATTGTTGGAGAGGTGATATGGTGGTCACCAAGAAAAATGAGTAGAAAAAAATATATGATAGAATACCTATGATAGAGTGTCAAATGCAAATATAAGAAGTGAATGTGGTGCGAATGAAAGTGTTATGAACAAAATAATGAAAGGATCTTTAAGATGGTTGGACACATGGAAAGAATGAGTGAAGACAGAATGGTAAAGAAGGTGTGTGTAAACGGCGTGAACGGAGCTAGAAATAGAGGAAGGCCTAGGAAAACGTGGCACGATCAAATCAATCAAATATTAAATATCGGTCACGCAAGGAGTCGGAGAAATCGACGTTCGTGCATGACAAGATGTATGAATGTAGAGGAATCGAGAGAACCATGTCAGGGCAGAACAGTGTGGCGTTCCATTCTTTCTGCCTACCCCTTTGGGGAGACGGCGTGATGGTTAGTTAGTTTTATACCTAATGATGAAGTAAGAATGTTTTAATCCCAGCCCATTCACGAATGTATCGGAGCCGAGAGATCCGTCTTCTCCCCACACCTCGACAAACACATGTCATGAGAATCAATAGCACAATTTTTTTACACAGTAATTGGATTCAAATTTAATAAGCTGTTGTTTACGATGTGGAAATCAACAGGAAACTACCACAAAACCCAAATGGCATCTCAAGAACCAATCAAAATGTAAACCAATCCCTAGGATTTAAATTTTTTTTAAATTAATGAAAAAAAAAATATTTTAATTTTTTTAAAATGTATTATTTAGTTAAAATCCACAGATGTTTAAACCAAAAGTTTTGGGAAGCCATTTTCGTAGATTGGTTGGCAAGATTATCAATGTTTTAAATAAATATACATTTGAAAAAGATATTTTTACCATTTTTATTTTTTTTTACATTATTTACAATGAGCTTCTACCATGAAATTTCGAATAACTACCTTACTCTTTTTTTTTAATTGACAAAATAAACGTAGCTTACTTCATTTGGACAGGCTTCAATCGCAAGATGGAGGAAAACTCATTTTGATCATATTTATCACACAGGTAATGCAGGATAAGAAGAAAAAGAATAAAATAGTTGCAAATACACGATAAAACGATCTGATGAATGATTTTGACGCTACACACGCCTTCCCTCGATATTGTACCGTCTCGATGTATGGGAGTATTTTCTGAACAATACTGATTTTTTCTTCAATTGTGTTTTTTTGCACTCTGGCGCCTTAATTACTAAGAAAATATTTTATTCATGAGCATAACGTTCAGTAGTGATGATTTCTAATGTGCTTTCTCCAAACGAATCTGGGTCAAAGTTAAGAAAATTTGAATATAAATTCCAAAACACCTATTTTTGTTTTTATGACAAATTAAAAATTAACTCCCACTCTTATCATTCCATTATATAGTATTATTTATGTTCTTAAAATTGTACATTAAAAAAAAAGATATATTCATAATGTCTTAATATATAATGCACCTATACATAGAATGACTGGACTTGCAAGTCAAGACATAGATTTTTTTGTATTTAATCTAAATTCTTTTCTGTCTTAACTTAAAGAATATCTATTCATCAGCTTGTCTCCATCCACTGCTGGACGTAAGCCTCTCCACCCCCACGCCATTCCTCTCTGTCTCTCGCCAGTGTTCTCCAAGCCCGCTGTCCGCACAATATCTTCGCTCCACTTGGTAGGCTGTCTCCCAACACTTCTTCGGCCCAACCTTGGTCTCAAACCCTCTGGCTTCATCTTACATCATCCCGTCGGCACACATGTCCAGCCCATTGCCATTTTATTCTTGCAATGCGTATCCCTATGTCGGTGACCCTGGTGCGTCTTCTAGTCTCCAAGTTGGGTATATGGTCTGTTAGCGGTTAACAAGTATCGATTTCTACCAAACCCATTATTTCTGCAAACCAGCTCAAATTTATACTATTTGTTGTCACTGTTTTTACTTTGTAATCTTTTGTAATCTTGTAATCTTACCACAATATAATAAAATATGTCGCTAGCCAATTGTTAGTCGGTAACTTCGAAACATGTTGTGTAGTCTATAAATATAGTATAGTGGAAAATTAAACAGTGTTTTCTTTTTAAAAAATCCAGTGTAATTAAAATGTCTTTTGTTTTAACTAAAATATACTGAATTACGTGAAATAATCATTTAATAATGATGAAAACATCTGTTTTCTAGGAATATTTTCATATTTTATGATGAGTAATGTGATTCGCCTTGTTACGATAACAACCATCCACAATAAGTTTGTTTAAAAGAAAGTTTTTTGTGACAATATTGTGTATTTATATATAATTCAAATCAGTAGGTATTTTTTTTCTACTACTGTATACAAGTTTGTTTTTAGCCTTTTATGTTGATTTTCGTGACATGTGATAGGTAGCTAATCTATCGCCATTTCATTGTCACGCGAATTCTACATTAGACCAAAGACAGTGAGAATAACACGCCGGGAATCAAGCCCGCTACCTTCGATCTGGTTGTCATGGCTCTTGTCACCCTGCCACGAAGGTCGTTTTTGATTACCCTTACTGTTTTATTTACAATAAGGTTAAGTTAATAAAACTTATGCTACTGCAGTTTTATCAAGTGCTGTTAGAAATACTGCAAGGTTAACAGTATTGCTTTCTCTAGCGCCATATAATATAATTGGATATTTTTAAATATCTTTATCGCAACTCGTTATCACAGGCCCAGTAAAATATTAACTATGGATGTCAAAAATATTATTATATCGAAATGACAGTGCAAATAAAATATAAATGAAACTTCCAAAGAGTTCTTAAAAATAAGCAGCTGTTTGATAACAAATGAATTATTTTCTGCAAACCAATACATAGTAACCTCACAACTTCTCGATCACAATATTTTTTTCTTTTCTCTTTCTAAAGCAGCTTGAATTTTTTATGAATTAAAAAACTGTTTTTTCCACTATTAAGTTTATTTTTCTCAATATGTTTCGACTTCATCGTCGGGAGAACGACATAAATTATCTAAAATTAAACAGCTTGGTTAAGGTCTTAACCATGCAACCATGCAACCATGCATCCATGCAACCATGCAACCATGCAACCATGCATCCATGTATCCATGCAACCATGCAACCATGCAACCACGCTATCGTGCAATCATGCAACCAAACAACCATGTAACCATGTCACAATGCAGCCATGTAAGCAATGATACTATGTAAAATGTGTTTATCTGTGAAAATCATTCTTGAGCATATTTAAATAATTTATTCCAATGTACTTTATGTATATTACACGTGTGTACATTAGACACGTCCCTATTCGTACATAATATTTATTTTACGAGCGTCCATTGTACGTTCGCCCATAAACCTTATTTTCGTTTCGGATATGCATTGGTTGCTTTCAAACACATCGGTATGTACAGAACCTCATTTCTTTAATCTCCTTACATATTATTATTTCATTAGCCAATAGAGACAAAGATTCGGAACACCTGCATATAGTCGAATATAAACCGTGCAGCCATCATCAATAAAGCATTGTGCATTCCGAATATTAGGCTTCTAGATTTGATGCAAGTACTAAAAAGACAAACATTGCCGTTAGAAATTGTCTCACGTAAAAATAACACATGTGTTACAAAACGCTTTTAAGTGTTATCACAGTTTCAAATGTTCCGGATTGCTCAAGAATGATCAATTGAAGTCACCTGAGTAAAAATGATTATAAAAATATGTTTATTGTAAAACTGGCTGTAGAGAACCAACCCATAGATCAAGTCAAAACCTTCAGGTATCTAGACATAGACCTGGTTGGAGGATTTGATCTGCGGGAAGAAATACAAGCCCTAGTCAACAAGGCAGCTGTAATCTCTGGTGATCTATAATCCACAATATATAAAAACAGAGATATGGCCATTAAGATTAAGATGAAAATCGATAAAGCATGCGTAAGACCAATAGCAACATATGGCTTTGAGGCAAGGGCGAACACAGTCAGGACCAAACAATTTCTGAAGACTTCCGAGATGAAGACACTGAGGACGTTAGCGGGCAAGAAACTGAGAGATCGCGTGAGGAACACCAGAATTATAGTTATGTGAGGTTGAGGATATTATAAGATGGAGCAGACAGCGAAAAAGGGATCCCCTATTTTGCACTACATAATCAGCCTCACGGGATACGTCCTCCTTGAAGACCTCCCTTCCACCCTCGTGGAAAGATGGAAAGACTGTTAGAATCTACCTCACATGAAGAGTAACCCTCTAGAGTACAGACCACATAGGTCTACAACAAGGAAGAAGAAGATGAAAAAGTTTTTTTTTATAAAAAGTATAATAGATTGAGGTCATCAGACCAAAAATAACACTAAGATATTTTTTACAAATAACGAAATATGTGTTTGTTACATTATTTTATGCGTTGAGGAGAAAATGTACATATAAAGCTAATCCTCTACTAATTATAAAAATTCTGAAAGTGCATTATTTATTAGACAAATTGCGCAAGATACAAAAATTGTGGAAATCCTCATTCGTAAATTTTCTCGCGTGTGAACACTTTGCTTGGTAGAAGTTAATTGTAAATAATAAAATTAATTCATGTTTAAAAAAAAAAATCATTATATCACGTACTATATTTAAGAGCTTACAGCGTTAAGGAGCTTCAAATATCGCGGATTTAAATTTGAAATAAACATAAGGTGTGTATCATTTGTTTATAACACCTGATGATGCCAATATAGGTTGGCAAAACAGTTGTCGCGACAATCTCATAATGTTAAATTGTAATTCATATAATAACAGTGTTTAAAATTTTATTATTATTTTTATAATTTTTTAATTTCATTTTTTACTCACTTACCGTGAACATATTCCATACATGTACTTGCGTATACTTTTAACCCTTATCGGACGCTAGCTTTTGTATCTTTTGCATATGTTAATCTATCAATATTTAATTTTAAAAAGCACTATGTATGTTAATCGTTTAATTAGTGATATTCAACTGAAGTATTTACGCGCCGATTCCATAGACAACAAGATTCAACATGATTCATCATGGTCACTTCACACGTGCCTTACAATCGCAGCGAAAAAATTCTGTTGTCACGCCAGAGGTGACTTACGTCCGTTAAGGGTTAATAAAGCAAGATTCACACACGTTACGCGTGAAATTGTAGTATCGTGCGTGGCGTGTTTACATGGATGTTTCTCAAGAAGGCATTTCTCCCACGATAGTGAGTACCCACTGCGCACTGACACGGTCACGGATTGAGGAAGTTGGTTTTATTATAACTTCGCTTTAGCCACTGTTGGTTTGATACATGAACACGTAACACATTGTGGCACAGGGCCGGCACATATTAAAAAATGCCCAAACCGTAGGGTAGAGTACAAAGATTTAAAATAACTCGGAAACAAATTAGAAACTTTTTAATTAAATGTTTTAAAACTTCGTTATAAGATATTTTAAAACTCACCGTTTCTAAAAGCCTTATGTTTTATAAAAAAAAAATTTTATCCGCAATGGGTAAAATCCAGTATTTGTCTACAAGAATTTGTATACATTCAAAATTTTGTATAAATATAACTGGTCCAAGTAGCAGTCGATGTGGTCCCTCCAGAATCATCTTCTCTGCCTAGTCCATCTCTAGAATTTCTTCATTGAGTTTCCTATCTCTAAGGATTCTACCCACAATAGGTCGCAATGTTCTCATTTCTGCTACTCTTAAGAGATGTTTGGTTCTGACAGTGTCTGCTCTTGCTTCGATTCCGTATGTCATTATGGGCCTGATGCATGTTTTATAAATTCTAACTTTGCTTTCCACTAGCATATGCTTATTGTCCCAGACAGTGTCCCTTATACATCCGAAAATAACTGCAGCTTTATCAGTCTGTTTTTAAACTTCATTATATAGATCGCTGCAACTAGATATCTCCAGATATCTGAAAGGGTAATACGGATGATTTTATTTAAAATGTAATATTTGGCAATATATTGTCTGATACACCTCTGCTGTGTGATAATATATGTGTTCCGTGCAGTCGATAGAGTTGACATAGAAATAACATGACGAGCTTGTGCGTAATTACTATAAATTTTATTGCTTGCACTGAGTGTCGCGCTCGTGACTACCTGGAGACATTCAATTTTCTTTCTCTCATAACCAACAAGTGCCTTAGGTTACGTACTCTACTACGCACATAAGTACCCACCTACACGCCTATTCCATGACTCTTTTAATTATATAACAAAACAAAAATATTATAATATTTTAAGGATTAATTGTATCTCAGTAGAGACGAAGATGCAAATTGGAAACAGAATATGGTGGTTGAGGCGTTTACAGGACTTATGACCTGTCATTGGTTGGGTTAAGCGCACGCTTTATGTAATACAACATTCCTCATTCCGCCCTTCTTACAACCACCATGTCTGACAATTATTTTTGGAAGATGTATATATACTACAATGTAACACCACACTTCACATTTTTTAGTTCAATCTACACTAGCGCCATCTATTAAGATTGGATTAAGCATTAAACAGAAGATCTTTATTAACGCAATGTGAAAGGCTACGCAATGTAAAATATTATTTTTAATTATCAATAGATACTTAGACATTATTGAATGTGATATCTTTATATATATAATTCTTTGGTACAGGCGTATATAGTTGAACTCCTCCAAAACGGCTGGACGGGTTTTGATGAAATTTTTTGTGTGTATTTAAGTCGGTCCCTGGATGGTTAAAATTCACAATTCACCCGGCAAGTGACGATTAAAACCATCTGGGAAGTTCATGAATAATTGACCCTCTGAGAATAATTCAAAGTGATGTTTGTTTTTCATAGATGGCGCTGATGTCGAATTATATTTTTAAGCATGCGCAAATAACTTGCCTTGTAGCGTGGCGTATATTTAAAATTCTGTTCACTGTATTTGTTGCAATAGCAATATAGAATCAATAAAAAAATTGTTTTTCATTTAATAGATCTATGGCACACAATTCATGTCTTCTAGGATGATGGGGACCAGCTGTCCCTCCATCTCTTAGACGGTCTTCCAGGTAAACGGTGTCCCGAGGGGATTTCGTAAGCGGCTGTTGATGCGAGTCCATCCATTCTGGCTACATGGTCCCTCCAGTATCTTCTTCTGGATCTATTCCATCGAACGATATTCTCTATTTCGCAAGTTTTCTTATGTCTGCGTTATGGACAGGATTTCGGAGAATTGAAAAATATTATCCAATAAATATTTTTTTATAAAATAATGAAAGTACTTTTATGATGGTTTGGACACATGGAAAGAATAAATGTATAAGAAATGGTAAAAATAAGTATTTTACAAAGTTTACGATAAATAAACGTAACTAGAAAAAGAGGAAGGCCGAGATAAACGTGGCACGATCAATTAATTAAATATTGACTGTCGACTTCGTCAAGAGTCGGAAAAATCGACGTACGTGCATGACACGATGTATGAATGTTGAGGAAACGAGAGAAGTATGTCAGGAAAGAACAGTTTGGCGGTCTATTCTTTCTGCCTACCCTTTCGGATAGACGGCCTGATGGTTAGTTGGTTACTTTTTTTTATTCCTATATTGATAAAAATGTATTTAATAACATATTATAAATATAATATATATATTTTTCAATAGTAAGGGATTGGTTTGCAGCGAAGTTTATTAACATCTTTGCTGGTTCTCGTGATGCCACTTGAACCTTTTTATTGTGGTAGTTTTTCGTTGCTTTCCACATTTGTAAACAGCACATTATTTAAAAAAAATGCATAGATTTTCACGGTTGGCAGCAATATATTTTGTGTGATTTCTCCTTCTCGACCGACGTTTCGGAGATCGTTGCAGTCTCCATCTTCAGGGTAATTATTCATCATCACCATCATTATCACCATCATTATTGGTCATTACCACCACCACATTACTCTGAATATGGAGACTGCAACGATCTCCGAAACGTCGGTCGAGAATGAGAAATCACACGTTTTTAACCAAAATCACACATAACATAGCACATTATTTAAACCCAATTACTGTATACAATTGTTTAACTATTGATTCTCATGACCTGTTATTCTGTGTTAAAATTCTGAACATGACACTATTTATCAAGATATTTGATTATTTAAAGGATTCAAATGTTATCGCCTAATTTGAATATATTGATAATTCACTTTGTTCTCTTTACTTAAATTACAAATAATTTTACATTGAATATTTGTATAATGTACTCGTATAATGTCAGAACTCTTTTTCAGTACGGATTGAATGTGAAACTGCTTTCTTCTTTATCCTTGATAATTCGAAATGATTCATATCTTCATACGATATAGCTGAAGTCCTCGCTTATTTGACATTTAGGTAAATGCAGGAAACTAATAGATACGTAACTACAACATCATATACAGAGACAAACACGTGATTGAAAATCGAATAGAACCATGATTTAAATGTGGAATATAATCATTTCCGTTTTCTCTAATCTCGGTCCAAAGAGGAAATTATCTCATGTTTTTTTTGTGCGTTTTATTAGTTACTTTGACGATGACTACCGATTGGAAGAGTGTGCTCCAAGGTTCTCTTTGACGTTTCGAAGCTGAAACATTTTCCTTTTACCGACTTCGCGGCATCCATCGACTTTCAATTAAAATACGACTGAAAAACTATAAGTTTAATCCTTACAAATTAATGAAGTAAAAATGTTTTCAGCTTTAATAGTTATAATAATAAAAAATAAAGTCAATTTAACTTTTAATATTATTAATTCATACGAATGAAAACGTCAGTTTTGTAGAAGTTTTATTATATTTTACGGGAATGACATGTTTCGCCCTTCTAAGGCATTATCAAATCACATTTGATAATGCCTTAGAAGGGCGAAACATGTCATTCCCGTAAAATATAATAAAACTTCTACAAAACTGCAGTTTCATTCGTATTAATGATTTAATATGGAGTTTTACATCATTGTTCAAGAAATAATATATATAACATCTGTCAGATCATGTAAACAATTTTATAATATTTAAAAAAATGTATCTTTACTGAAGAAGGAATGTTTGTCCGAAACATGTTAATGTAATTTTTTTTTAATATAAGTTTTGTATATACAAAGTATATTAAAAAGAAAAGGAGAAAAAAACAATATTTAATATTATTTATTGATTTTTCTTGCATTAACAATTAAGGGTGTGACTAATAATCATAATGATACTATATAATACTAAAATTCAAATGGATTCTTTGTTTTTGTTTAATTATTTTAAACATCTGTTGTCCCAGCTAATGTTATCTGGAAGTTCCCATTTTGTGGAAAATTTGTGTTGTTACTGAAATTCTGAAACAAAGCTACAAACACAAATACGGCCTTCCTCCGTTAAAATTGATTCCTTCTTTTAATTTCGTAGACTTAGACTTTATAGTCTATAAATAATATTAAAGATGTTACTAACATTATTGGAAACTATCTCCCAGAAATGAACGAACTCTACGTAACATTAAAATTCAGAGTAAATATACCTTTTCCCAACCTTTCTGCGTTATCCGGGTTTATGACCATCAATTTCTCTTAATGTTTCCATTCTTGGCAGCTTCGAGTATGCTCAATTACTCCGGGTTAATAGTACATTGATGATTAATATACCAGACAGACACACAAATGAAGAAATGTCTAAAAGAAAGAGAAAACACAACAATGGAAACGAATTCCCACAAAAGTAATCTTTATGACATTATCAATACCGAAAGCATCCAGCGGAGCATTAATTGTGACGGCAGTTTGATCCGTACGACCTATTGCCCAGTGATGGCGATCGAATATCACGTTCTGTCCTTCTTTGTCAGATTTGCCCGAATCTTTCTTCCGGATTTGGATGTTCTACATAACCAATGGAGATTGGACTAATGGCCATCTCTACCAAGACCGCTGTTATACTGTCATTTTTTCTTTCGATTATAGACACCATAGACAAAGTTGCTATTGAGGTCACGTTACTGAAAATTATGTCTACTCGTATAGAAAGTACCGCGATTTATTGCATAATATAAAAAAGTGTGTAAATGTTTTTTATATGCCTAGCTAAAACTAACTAACTACGAGTATTATCAGAACAGAAGAATTATTATATATTTTATAATTTTATAATAAAGACTGTCAACTATTTATATAAAATATTTCAATGAATTCATTATGATAAACGTATCTGAAAACCGAAGAAGCCAGAGAATTATCAAATGTTATGTGTGGACCTTGAAAATCAACTCAATAAACAGACTGGCAGCATTTGAAATGTGGCTCTATCGCCGAATGCTCAGAATTCCCTGGACACACATGGTTACCAATACCGAAGTCCTGAGGCAAGCTAGAGTTGACAGGGAGCTGTTATCATCTATCAAGGTTCGGAAGATTTCACATCTGGGTCATATTGTGCTTGTGATCATCTGCCTTAAATTTATTCCTTATTTCGTCATTCTTTCATACTCGTATATCAATTTATTGAACGCTAAGGCATTCATATTGTGGAATCCCATAGTAATATACTAAGAAAATTTAAAAAAACTTTGTTTAATCCACTAATTATTTTAAAAATATTAAAAAAAAACACGACATGTCTCGGAGGATACCTCCATCTTCAGATGTAAAAAAAAATTCACCTGAAGATGCAGGTATCCTCCGAAACATGTCGTGTTTTTTAATATTTTTTAAATATTTAGTGGATTAAACAAAGTTATTTTCTAAGGATTAATTGTATCTCAATATAGACGAAGATGTAAATTATTTGGAAACCGAATATGGTAGTCGAGGCGTTTACAGGACTAATGACCTGTCATTGGTTGGGTTAAGTGATCACTTTATGTTTACAACATTCCCCATTCCACCTTTCTTACGAAACCACATTTGACAATTTTTTGGAACTTGTTTATATGCTTCTATTTTTAATAACTTCACGTTGTTGTACACTAGCGCCATCTATTAAGATAATGATTAACCCGCAATGGGTAAAAATCCAGTATTTGTCCACAAAAAACAATTTCTATAAAGTTAGTTTCAATTTCCTAAGTCCATCATATATCGTTTTTCGCACCTTCTTCTCAGTGATCTCATTTCTACGGCATTTATTCAATTTTCATTCTTCTTTTACCAGCTCCAAGTTTCAATTCCATACATAAGGGTTGAATAGTACTTCATTATTTACTGCCCACTTTTCTTAAGTGGAATTAATAAAATTTACATTTAAAAAGCAATTAGTGTTTTACAAAATATTTATAAAAAACTCGTCTCATTTTATTTAGAGTTGCACCATGTGTCAAAGGTAATGCTGAAATGCAGAAAAGAACACTTAAATATTTTTGCTGTAGGTACGCCTTTCGGTTGAATGTGTAATAGGCGCCCAATGAAGATCTTAAGAATTATGATTTGGAACTGTTTGGACAGATATTAACGGTACTCCAGCGACCGCATTTCCCCGCGGACGGACCGCGCGCAATATGGACCAAACACGTAAAAAACATTATCACATAGACTGCAATAATACGGAACTTTATAAAAAATGTTTCTATAATAATGAGATAATTTCATATTATTATGGTGCTTTTGATAATGGGCCGCGAAGACACTTTTTTTCTTCTGGCGGTTCGATTTTGAGCCGCACGGATGCCTTCCATTGCACTGGCATACTTATTTCTGTTTGCGAATGTGTTATAGAATTTCAATTACTGTCAATGATGCATATCGCCTCGATGGTCGCATTTTAAACGACATTTATAATAATAGCAGCCTGTACACTCTGTTGGTAAGTAACCAACAGGAAGTCTGTTCGTTTCTTCAATTATTACTTGAACTAATACAGTTATTTTGAATCAGATGAGCATCAGTAAATGCACTAGGTAGGGCCTTAATCGTTTTAATTTTTTTAAAATACATAAAATACAAAAACGAGCATGAAATACAAGTCCTGGTGAATTGTATGTATGAGGTATGCATACGAAATGATCTGATGATGAATGTTAATAAGTCCAAGGTAATGATTTTTGAAAAAGAAGAAATCATGACAGTCTGCAAGATTAGCGTGAATGGTGAAAATTTGGAGCAAGTAGTTGAGTTCGTGTATTTAGCTAGTATGTTTACAAGAAATAGGCGAGTGGAGGGGGATGTTGAAAGAAGGGTTGGGGCAGGCAACAAAGTGAATGGTGCACTTAAAGTTGTCATCGCAAACAAAAACCTATCCAAAAAAGCTAGAATGGCAGTGCACAATGGTGTTCTTCTACCGACCCTTATGTATGGAAACGAAGCAAGGAACTGGCAAAATAATGATGAAAGTATAATAGAATAAATGCAGCAGAAATGAGATCTTTTAGACGAATGTGTAGATACTCTGTGTATGATAGAGAATGAAAATATAAGAAATGAATGCGGTGCGAATGATGGTGTTATGAATAAAATAATGAAAGGATCATTAGATGGTTTGGACATATGAAAAGAATGAATAAAGAAAGAATGGTAAAAAAATTATATGTTAACGATGTAAATGGAACCAGAAATAGAGGAAGACCGAGGAAAACGTGGCACGATCAAATAAATCAAATATTGAATGTCGGCCATGTGAGGAGTCAGAGAAATCGACGCGCGTGCATGACACGATGTATGAATGTTGAGGAAGCGAGAGAAATAGAAGAGTCAGGAAAGAATAGTGTGGCAGTCCATTCTTTCTGCCTACCCCTTCGGGGAGACGGCGTGATGGTTAGTTAGTTAGTTAGTTGGTAAAATACATTATCAAACTTAAAATTTTACATTTTTATCTTTGTTTGGAGGGAAATTTGGCATTTCCACACCACGCTTGCCATGCGGGTTGGTATGTATTAATTCCAGCCGCCCCTGACATGGGGAATAGACGCTGTTTGTAGCCGCCCACTGTGGATCAGACGCTACTGCCTGTTGGTCCACGGGAGGTATTTTTAGTTTCCCTCCTACCCTCCATTTCTGGCGAGCCTTCCCCTATCCGCCACCTGAGGACGTGTCTTCTAGCGGTTACAGGCTCCGCCGAAAACTTGGAAACCTGCTGACTTGGAGACCGTTGACGGCAAAGAGAAGTGCAGGGCGACCGCAACTACGGTGGAAGGATGACTATGAATAACCTGGATGCAGTCTGCACAGGACAGAGTGACATGGAAGCGAATGGAGGAGGCCTTTGTCCAGGAGTGGACGAGAATAGGCTTAGGAAGAAGAATCAAACTTAAGCTTTAACTTAAGCTCAACAGATATTTTCCTAAAAGTAAGCGAAACACAGCATCCAGCTTTTTTCTGACATGGTCCCCCTTTTCTCCTGGCCAACTTTTCAACGACGATTGGCAATGGATAACTTTGCCGTCAGTGCTAAGAGCTGGATCTCCGAATATCCACTCTAAAAAAATATTGGCCCGGTTGCTTTTTGCTTTTTACCAAAAAAACGTTTAAGTTTTTTTCGTCGTTGTAGTCGTTTATACTGGACAGTCATCAGTCGATACCGACACGTCACGCGTTTGCGTTGAGCAAATAATCGTTTTGTTTGTTTTGGTGGTGTCTTCTTACTTTTAATTATTTTAAATTAATTTGTTCCTGTAATCAGACTGACCTCTCTTGGGAGGTTGACTCCCAACCATCTCTCCGTCTCTTCGGCGGTCTTCCGGGGGGACGGCAGCCGGCAGGAATCTGATGCGCCACAGCGTGTGGGATTCTGGTGGGATCCATCCTCTGCACGTGCGCATTCCAGTATCTTCTGCGTTGTCTGCCCCATCTCACGACATCCTCCACCTTGCAGATCTCGCGGATAGCCGTGTTCCTCACCCTATCTCGAATAGTCCTTCCTGCTATCATCCTCAGCATCCTCATCTCTGCCACCCGTACTTTAGCCTTCGTTCTTGTGGTATCCGCTCTGATCTCAATGGTATATGTACTATACTATACCTACCATCTTTAATTATTATTACAATCAAGTCGGCCAGATTTGTAAGTATTGATTTCATGATGAGACGTGTAAATCAGAATTTTGCAGATAATGATGATCTTCACTACGTATCTTTATTTAAATTAGCTCTAAATGGACCATTAAAACCGGTTTCCCGCTCTGGTTTGTATAATCTGAGAAAACAATTGAGTTTTTTTAGCTATTAACGAAACAACGTGATTAACTTTGAACTCATTCTGTGAAATCAGTTATTTCCAATGCCGGTATTGTTGATTGGACATTGAAAGTCATTATATTGTGAGTCTCTTGTTTTAAACTGTATTTTATCATTAATTAAATTTGAAAAAGTAAGATTCTCTATTATTTAAGCGTGCTTTGCTAGAAATGTGATAAGTGATAATTAAGAATAACAAATTAGTTATTTGTACCAATTCGACCGTTCCTCCGAAAACAACTGATAAAAACATTGGTATGGAGTGTTTTACTGTACGGCTGCGAGACTTGGTGCCTGGGCAAAAGAGAACGCAAAAGGTTGGAGGCATTTGAGATGTGGACCTACATTGGTCGTAGTTTGGTCATGTGTTGCGACACGAATGTTTCCTGTATGATGTATTGGAGGGAATGGTCGAGGGATCGATTGGCACAGGACGACCTCGCCAGGAGTACCTAGACCAGATTTGCGAGATATGGGCTACATCTCTTATACGGAGTTGAAAAGAGTTGCCGAGAACCGAGCGGAGTGGAAGAGGAGATGCGTCGCCTTGCTGCAGACCATTCATTAGATTGAGACCGGAGAAGAAGAACCCTAACAGTTTTATTTAATACACACTTTCCAATGATTGGTTTAAATTTTGGAGTACATACGTCTTTAAAACAACGGATGCAATTAGACATTTTAAAAGTAGAATGACCGTTTTTACAATGGACGGCTAAAATGGCTGCTAAGATCGCATGACGTCACGCCTCAGAAAATTTCACGTAAATGCATCGAGGTAGTGAATCAGTACGTTAGATTTAATTTTAAAGCTTAATAATGAAAAACAACCCTGTCGATGTCTATGGTTTGTACTGTTTATTAGATAGCAAAATATGATAATACAATAAACGTAATAGAAATGACATCTTTAATTATTTATTTAATTTAATCTTTAATGCTTTTTACCAAAAAAACGTTTAAGTTTTTTTCGTCGTTGTAGTCGTTTATACTGGACAGTCATCAGTCGATACCGACACGTCACGCGTTTGCGTTGAGCAAATAATCGTTTTGTTTGTTTTGGTGGTGTCTTCTTACTTTTAATTATTTTAAATTAATTTGTTCCTGTAATCAGACTGACCTCTCTTGGGAGGTTGACTCCCAACCATCTCTCCGTCTCTTCGGCGGTCTTCCGGGGGGACGGCAGCCGGCAGGAATCTGATGCGCCACAGCGTGTGGGATTCTGGTGGGATCCATCCTCTGCACGTGCGCATTCCAGTATCTTCTGCGTTGTCTGCCCCATCTCAAAACATCCTCCATTTTGCAGATCACGCGGATAGCCGTGTTCCTCACCCTATCTCGAATAGTCCTTCCTGCTATCATCCTCAGCATCCTCATCTCTGCCACCCGTACTTTAGCCTTCGTTCTTGTGGTATCCGCTTTGATCTCAATGGTATATGTACTATACTATACCTACCATCTTTAATTATTATTACAATCAAGTCGGCCAGATTTGTAAGTATTGATTTCATGATGAGACGTGTAAATCAGAATTTTGCAGATAATGATGATCTTCACTACGTATCTTTATTTAAATTAGCTCTAAATGGACCATTAAAACCGGTTTCCCGCTCTGGTTTGTATAATCTGAGAAAACAATTGAGTTTTTTTAGCTATTAACGAAACAACGTGATTAACTTTGAACTCATTCTGTGAAATCAGTTATTTCCAATGCCGGTATTGTTGATTGGACATTGAAAGTCATTATATTGTGAGTCTCTTGTTTTAAACTGTATTTTATCATTAATTAAATTTGAAAAAGTAAGATTCTCTATTATTTAAGCGTGCTTTGCTAGAAATGTGATAAGTGATAATTAAGAATAACAAATTAGTTATTTGTACCAATTCGACCGTTCCTCCGAAAACAACTGATAAAAACATTGGTATGGAGTGTTTTACTGTACGGCTGCGAGACTTGGTGCCTGGGCAAAAGAGAACGCAAAAGGTTGGAGGCATTTGAGATGTGGACCTACATTGGTCGTAGTTTGGTCATGTGTTGCGACACGAATGTTTCCTGTATGATGTATTGGAGGGAATGGTCGAGGGATCGATTGGCACAGGACGACCTCGCCAGGAGTACCTAGACCAGATTTGCGAGATATGGGCTACATCTCTTATACGGAGTTGAAAAGAGTTGCCGAGAACCGAGCGGAGTGGAAGAGGAGATGCGTCGCCTTGCTGCAGACCATTCATTAGATTGAGACCGGAGAAGAAGAACCCTAACAGTTTTATTTAATACACACTTTCCAATGATTGGTTTAAATTTTGGAGTACATACGTCTTTAAAACAACGGATGCAATTAGACATTTTAAAAGTAGAATGACCGTTTTTACAATGGACGGCTAAAATGGCTGCTAAGATCGCATGACGTCACGCCTCAGAAAATTTCACGTAAATGCATCGAGGTAGTGAATCAGTACGTTAGATTTAATTTTAAAGCTTAATAATGAAAAACAACCCTGTCGATGTCTATGGTTTGTACTGTTTATTAGATAGCAAAATATGATAATACAATAAACGTAATAGAAATGACATCTTTAATTATTTATTTAATAAAGTAATAAAAAATTTCAAACACATTTTACAACTTATAAAACAACATTTTATAAACAATTAATAATATAAAAATCACAAATGAAAAAAAAAACCCAAAAACCTTAGACATCGGTACTTACAACATTTAAAGCATTTTCGACGAAATATCGCAAGAGAACCGGCATCTTTTACCTCATTTGGCAATTCGTTAAATAATTTGAATCCTCTATAAAAAAACATCTTTCTCTGTACTTTCAAGTCTGGGTCTCCAGAGTCGGAATCTATCACGACCTCTCGTCAAATAGTCATGTATTTCATAACTACATGCTGTAAGATAAGACGAATGTGTGTCGATGTCTATGGTTTGTACTGTTTATTAGATAGCAAAATATGATAATACAATAAACGTAATAGAAATGAGATCTTTTATTTATTTATTTAATAAAGTAATAAAAAATTTCAAAAACATTTTACAACTTATAAAACAACATTTTATAAACAATTAATAATATAAAAATCACAAATGAAAAAAAAACAAAAACCTTAGACATCGGTACAACTTACAACATTTAAAGCATTTTCGACGAAATATCGCAAGAGAACCGGCATCTTTTACCTCATTTGGCAATTCGTTAAATAATTTGAATCCTCTATAAAAAAACATCTTTCTCTGTACTTTCAAGTCTGGGTCTCCAGAGTCGGAATCTATCACGACCTCTCGTCAAATAGTCATGTATTTCATAACTATATGCTGTAAGATAAGACGAATGTGTGTAAATTTGTATATGATGAGACTATTAAATGACAATATAAGAAGTGAATGCAATGCGAATGAAAGTGTTATGAACAAAATAAAGGGCCATTAAAATGGTTAAGTCGCATTTAAATAAACAATATGGAAAGATGATAAAAATAATAAAAAAACAAAATAATATAAGGATCCTTACGATGGTTTGTAAACATGGAAAGAATGAGTGGAGAAAAAATGGTAAAAAAGTATATCTTAACAATGTAAACGGAACAAGAAATAGAGGAAGATCGATGAAAACGTGTCACGATCAAATCAATCAAATATTAAATGTCGGTCTTAAGGAGTCGAAGAAATTGACGTGCGTGCTATGTATGAATGGTGAGTAAGTAAGATAAGATTGTTAGGAAATAACAGTGTAATGGTCCATTCTTTCTGCCTACCTCTTTAAGGAGACTGCGTGATTGTTATTTAGTTAGATAGCAATTCCAAATATTAAACAAAAAAATACCGTAAATTTCAATCTACATTCGGTGCATTCGGTAAGTGATATCTGTCACAGTTCCCGGTCCAGTGTCGGTGTATGTCTGAATTTTTAGTTAATTTGTAGCTGCTGTCTGTTGCCTCTTCCATGGTCACTCTGTGTACAATTTTCAAGGTCTCAAATTTGGTCAGGTCTGATATGTCCATTTGTTTTGTTTGTCTATAAACTTGTTTAGATGGGGTAAGACAGTTAATGTTATAAGCTAATTTAATTATTTTATTTTGTTGTCTTTGGAGTCTGGAGATGTCCTTTTGGTTTCCTGTCTCCCAGAAGGGAATCATGTATGTCAGTCGGCTTTTAACATACGCTTCGTACATCATAAGTACAGTAGCGAACACAGAAATCTTTTCACACTGAAAATATCAGTTTTTTGTAATTAAATATATATATTTTGTGATTCCTTGATAGCTTTTCACTCCAAATTATTAAGCAACACTGTTTAAAGATGATCTGCAAGAAAAGTGCCTTCTTAGGGATAATTTTTTTTTTCTTAATTTTAGAGTTAATTTGTAGATTTTCGATTTTTTGTCACAAAAATTAAAAATGCTCACATAATTTAAATAAACAAATATAAGAATGTGTGAAAAATGCACTCAGATATATAAGACTTCGTGCATTTCAATTGGCGGGAATAAAACTCTTCCAGATTTTTTTTGTAAATTTCTGCATTCACAGTTCCTTTTATGACTGCTAATTGCTCCACTCCATAAAAAGAGAAGCATCCCCAGACCATTTGGATGGATGCTTCACTGTCGGTCTTAGACACATTCTTATATTTGTTTATTTAAATTATGTGAGCATTTTTAATTTTGTGACAAAAATCGAAAATCTACAAATTAACTCTAAAATTAAGAAAAAAAAATGTTTTGATCCCTAAGAAGGCACTTTTCTTGCAGATCATATTTAAACAGTGTTGCTTAATAATTTGGAGTGAAAAGCTATCAAAGAATCACAAAAAAAAAAAATATATATATTATATATATATACAAAAAACCGATATTTTCAGTGTGGAAAGATTTCTGTGCTCGCTACTGTACATAATAATAATAAATTCAAATAACTCACATACTTCGTACATAATACATACACACATTCGTACATAATAATAAATTCAAATAACTCACACACTGACTTAAATGGCTATAATAATATTTGCAAGAAACAAAAAACTATTTAAGAATAATGGTCAGTTAATGTGAAATGGTCGAGTGATTTTAGTATTCCGTGTTAATAATGTTACGTACAGTTAGCGTGCCGGTTCTGACGGTGTCACCAACCATTCACTTCCTCCACTTTGGTGTATCCTTTGTTTTGCATGCTTATATTTAACTTCAAGTTTTTAGGAGTCCACTTTTTGTCTGAATGCTAAATTGTGTGCAATAAGTGCTGTTTTTCTTGCTCGCCATTGTGTATTGAAAACTAGAAAAGCGTTGTATAAACATTTCTCTTGTTATATTGTTTTGTTCTGACGCTCTGAATGAAATGTGTTGAACTTAAGCTTGTGAAATAAATTGTACCATACAAAACATTGAAAACGTTGAAACAGCGCACATTCGCTTTAAAATAATAATTCACTTATCCACTTGTGAGCCAATCATAATATTAGGTCCTTACATATGAAATTGGCGTTTTGCCGTACTGGCAACTTTGATCTCAAATATCTTCTCTTTGGTAAGGAATTCCAAATTCAAATTTATACAGCTATTTACTCAAGTATTTGTGTTTCGAAAATTATAATTTATTTGTTTTTTCCTCAATTGTTTTTTTTCTTTGCGTCACTCAGTTTACAAAATGGAAAACTTGAAATATCGCGTTATTTACGAGTACGAGTTCCACCGTGGCACCAGTGCTGCAGAAACGGCTCGAAGGATTAATGATGTGTATGACGACGGTGCCGCAAAAGAAAATACAGTGCGTTTTTGGTTCCAACGTTTTCGTTCTGGAAATTTCGACCTGCAGAACAAGCCCCATGGACGGCCGGATACCAAAGTTGATAATGAAGAATTGAAGGCTATTGTGGAAGCGGATCCATCGCAAACCACGTCCGAGTTAGCTGCAGGCTGCGGTGTTAGTGATAAAACTGTTTAAATCCACTTGAAGCAAATTGGGAAGGTGAAAAAGCTTGAAAGGTGGGTACCTCACGAATTGAGTGAAGCAAATCAACAAACGCGCGTTGACTGCTGCGTTGTATTACTCAACCGGCACAATAATGAAGGGATTTTGAATCGAATCATTACCTGTGATGAAAAGTGGATCCTGTATGATAATCGGAAGCGCTCATCGCAATGGCTGAACCCTGCCGAACCAGCCAAACCATGCCTCTCCGGACCTTGCCCCAACAGATTACTATTTTTTTTCGAAATTTGGATAACTTCTTGCAAGGGAAAAAATTCAACTCCGATGGGGCAGTCCAAACCGACTTCAAAGATTTTATTGATTCCCGTCCGAATGTTTTTTTTTAGTAAAGGGATCGATGAACTACCCATGAGATGGCAAAAGTGCATAGATAGCAATGGTACATACTTTGATTAAATAATACTCGTATATTATATTTAAAAAAAATCAACTTTATGTTCCTCCCATACAAAACGCCAATTTCATATGTAAGGACCTAATATAAACAAAACAAAACTAGATGTCGTCAAGAAAGAGTAAAATTATTTTGAATACAAGAGGGAGGAATACTTCGATTCTATCTGAAAGTAATTTATAACGTTGATTTGGTCCTTCGTGCCGGATCTTGGACTTGGCTGAAGAAGATGGAGCAGCAGGGCGCTAAATGTACGTCAAGAGCACCTTCAGTGATGAGTGGCTTCGCAACACGCTCAAGAATGGAGGCGTTGTAAAGGAAGTCTCCAGTTGCCAGTGCTCGAGTAAGGACCATCCTTACGCTCCCGCTATCATCTCACGTCAGTTTTCCGTTCCGTCGAAAAAGTGGACATTCAGTGTGGAATATCGTAATGCTTTGAGCGGAAATAAATAGATCGATCTGAGACCGATGTGATTATTTGGAAAAGTGACGTGGGGATATGTGTGTTGCACCATCAGGAAGCCGTGCTTCCGCTTAGCCGAGTGCCAGGATCGATTGCAAGTTTCGGCTAAAGCGACTAGCTGAGCTTTAGGCTGGAACAACGTTTATGAATCATTTTCAATTTTGTTCTGATTATTGCTGTATGACAGTAGTGTAGAAAATAAAAGGGAAACGATTGAAGGACGGTGTAGACCTGCCACAAAGCAAACGCCACGGCTTATAAATAAGAATAATAATTTAAATACGCTTTTTGATATTAAAAATCTAGAATCTTAGAATCCTGTAGTCCTGAAGTCGAGGCATTGGAACAACAGAAAAGGTATAGGAAGACTACAAAAACATTTAGAAACAATTCTAAAGAAAGCATACGTTGATGGAGTACGGAGTCGAGGAAGATCAAGGAAGATATGGCATAACAATATTAATTCAATTTTTAAAGGTCGGCCAAATTAGAAGTCTGATAAATCGACCGAAATTATCAATATACCTTATAATACTCAACATTTTCTATTATTATTTTGTCTTTTTATGTATACAACAGGATTTATTAAAAACTTATAACTGTATACTTTTTTTAGCTTTTGATAGGTAGCTAAACTATAATCATTTTATTGTCACGTGAATTCTACACCAGAACAGAAGAATTAAACATGTGTCAATAACAGTACGAGTAGAGTAGAGGACCTTCGTGACCGAGTGGTAAGTTCTACGAATGCACACCGAAGATCCCCGGATTCGAATCCCGACAATGGCCGTGTGATTGTCACACTATATTTGGTCTGGTGTAAAATTCACGTGACAATGAAATGGCAATAAACCACACGTCATGATAATTGATATGAACGGTATACCCTTTGCATCGATGTGTAATGTCGTTGTTGTGATGTGGTTCGGTTGTGCAAATGAAAAGTCTCAGGTTGGTAAACAGCTGTTTATTGCGGCACAAGCACAATTCATAAACAATAGCGATAGTGCGAGAGTGTTCGAGTCAATACTTGTTGCCTGTCTGGAGGGCGCGGCACTAAGACCGGGAGCAAAGACGGGATCCTTGTGTGCCAGCATATTAACGCCAAAGGTTGGCTGATTAACAAACTAACTAACTAACTAACCATCACGCCGTCTCCCCGAAGGGGTAGGCAGAAAAAATGGACTGCCACACTTTTCTTTCCTGACGTCGCATGCACGCGCGTCGATTTCTCTGACTCCTCACATGGCCGACATTCAATATTTGATATATTTGATCGTGCCACGTTTTCCTCGGTCTTCCTCTATTTCTGGTTCCATTTACATCATTAACATATAACTTTGTTTACCATTCTTTCTTCATTCATTCTTTCCATAATATGTCCAAACCATTTTAATGATCCTTTCATTATTTTGTTCATGACACCATCATTCGCACCTCATTCACTTCTTATATTTTCATTCGACACTCTATCATACACAGATTATCCACACATTCGTCTAAGAGATCTCATTTCTACTTCATTTATTCTACTTTCATCCTTCTTTTGCCAGTTCCATGCTTCGCTTCCATACACAAGGGTCGGTAGAAGAACACCATTGTGCACTGCCATTCTAGCTTTTTTGGATAGGTTTTTGTTTGCGATGACAACTTTAAGGCACCATTCACTTTGTTGCCTGCCCCAACCCTTCTTTCAATATCCCTCTCCACTCGCCCATCTCTTGTAAACATACTACCTATATACACGAATTTTCACCATTCACGCTAATGTTGCAGACTGTCATGGTTTCTTCCTTTTCAAAAATCATTACCTTGGACTTATTAACATTCATCATCAGATCATTTCGCATATGTTAGCTGAGTTAGCGGAGTTAGTTAGTTTTTCGCATATGGTTAGCTGAGTATATGGGATTAATCCGATCACGATATTAGAGGTATCTGTGGTAACCATAATAAAACCATGGTTCGCTCACATTTTGAATTCGTACTTCCTGTTTGGTCTCCTTACTATTCCGCGCATATCGCACACAGAAAGAGTTAAAAAAATATTCCTCAAACACATCAATTTCAAAATGTGCAGGTCTTTTCCTGATTACAGGTCTGCCCTTGCGTTTCACTAAAGTAATTGCAAATTAGCAAATTGACCATTAATACCCCTATGATTCGTACAAGACACACCGCGAGCCAAGTATTCCACCTTCCTGCTTATCGCACAAATTACGATCAAAACGCGGAAATGCACCGGATATGCGACATTTTCAACAAATCTTTTAATGCAATCGATGTTTTTCACCTAAACGCTTATGATTTAAAAAAAAATAGTTGCACAAACTTTTCGGTGTGTATAGTGCTATAATGTTATATTCCTTTACTTGTATTATTATTATTTTCTTTTTGTTAATTTTTATACTCTACCTTAGTTAGTTTTATCTTGATTTTAGTTTAGTTAAATCTCGTTTCATAAGTCTATAATGTTAACTGTGTTCATTCATTTATATTATGTAGTAACATGTAATGGGCCTTATTTAAGTACTTCTTTGTGTATTTTTATACATATACTTATTCGCTGTTTGTTACCCTAAAATAAATAAATAAATTAATTTAAAAAAAAAACAAGCGAAAGAAAATTTTACTAGAGTTGAAAAAAGTAAAATAGAAAATATATAAAATTACCTACATTGAGCAAATCACAACTACAGTTTTTTTTTTTTTTTTTTTAATACAACAGGTTGTTTGAACCCAATTACTGTACACACATTAATTTTAGCTATTATATTGATGATTCTCATGACATGTGATAGGTAACCAATCTATCGCCATTTTACTGTCACGTGAATTCTACACCAGACCAAAGACAGTGTGACAATCACACTGCCATCGCCCGGAATCGAACCCGGGACCTTGAGAATGGAAGTCAGAGATCTTACCACTCTGCCACGAAGGTCGAAGTATAATAATAATTTGCAAAAAGATATATTTAAACCCTCAGAACGACGGACTAGTAGCCCTTTGATGAATCGAATCCGGTCGGTAGTACAGTGGTTAAAACAAAGTGCATTCTAATTGAAGTCGTTAAAATAATCGTATAAACAAAAAAGCTTAACAGATTATTCTGTATTTCTACTTAATGATATTTACGTTCAGCTAAATGTCAATAAATCTACATCAGTGAATGGCTTGAAGTGGTGAAAGTTGAGGCGTAAAACCACTGATCTTTGTATCCATACCAGTAATGTCGCGGCGATATAAATCTGTGTAACGATATACCGGGACTTTAATGCTATTGACAATGCATTGTGATACAACGCGGTTGTTTATTTACTAACCACTCAACACAATAATTTGAAATTAATTTTAGATATTTCGCTCTTTAATGAATTTGTGTGCTTAAAAAAATAAGAAAGTACGAGAACAGGTCAGTAAAGCCTATGCCGTGTCAGTGTGTCTGAAGAATCTGGTCTGAAAGAACAAGCACATGCGTATCGACAGCAAGATCAGAATAAGACATGCGTGCGACTTGTCATACGCTGTAGAGACGCGGGCCGACACTGTGCTAACTTAGGGTCTACTAAGAACATCGGAGATGAAGGTCCTAAGATCAATTACTGGAAAAACTCTCCGAAATCGTGTCCGCAACGCAGACATAAGAAAAACTTGCGAAATAGAGGATATCGTTCAGTGGAGTAGATCCAGAAGAAGATACTGGAGGGACAGACTTGCGTATACAACCGCTTATGAAATCCCCTCCGAACACCGCCCACCTGGAATACCGCCTAAGAGATGGAGGGACTACTGGACCTCATCATTTGACGAGACATGATTTCTGTGTCACAGATCGTCAGATCTATTAAAATAAGAAGGAGAAGAAAAAAATATCCCTGACCGGTTTCGAGATACAACAATTCAGCAAAAAAATGCAGCGGTTTCTTTTCGTGATGATAGTGATTCAATCAATTAATAAATTAGCGTGTTTTACAAAAGCTATTTTAAATTTATAATGAATATTCATTGTTAGTCATCTCCATCCACTTCCGGACGTAAGCCTTTCTACCTCACGCCATCTCTCACTGTCTCCGCCAGTGTTCTCCAGCCCCTTACCGCTGTCTGCACAATATCGCTCCATCTGGTGGGCTGTCTCCCGACACTTCCCCGACCCAACCTTGGCCTTCATTCAGTAACCTTCTGGCTCCATCTTCCATCATCCCGTTGACACACATGCCCAGCCCATTGCCACTTCATCCTCACAATGCGCACCCTTAGATCGATGACCCTGGTGCGTCTAATAATATCCACGTTGGTTATATAATATCTAAGTGAGACACCCAACATGGATATTTCGTTGGCTACTTGTGCATGAATGAAAACCAATATTTTTACTAAATCAAATATCATAAATATTTATGGAGTTCTAGTGTCAATCTTTAAGTGCGGAAGTAAAGCATGAAGTTGACGGAATAATGATGGTAGAATTAGCCGTTCAGTGATGGACTAGGCCTCCCTTCCCGACTTCCATAACTCTCTATCCCTCGCCGCTCGGTACCATTGACCTTCTGCAAGCTCTCTTGATGTCATCAGGCCATCTTGCTTGTGGTCTGCCTGAACTTCTGTGACCGGTCACTCCAGGGTGCGTTTGGTCCACCGATCATTCATTGTCCTCGCTATATGGCCGACCGAAATCCACTTCAACGAGACTATTTTGCACCCTACGTCGGGATGGTAGTAGTATTTAGTATGTAAGATGACTTTAAAAACTCGTCTGTAGGCCTCTCCCAAAGCACGCCATTATCCATTGCCACTCTCATCTATCCACGCCCAGCAATCTTTATAATATCAGTCAGTAAGCAAGGGGACGTCCAACTCTACGTAATCCTGTACGCGGTCTCCACTTCATAACCCGTCTTCTACATCGGCTATCGGTTCTCTGTCAAATATGGCCAGCCCATCATTACTTCAGCCCGCCTATCTTCAGAGCCATCCCAGTCACTTTGATTCGTTGTAGAATAAATTTATTTCTTATTCTATTCCTCAAAGTTATTCCAAGCGTGGGTCATTCCATGACGACCTGGAACTTGTACACTAGACCACTTGTCAGCGTCCACGTTTAGGCTCCATATTTTATGACTGGAAGACTCACTAGTCTTGAGGCATTGTGGTATTTGAGAAGCGGAATATATGATGCAATTTCTCAAAGGCCGCCCAACCAAATGGACACTTCGATTGGCTTCTTTCTCGAAGTTATGGTGCCTGTCCACCGGAGCGGAGCTAGGTGGCGGAGGGGTGAGCGAGGTAAAAATCCACTTACCGACGACACACGACATTTTAGCTCCGACTCCGCCCGGAGATTTTATGCAATTCTATTGGTGGATTTTTACCTCGCTCACCGCTCCGCCACCTAGCTCCGCTCTGGTGGACAGGCACCCTTATACCTGCCTAATTGCATGATTGTGAATGCTTTTAAGAATTTGTGAAAAAATATTAGGCTTGTGAATGCGTCATTAACAAAGTTTAAAAAGCGTCACTATAATGAATAAAATATTGTATACAAATAGTTTAAATGAGACTAGAAGACCGCATATACCCTATTCAGTCAGAACAATCTAGGAAAAGTATGTCATGGTAGAAGTGTCTAATGGTCCATCTTCTCTGTCTACCCATTACTTTTATAGTTATGGCGTATTAGTTGGTAAAATTATCTTTTATTTGCGTAATTTCCACGTAACCATGAACTTGGTAACAGTTTGTTTGCAGCATACACTGTGCTGGGTATTCAATACACTGTCATAAGAATCTTTATTTTTGTTTAAAATAAAGTAAAATTATAATAAGGTAACATGTGATAGGTAGCTAATCGCCGGACAAAACAGTGTGGCGGTCCATTCTTTCTGCGTACCCCTCCGGTGAGACGGTGTGATGGTTAGTTACTTAGTTAATTGATAACTGAAAACGTCTGTTTTCTAGATGTTTTTTCGTGTGAATGACATGTTTCTCCCGTCTAAGTCATTATCACATTTCACATTTGATAATGACAAAGACAGACCATATACATATAACATTCACATAAAATATAATAAAACTTCTAGAACAACGGATGTTTTCATTCGTATTAATTATTTAATATGGAGTTATATCTACACCACTATTCAAGAAACAATAAATACCCTTATTCTACATATTCTCTTTGGTTTTCTCTTTTCAATTTAAATAACTGTCAGTCAAATGTTCATAGCATTACTTTTCAAGCTATTATTTATTAAGTTCTTCGTCAAAGTAAAGTCTATACTGCGACCCAGATACATTTTATCAGATAAGGTGCAGACGGATAACACTCCTTAGGTGCAGGTCTGACCTTTGGGGAATTATTTGTTATCCGAGGATCCTTTCACAACGCAACGAGAGTACGCGAGGTCGCGTGCAGCGGGGTTCTGTACCATATATTACATTGAACATGTTTAGACCCATTGGCGGTACGTTATTTTTAAAAATTTAACTATCTTCAAAACTTTCTCTTTCACCAATGAAAATTTAAAAATAAATAAAACTAACTAACCATCACGCAGTCTCAGGGTAGGCAGAAATAATGGACTGCGGCACTTTTCGTTCCTGACATATTTCTCTCGCTTCCTCAACATTCATACATCATGACACGCACGCGCGTCGATTTCTCTGACTCCCCACGTGGCCGATATTCGTTTTCCTCGGTCTTCCTCTATTTCTAGTTCCATTTTTACATCGTTAACATATATATATATTTTTACCATTCTTTCTTCATTCATTCTTTCCATATGTCCAAACCATCTTAATGATCCTTTAATTATTTTGTTCATAACACTATCATTCGCACCGCATTCACTTCTTATATTTTCATTCGACACTCTATCATACACAGAGTGTCTACACATTCGTCTGAGAGATCTAATTTCTACTGCATTTATTCTACTTGCATCCTTCTTTTGCCAGTTCCATCCTTCGCTTCTAATCATAAGGGTTGGTACAAGAACACCATTGTGCACTGCATTTTAGCTTTTTTGGGTAGGTTTTGTTTGCAATGACAACTTTAAATGCACTATTCACTTAGTTGCCTGCCCCAACCCTTCTTACAATATCCCTCTCCACTCGCCCATCTTTTGTTAACATACTACCTAAATACACGAACTCATCTACTTGCTCCAAATTTTCACGATTCACGCTAATGTTGCAGACTGTAATAATTTCTTATTTTTCAAAAATTATTATCTTGGACTTATTCACATTCATCACCAGATCATTTCGCATGCATACCTCATTCATACTATTCACCAGGATATGTAGTTCATGCTCTTTGTCTGCAAGTAGGACAGCGTAAACCGCATAGTAAGTTTGTTTTTTACATTTTAAAAATTCTCTTTACAAATGAGTTCCACTCAGGACTTCTGAATTTCTTATCAAATATGTCCATGGTATACGAAGCATTATTCTGTGTAGCCATATTTTGATTGCTACCAACCGGTTCATAATATCGTCACCTGAGAGTAAGAAGGTTCCAACTGACAAAAGTAAAAAGCTGAGAAAAATGAAGTCAAAGTTTTGTTGGTTTCGGGTGTGTATCTTGGAATAAAAGGGTTTTATTTCAATTTCCAGAGATTCTTTTACCGAGAAACATGTAAATTTTGTCTGGCAACAGTTGGAATAATAAAGTTGATGATGATATTAGGATTTAAAATACTCCGTAACCTCATTGATAGCCCATACCTCTTAGAGTGTTATGGTCTCAATGCACCGGACAGGTATGCTCGCGCTAGAAGACACGATCTGTTGTGCATACCGCATAGCAGGACAAATGACTCGGGGTATGGTGCTCTTGAATGAGGTGTCAGTCGATGTGGACATTTTCCAAATGACCTATACGTCCTTTAAGGAACATATAGGTACATAACAACTGTTAAATATTGTTTTATTTTATTTTAATTGTTTTCTTTTAACATGTATTTTAAAATGTATGTAAAATGCATGCAAAATTTATGTAAATTGTATACAGTAATAGGGTCATAAAAACCTGTTGTATACAAAAAAAAGTTCTAAGCTTAAATGAATCCTTCTTTAGTGAATCGTGTGTTTTGAATGATCAGATGGAACTTGATTCTTTTCGTAATATCAAAATGACGATATTATTACATGTTTTTTTTAATTGTGCGTATAGATAAGGTTAGTAAGAACCATTTTCACGAATAAAAGCCAAATGTGAAATTTTGTTAGTTGGAACCCTCTTACTCTCAAGTGACGATATGCACTTAGTCCTGGTTTCCGAACGATACAGCAGAACAGATTAGATAAAATAACATATTTTTTGTGCATTTGTGGAGGAAGGTATGGGCGACTTACCTATGTATCGTTTTCAGTAGCGCTGAGTGTTATTAATTTAGTGACACTATACGTGGAGGCAATCGTTTTGCATTTTTAAAAGAAATTTTAACTCTTTTACTAACGTTGTTATGTGTTTTTGCTATTATGGCTTATATTTTCGCTACGAACAATGATTTTCTTCCAGTAATTAGATGTATCGCTTGATCAATCCCCGTCCACTTATTAGCAGGCCTACAGCTGTTTCGTAAGCATAGTTGAAGAAAAAGTAGCGTTTTCGTTTGCATCAGTTATTTGTTATATTTTGGATGTTTCTTCCCAAATTTTTAATATAGTTTCGTGGCGCACATGCCTCCACTTGACCTCAGAGCCTCTGGGCCCGGCACCGGCGCTATTTACAGCCTTTAAATGCCAACTATCGCACCGCTTTGGAGCATTTTACGACTACTATTGTTCCCGGTGAACAATAATTATAACGAAATATATTTTAAAAATACATCATACATTAATATATTTAGATACACCAATTATTTTCTGAACACTATCAAAACAAACTTCGTACAATACTGGAAACTACATCACTATAAAATTAAAATGAAACATTAATTACATATGATTTTTTATATTTTTCAACAATCAACCCTTATTTGTACATCGGTAGAACTTATTAGAACTTGGTAGCTATCCGTGGCTTTATCCCACTGCATACCTCTTGGGCATGCTGGGGACCAATAATTTGCAGATAAGAAGATATAGGTGCACAGTTACCCATTTCTTCAGACTTATCAGGGGATTCTTTGAGAAATCTTGGGGGCTATCCATCTTTATGTTTCAGATGGTTATCTTCGACAGCGTCAGCACGCACTGTTTTATCTCCCAGCATCCAGAACCAACCTGCCTCTGGTGATGCCGGTGTGGAGAGCAATCAAACTGCTGAACGTGATCGCTTCGGAGATCGACGTCTTTCATATTCGTGAAAATACGAGTACGTTCAGAAGACGAATACTCTTGACTTTGGAGAGTTTCTTGTATTCCTAATGTCGAACCATCTCTCATGTGTTCCTGGTATTATATATTTTTTTATGTCGTTGTTAGTAATATCTTTTGAGAAAATAAACTGATTTGATTGAGTTGATTATATATTACAGAAATGAAAAAGTCTGTCATGTGCGGACATGCTAAAGAGTGGTAGAGAGTATGCCGTACGAGTCTAAGTTTGTTCGGCGGCCCTAACTCATAAACTCACAAGTTATAAGGATGCCTGAGATAGGATATATTGGAGTTCATGTTTGAAGAGCCGCAAGAAAGAGCCGTATGCGGCTTCTGTCAACCCCTGGTCTAGGTTGTATGATCGGTTTGTGACAGTGAGCTGTCCTGGGGTGATAAACTTCTTTCTCTTTGGCGGCCTCCCTGGTAGTCTCTTGCTCCTAGAGTTCTCATTTTTAACAATTTTCGTAAGTCTCGTATCTTTCACGCGATCTACGTGGTCTATCAAAGAGTGTCTTCTACTACTTTCCCGCCTCACTATGCCTTAGCAACATATACAGATCTCTCATTTCTGATCTGACCTCTTAGAGCGCAGGGTTCTCATTTCTGATACAGTTATGTTATGTAACATTACATAACAAATTCTGAACAAAAATATCTGACAATCTAACTAAAAATATATTGTATCGCATTAATTCGGATTACCACAAAAGTATCCATTGGGTACCATTTCGATAGAGCTTTTATTGGGTAATTTCTATTCTTAAATGACGAATGCTACTGACTTTTTACGATTGTAGTTTTTGCCCAAGTCGTTCCGCCGCGATAAGGTTACTGCGTGTCTAATGCTAATGAGAGGGGTTCAGTAAACGTATATTCTCTAAAATTACTATATAATTCTTGCAGTAACATCTAAACCGTGCATGCTATATTATTTACAGTCTTTTTTTATATGTTGAAGTACAAATACGGAATTACCACCAACATAAGCGAGACAATCCACACTGAATGCTGCCTACCAGCAATATTTATCTCAATTTATCTCAATCGGCAATAATAGATTTCACCTCTTAGTAATCTCTCTAATATATTTATAATATATATATTATATTTTATATACTTGAGACCTTATAATCATCTTTTTAAAGAAATTAAACACTGTTTTTATCACTTTATCAATTTTTTTCTCGGATTTAATCGAATGTGTTACACCTTTATTATGAATTTATATTGTACTCTCGATAACAAAGATATAAAAAATTAAAATAACAATAATGATTTATTGTTTCTTGAACAATGATGTACTCCATATTAAATAATTAATACGAATGAAAACGTCAGTTTTCTGGAAGTTTTATTATATTTTATGGGAATGTCATGTTTCGCCCTTCTAAGGCATTATCAAATGTCTTAATAATGATAATGCCTTAGAAGGCGGGAATATGACATTCCCATAAAATATAATAAAACTTCTAGAAAACTGACGTTTTCATTCATATTAATTAATAACAATAATGATAATTATAATTAATTCCTTTATAATAATTTGATTAATTTCGCCATGTCATTGTACGAGGATACAACATTTGAACAATGTTTCTCTTGTCCATTCATTCCATATATCTAAAACATCCCAAATGATCCTTTTTTAATTTTACTTATGATGCAATCATCTGCCTTTATATCGTTTTCCCGCACATTCTTCTCAGTGATCTCATTTCTACGAAATTTATCCTACTTTTATCCTTTTCTTGCCAGCCTCAAGCATTACTTCCATTCATCAGGGTTGGCACTAGAACTCCATTGTGTACTCCCATATTTGCTTTCATTGTAATATTTCTATTTGCAGTGATGACTTTGAGAGCGCCATTAATTTTGTTCCCAGCGCCGACCCTTCTTTCGATATCTTTCTCCATTTTTCCATCTCTTATAAACTGCTTCCCAGATTGATAAATTCGGTAACTTGCTCCAGTTTCTCACCGTTCGAGCTTATGTCACAAATTGTCATATATTATTATTTATCAAATACCATCTTTTTCATCATTTACCAAGATTTTTTTAACACCAATAATAAAAGGCAAAAAAAAAACAACTTATTTTTATGCCATACGTACATTAGGTTTCCCCTACGTTAGCCATCACTTCTGCAAACGTATCTCTGTTTTGCGACGCCCGGAGCAACTCCTCATGCTCTTAAAAAAACGAAAAAAATCTTTGATCAAATGTATTTATATTTTCGTTTAAAATAAAAACATGTAGTATCGAAGTAAACAAATGAAATATCTCAAAGTTTCTCGGTCAAAGCATTGCTTCAGATTGTGGAGTTCGCTGCGTTCTGTGTATTGGCGTTATTATGAAAGTGCTTTCGGTATGAATTTCCTTGCAATAACAGTGATTCGATGGAAGGTTTCGAAAGCTTTATACCTTCCAGCTAATCGTGACCACTTATAGATTTCGCCGTTCTCTAAATATATTCGTAATGTCTAAATAATATTATTCGGTCAGAACCGACGGGTGGGTGAACTGCACAGCTAAGTTATAATATTAAATATATTTAATCAACGGGTGGCCCAGTTCTTAATTTTTATATTGTTTCATTAACGGAAAGTGTAGATAATTTTGTTTAAATAACAGTTTGCGCAAATCAATATTTTACAATCATAAATCTACCCGAAAATGTCACAATGTCAATTCACATTTGAGGCCACCAGGACAAGAGTGGTCTAACCAACATTTTTTGAAAAATTGAGTTACTAGTCTAACCCACACCTATTTGTGACCTACTATAAAAGAAAAATTAATCTAACCACCATTTCCAAGTGGAAATATAGATTTCGCCATAAATATTTATTTTTCTCTGACAAAACTAACTAACTAACTAACCATCACGCCGTCTCCCCGAAGGGGTAGGCAGAAAGAATGGATTGCCACACTTTTCTTTCCTGACATATTTCTCTCGCTTCCTCAACATTCATACATCGTGTCATGCACGCGCGTCGATTTCTCTGACTCCTCACATGGCCGACATTCAATATTTGATTTATTTGATCGTGCCACGTTTTCCTCGGTCTTCCTCTATTTCTGGTTCCATTTACATCATTAACATATAATTTTTTTACCATTCTTTCTTCATTCATTCTTTCCATATGTCCAAACCATCTTAATGATCCTTTCATTATTTTGTTCATGACACCATCATTCGCACCGCATTCACTTCTTATATTTTCATTCGGCACTTTATCATACACAGAGTATCCACACATTCTTCTAAGAGATCTCATTTCAACTGCATTTATTCTACTTTCATCCTTCTTTTGCCAGTTCCATGCTTCGCTTCCATACAAAGGGTCGGTAGAAGAACACCATTGTGCACTGCCATTCTAGCTTTTTTTGATAGGTTTTTTGTTTGCGATGACAACTTTAAGTGCACCATTCACTTTGTTGCCTGTCCCAACCCTTCTTTCAATATCCCTCTTCACTCGCCCATCTCTTGTAAACATACTACCTAAATACACGAACTCAACTACTTGCTCCCAATTTTCACCATTCACGCTAATGTTGCAGACTGTCGTGGTTTCTTCCTTATCAAAAATCATTACCTTGGACTTATTAACATTCATCATCAGATCATTTCGCATGCATACCTCATACATACAATTTACCAGGACTTGTAGTTCATGCTCGTTGTCTGCAAGAAGGACAGCGTCATCCGCATACAAGAGACAGCTTACTGACACTCTGCTCATTTTGGCACCTACATCCAACCCTTTCAGTTCTTTCTCTGACAAAAAATCAAAATATTTAAGTAACCATCAAAAAATATCCTTAAACTTTATATTTCTTCTAAGATTATATTTCTTCTAAGACATTCACCAAACAAACAAGGTTTATCACTAAAGAAGACCCTAACCCATATAGTTAAAAAAAAAATGGTGAAAAAACGTCAAATTTTCAATCGCATTTATCTCCATTGTCTAAATTTGGGGTTAGACCACTCTTGCTCTGGCGGCCTCATTTGAGGTTACGATTTTTTGTAAAACACAATTTTTAATTGTTTTTCGTTGTTGATAGTAGGTAATTCTGTAAACGTTTTTTGGTTACGTAAAAATGATAATTTATAATAGTAATTTATAACAGTTATTTAATAATACTGGATTTACACGGGAATTGTGTTTGTGTGTTTTTTTTTAATACAATTAAAAACATTAAAAAATATTGAGGAAAATATGACTTTTCTAGGCGTTTTATTACATTTTATGAAAGTGCACCTTGCACCGGATTATTAAATTTTCGATGACCCCCCAGTAAGGTGAAACATACCACTCTCTCAAAATAGATATATTTAATCATTTTTCAATACTGAACGATGAAAGCAGAATATATTCAATAGAAATGAGATCTCTAAGAGGAATGTGTTAAATATGTACTCGTATATGATAGAGTATAAGAAGTGAATGCGATGCGAATAAAAGTGTTATGAACAAAATAATGAAAGGGTCGTTAAGATGATTCCGACACATGGAAAGAATGAGTAAAAACAGAATGGTAAAGAAGGTATATGTTAACGACGTAAACAGAGCTAGAAATAGAGGAAGGCCGAGGAAAACGTGGCACAATCAAATCAATCAAATATTAAATGTCGGTCACGCGAGGAGTCGGAGAAATATACGTGCGTGCATGACGAGATGTATGAATGTAGAGGAAGTGAGAGAAGTATGTCAGACAGAACAGTGTGGCGGTCCATTGTTTCTGCCTATCCCTCCGGAGAGACGGTGTGATGGTTAGTTAGTTAGTTCAATAAAAAACCTTAATTTTGTTTGTAATGTCTCTTGAGAAAATAAACCGATTTGATTGATTGAAAATAAATTATAATAACTTACGATATTCGCCTTAACAGTTATATACCGATTAGAACAGATTTGTTAATATGCATGAAAGTTTACAGTGAGAAAAAATTAGACATAAGAAGTGAATTTTATATTTGTCATTGAAATTTCTTTGTACGTATTGTCTCGTGGTTTGGAGTCATTTATCTTCAGCTAATATATGAATTTAAGTAACCTAGATATGAATACCAGACCTTGGCAGAATTGATTTTGTAACTGGTCAAGCGACATTGAAATATTTCAAAAATAAATTAATAATACATTTTTTGTTAACGTTGGATTTTTAGAAGTTTATTTTTACAATTTATGAGAGAAATATATTATAGGGTATTATCCAATATGATAATGCCATAGCAAGGTGAAAAAATAGGATGACCTTCGTGACAAAGTTGCAAGAGCTATGACTGCCACACCGAATATTCCGGGTTCGATTCCCGGCGATGGCTGTGTGATTCTCACACTTTTTTTGGTTTGGTGTAGAATTTACATGACACTAAAATGGCGATAGATAAGTTAACTATCACATGTCATGAGAATCAATATAGGTAATAGCTAAAAAACAAATTGTATACAATATTTGGGTTTAAACGACCTCTTGTATATAAAAAAATATTATAACATTTGTGATACGATATATTTCAAGATGATGTAAAGTAAAATAAAGTAAATAAACTCTTAATTATAAAGAAAATTATTATATGTAGAAACAACATGATATGTTGGGGGAATTATCATACTAAAATTGTCCATATTCTATGCTATTGTATCGAATCCGTAGTATAATATTTCTCTTCTTCTCAGTCGTATTCCTCATGATTGAGGGTCGTGTCCATCCTGTAAACCATCGACCATGGCACGCCATGCGCTCCTGTCACCCGTCAGTCTCCAGGCTGCAGCTAATGAGAGACCAATCAAGTCCTTGTTCTGATCGGACCAGCGACTTGGTGGTCGTCCATGTAGTCGCTTTCCCTCCACTCTGCCCATGATGATGAGCATTTCAAGGTTGTCCTGATCTCTCCGGACTATGTTCCCAAAATATTTTAACACTCTCTCAGAACACACCCGCGAGAGTCTTGCACTGATACCCAGCTGGTCAATGTTCGACTAGTTTGTTCTTCTTGCCGTCCATGGTATACGCAGCATTCGCTGCTAGCATCACATCTCGAAAGCATCCATTTTGAACCTCTCCAATAATATTTAAAATTATAATATTTTAAATTGTCAAAAAGTTTTATGAGTATCTTTTTTTTTCAGCAATGTACCTATCCCGAGAACCAGTACCCGAGCGAGTCTTTAGAGGTACTTTGAAGGCCCAAGGCGCTCCAGTGTCAAGGGGGCCCCCAGAGGATCCCAGAGACTACAAGGAAAGACTGAACCTGGTCTACAGAAGGAGCGAGCTCCGACCTAGTTTCCTGCTCACTGAGATTCTGGCCTTAGACAGGTAATATAATAATAATTATTATTCTTCATCATTACAGCGCGAGCCAAATCGACGTAAAGGGTTAAAGGTCTTCCCTAGTTCCAATCCAGGGGATTGGTTTGCAGCAAAGTGTAACATTTTTGCTGATTTTTGGGATGCTACTTGGATACTACCTTTAATGTGGTAGTTTCCCGTTGCTTTCCGCATTTGTATACAGCAGGTTATTTGAACCCAATTAATGTATACAACTTTTTAGCTTTTGATTCTTATGACATATGATAGATAGCTAATCTTTCGCTATTTTATCGTCACGTGAATTCTACACCAGACCAAAGACAGTGTGACAATCACACAGCCCTTGCCGGGAATCGAATCCGGAATGGCAGCCATAGCTGTTGCCACTCTGCCCTGAAGGTCGTCTGTAAAGGGTATTGGTTTATATTCATTCTCATGACATGTGATAGGTAGCTAATTTATCGCAATTTTATTGTCACATGATTTCTACACCATACCAAAGATAGTGTGACAATCACACTGGTATTGCCGGGATTCGAATTCGGCATGGCACTCATAGCTGTTGCCATTCTGCCACAAATGTCGTCTATCTAAAGCCATCTAGAATGGTTGGAGTTATGTTGCTGATTTAAAAAAAATAAATTGAGCAAAGTGAAATGAATCAACATTCAAAATATTATCAATAAACTTTCTTCTCTGATTTCATACATTCGCGTGAATATGATAGGTCAATATAACACACTAAAGACGTTTTTGATACATCAATTAGATATTTAAGATACGAGTATATGACCCTTTAAGCAAGGTTGTACATTTAAAAATAGAAAATACTTTTAAATGTGCGTTGAATCACAAAAAATGAAAAGGCATTATTTTTTACTTAAATTATTTCAACTAGTGGTGAGTTTTATTAATTGGTTTCCATTTGATTTCGTATTAATGTTAAAAATAGTACAGTTATTCATATATAAAATAAACAAACGGCTTTATTGATTTCCGCAGTAAAATTCCTTTTAAATCAATATTAATAACTTTGTGGTCACATAATATCCTATTATAATATCTAGTTTTTCTTTTATTTCAACATAATATAATTAAAAAAGGTGTACGGAATAATTATAACAACAGAAATAGTATTGTTATACTATTCTTCTTTGTCAATTATGGGGAACATGTACGAGATCGGTATTTAGATACAAATGCCCCACACATTATTGAAGACACAAGGAGCGTATGGACGTTCTCGTGCGTTATGGATGACGATCGGTATATGAAATAGGTGATCTCAAAGAAATTCCGAACATAACCAACAAATTAATACATTGTTTGTATACGTGTTCAGAACACATTTAATTAACCGTTATCGGACGCTAGCTTTGTATCATTTTAATATGTTACTCGTATTCTATCAATATTTAATTTAAAAAAGGCACTGTGTGTGTGTTAATCGCTCCATTCGTAATATTCAACTAACAATGTAATTACGCGCAGATTCCATAGACAGCAAGATTCAATTCCCGATTTCGATTCTCAATGTGCTCAGAATCCTATTTGGAATCCTATTGGTCTTTTTGTCCCCGATAGATATCTCCGACAGCGACAGCACATATTGTTTTACCTACCGGCCGCCAGAACCAATCTGCCTCTGGTGACACCGGCGGGAAGAGCAATTAGTGTGTTGAACGCGGTCTGAATGCTCTTGAATTTGAAAAGTATCTTGTCTTCCTAATAATTCATGCGTTCCTGGTATTATGTTTTATGTATAATACTCGTATATAACATTTTGCCTGTACTCAATAGATGCCTTAAACATTTATACTGTTTGTAATGTCTGTTGTGTAAATAAACTGATTTAATTTGAATTGATTTGATTTGATGATTCATCGTGTCACTTCCCATGTGCCATACGACCGTAGAGACAATGTTCTGTTGTCACGTCAGAGGTGACTTCCGTCCGTTAAGGGTTAAATAGTAATTTTTATGAAATAAACATTTTAAATGGTATTTTTATATTAATCAATACGGATGTTCAGAGTAAATAATCTATAATATAATATACTTAAGTGTAAAATTGATAAAACCACTCAAGATGCATATATTGCACGTTTCACAAAGTATAGTTATATTTAACAGTTCGATAAAAAATCTATCAATTGGGTTAAATACGTATTTGAAACCAATTGAGCGACCGACTTAAGTGGGTTTATCATTCTCTAATAAACACATTATCCTATATTTTAATGGAAAAAGAAGAGGTATACTCTGAGTAGCGTTTTGTAAGAATGTAATGAAATAATACATTGAGGCATGTGAGAGCAGATTATGCTGGAGTTGCGTAAACATTCCATATATTTTGGAGTAAATAATGAAGCAATCAATCATTATAATCTTGCACGAGCACGGAAAGAGAAGCATTAAATTGCCACGAAAACTCTTGCTTAATGGTTGGAAAAAACTTTAAAATGGCGTTACTTTTGCATTAACTGTGTCATATAATATTATGTGTGTAAAAAATACTTAGATTTAGTCTAACGTTAGCCGTAATACTGGGCATTTGACATTTTCAATTATCAATTGACCCTTATGTATGGAAGTGAAGCATGGAACTGGCAAAAGAAGGATGGAAGTAGAATAAATGCAGTAGAAATGAGATCTCTAAGACGAATGTGTGACAAATCTGTATATGATAGAGTATAAGAAGTGAATGTGGTGCGAATGAAAGTGTTATGAACAAAATAATGAAAGGGTCATTAAGATGGTTTGGACACATGGAAAGAATGAGTGAAGACAGAATGGTAAAGAAGGTATGGAAGTATGAACGGAGCTAGAAATAGAGGAAGGCCGAGGAAAACATGGTACGATCAAATCAATCAAATATTAAATGTCGGTCACGTGAGGAGTCGGAGAAATCGACGTGCGTGCATGACAAGATTTATGAATGTAGAGGAAGCGAGAGAAGTATGTCAGGACAGAAGAGTGTGGCGTTCCATACTAACTTTCTGCCTACCCCTCCGGGGAGACGGTGTGATGGTTAGTTAGTTAGTTTCAATTAGATCGAAATCTTCTTTTTCCTTATTGTAGACCTATGTGGTCCAGATCCTATGTGGGACATATCTCTATCCTTGTGATTCCAGAGAGTTGCTCCTCCTGTGAGATGGATTCCAAGTTGTCCTTACAACTTCAAGGAGGTCTTCCGCGGGGACGAGTTTCGTGAGGCTGATTATGCAGTGCAATATTGGGGAGTCTGGTGGTGTCCATTCTTTGGACATGACCATACCTGTCCCTCCTTCGCTTTCTTCTCCATCTTATAATATCCTCAACCTCACATATCTCTAATTCTGGTGTTCCTCACGCGATCTCTCATTGTCTTACCTGCTATCGTCCTCAGTGTCTTCATCTCGGAAGTCCTCAGAGCTTTTTGGTTGATGATAGATTGATCTTACGCATGCTTTATAGATTTACATCTTACTCTTTACTACGATCGAAATTGTTTTGGTTAAAATGGGCGGTAGGTCCTGTAGATATAGACAAGGGTTGTTACTAGTGATGGTAACACCGGTATACTGGTATACTCGTATAATAAATGACGGCGTTTTGTGCTATTTTGCAATTTACCGAAACCGAAAAAACGGTATTTTCGGTATTAGCTGTAAATAATAAGTGTTGTTTTTATTAAAGAGTTTAATTTAATTTATTAGGCATTTATTATAATTTGAAAGACGTATTTTGGTTATTGATAAGTTTTGGGGAGCACAAAAAAACTAGGAAAATTAAATAATGACAGAAATAGAACAATACCCATTTGATTAGCTGAAGACGCAATGTTAAGACTACTTACTTACTTACTTCCTATGGCCATACAACTCTTGAAGAGTTTCAGCCTCCTTGATGATTTTTCGCTAAGCTCCTCGATCCTGCGCCTTTTACTCCCAGCAGTCCGATTCGCCCAACCCAAGCCAGAACATTGTCCATTAGGCGCTGTCTAGGCCTTCCTAGAGGTCTTACTCCAATCGGTCTAGACGCGTACAGGGTCTTGATTGCTCTGGTCTCTACGGCTCGGTATACGTGCCCAATCCATGCTAGACGATCGGCTCTCACGGTGCTCGTTATAAGGGGCTGCTGGGTCGTCGTACGGATCTCTTGATTGGTCCTATGCCTCCAAGTTCCCGCTGCAACACTGGGTCTGGGTCCCAGGATCAATTTAAGTATTCTATTGTCAAACCAGTAGATTCTTTGTTGTTATTTATGTTGTTGTTGTTCTTTATGTTAAGACTCGCCTTCAAAAATTTTACTGAGTATATTCACGCTTAAGAAGAGAGAAAAATATACACAGCGATGAACATTGGAGATTTCATGTAATACATATAATGTCGAAAAACCAATGTATAGTGTTTTTCCAAACTTCTAATTGGAATTCAGAAGCGTTCTAATGTCAATAAAATTACAAAAAAATATGTTGAAACATCACGATTCTTTTTTAGAAGCGATGACAGTGTGATTGTCACACTGTCTTTGGTCTGGTGTAGGATTCACGTGACAATAAAATGGCGATAGATTAGCTATATATCACATGTCACGAGGATCAATATAATAGCTATAAACAAATTGTATACAGTAATTGGGTTCAAACGATCTGCTGCATACAAAAAGAGCTATTTTTTAATGATAATGTATATAAATTAACACTAATTGTACGTGCGAGTTATCGGCGATGAATTTTAATAGATTATAAATCTAATTAAGGAATAACTACAAGATACAAACCCCCAAATGTTAGAATATGCAAGTCCAATTCCAAATAAACGTGCAACGACAACTCTCACTTTAAAAGAGGTACGTTCCTCGACAAATTACGGAAGGTTCAGATTTCGCTATGCAAGTACGAGTAGTATAAATGTTATTTTGACATTTACTAACGACTTCAGAACACTACTTGCTTTTGTTTTATGTTATTTCACGACTTACGGAGGGTTGATTAATTTATTCGCGGGAATATTACGAAAACATAAGATCTATGAACAACAACAACAACAATAACAAACCATCACGCTGTTTCACCGCAAGGGTAGGCAGAGAGAATGGACCACCACACTACTCTATCCTGGCACACCTCTCTAGCTTCCTCCACATTCATACAGCGAGTCATACATGTACGCCGATTCTTCCGACTTCTAACATGATCAATCTTTAAAATTGGATTAATTTGGTCTTGCCATGTTTTCCTCGGTCTATTTACGTTAACGTATACTTTCTTAACCATTCTTTCTCCATCCATGCGTTCCATATGTCCAAACCAATGCAGCGATCCTTTCATAATACGATCCTTTGTTCATAATACCTTCTTCCGCTCTGCATTCCTTTCTTCTATCAGCATTTGAAATTCTGTCGTATATCGTTCTACCACACACACGTCTAAAGGATCTCATCTCTACCGCATTTATTTTACACACAGTTCCATGCTTCGCTTCCATACATTAGGGCATTGTTCCGCAAAGCATGTGCCGCGGCACATTGGTGTATCGCAGTCATCAGTTGGTGTGCCGCGGAAAAAAGTCAATGTTTTGTGAAGATAATACAAGTTAGTTAGTTATATTTTACAATAAATGATTGAAAATGGTGAACACTCACCTGGCAATGTATTGTAGATTTATTTGTTTGAAATTTTTTTTTTTTTAAAACTCAAAATGTGTCTAATAAAATGGCAGTAATCCTAACAGGTCAAATCCTAATCCTTACAGGTAAGTAATATAATAATTTATATTAAATATTTATTGGCAATTAGACTTGGACTAAGATCTTTTGGCTTACAGAGATTCAGCTCTAATGGCTATTCCTATTACGTCTATTAACAAATGTTTGAATGGCGTTTTCATCAATATTGAAAATACTTTTACATTTCTAGAAGTTTTATTATATTTTATAGGAACGGCATGTTTCATCTTGCTAGTAAATCAAATATAAGTAAACTAGCGCCACTAGCGATGTCTTGTGTACCATAATAAATAGATGGGAATGTAGGGTGTAGAGTACAATAATAATATGTATGAAAATTAAATATTCTACACAAATATTAGTAGATTTTTCAGTTTGTAGCAAATTTGCTACACCATGCAATGAAGGGTTAAACAATTCACGTAATTATTTTGACTCGTTCCTCGAATGTATCGACCCTCCCTCGTACACCTGTCTCGTGCGCGCGCAATGTTCCCTACCAGTGCAATATAACAATAATCTGAACGGCTGCGATTTCTGCCTCCAAACACAATTTAGCAAGTCCATTAGAGCGAGTAAGTGCTTTGGCTCATTACACAATGGACTGCAGCCGCGTTCTCTGTCGGGCATAGCACGGAGAGCACTTTCACTCCGCGCTGGGATGCTGGGATGTGAGATTGTCATTAAAAACTGCCGCTACTTGCAAAAAATGCATCTGCACTAATCGTATTGATCTGGAGGCATTTTTGCTTTTGGAAATTTACCGCAAAGACCATTATGCTTTAAACTGATACCGATTCAATTAAAAAATTTCACTTCGCGATTATATTGTATTGTATTATAGAAAGAAAACAATCAACCACTTCAATACCGTAAGGCCACTGGTGGCCGCTACGTAGGCGCACCACCAATACCGTAAGGCCACATTCTATTAAAAATGATTCCTGTAGGAATTAAAAAAAAAAATTGTGTGGCTAGCGACATCTACACTATCTTTTGGGGGATTTTTGTAGATGTCGAGCACTTGGGTTACCGCTTATGGTGAGATCGATATAAAGGATCCATTTTTCGTTTTAAATTTACACCTGAATTTCAAGTGTTTTGACCTTTTAACCTTGCCTTTACCATATTATTTCAGGACACAATTTCAAATTTCTCCGTTTTTACAAAATAAAAATATAATATTATTTGTGATAGGCCTGAATTTTTATTTATAATAAAATTGTAAACTCTTAAGAATTAAATTTCAAGTGATAGATAATAGACAAGAACTGATACTTTGATTTTAAAATTTTTGCCCTCAATAAGTATTTTTTTTATAAAAATGTCAAAATTTGATTTATATGCTCGTGACAACCCTGAAAGAAAAATCAAATATACGAAATTTCGAAAATGAAACTTGAAAAATTTAAACTTGATATATCATTTTATAGGTAAACTTTAAACATAATGCATAAAATCCATTAGCACTATTTTTTTTAAATAATTAAAAACATGCCGTATGTGAGTGTTCCTAAGCTTAAAATATCACGGTTCTAAAACGGTTAAGGTGATACTGGTATGAGATAAATACCTCAATGCAGTATAAAATAGAGAAAAAAAACCTTATTCTTCTTCTTCTTTTAATAGATCTGACGATCTGTGACACAGAAATCATGTCTCCGGGGATGATGAGGTTCAGTTGTCCCTCCATCTCTTAGACGGTCTTCCAGGTGGGAGGTGTCCGGAGGGGATTTCGGAAGCGGCTGTATATGCGAATCTGTCATTATCCATTCTGGCTACATGGTCACTCCGGTATCTAATAATGTCCGACCTTTAAAATTGTATTGATTTGATCATGCCAAGTTTTCCTTGGTCTCCCATAACTCCGTACTTCATTCATATGGTTAACGTTTACTTTCTTAACCATCCATTCATCAATGCGTTCCATATGTCCAAACCAACGCAGTGATCCATTCACTATTTTGTTTGTAACACTTTCTTCCGCTCTACATTCTTTCTTATATTTTAAACTAACTAACTAACTAACGAACCATCACGCCGTCTCTCCGAAAGGGTAGACAGAAAGAATGGACTGTCACACTTTAACGGATGTGGCACTCCATCCTTTTCTTTTCGCCCAGCGGGAGACGCGGTGTGATTGGTTGCGAACCTCATCGCCACCAATAGGCATCTCCCGTGCACACTATGATCGTCCAACATCCACAAAATAAATCTAAAACAAATAATATAAAATACAATGATATAAAATAAAAATAATTTAACACAAAATGTTCTTTTTAGATGGTACACATATTGTCTATTATTTAATTTATGTTCCACATATTCACCGTTTTTATTTATTTACTTAATTAATAATTGATATCCATCATATCTAAGTTTGTTGAAAACATGTAAATAAATTCATTATCAATTTTAAAACAAGAAAAACTCTTTTTGTTTACTTTTTTTTTCCTAAGAAATGAGTTTATTCATTTTCAGAACACGTAATGAGGACATGACTGTGCACTTTGATTTACATTTTGACCCCTCCTTCACGGATGTGGACGTCCAAGACGTGGAAAATGTTCTTCTGAGGGAGATCAAACTGCAGAACAACTCGAGATATTTCGTTAATCTGACGATAGACCCAAATACCTTGGAAATACAGGTGAGGCATTTATCTTTAAAAGAAATTTATTAACATCCATTTGTATTCAAACGTTCTGTCCCCTAGACCAGAATGTTACATATTATTATTAGGATGCATAGATATCACTATTATCAATTCTTATCGTGATGCACGAGACTCCAGAGGGTCGTCGACCACCAGCACGACCACCCAAGAGATGGAGAGAAGGCTGGTCGTCTTCATCACAGGAAGAAAGTTGATATCCTGCATAAACAGATCGCAAGATCTACAATCAGAAGAAGAAGATATGACTATCAGATCTCTTAGACAAATGAGTAGAAAAACTGTGTATGATAATGTTGAATGAAAATACAAGAACTGAATGCAGTGCGAATGAAAATGTTATGAACAAAATAATGATAGGAACATTAAGATGGTTTGGACACATTGAAAGAATGAATGAAGAAAGAATGGTAAAAAATGTACATTTTAACAATGTAAATGCAACTAGAAATAGAGGAAGACCAAGTATCGAATGAAAATACAAACATTAAGATGGTTTGGACACATGGAATGAATAAATAAAGAAGGAATCGTAATAAATGTACATGTTAACAATGTAAATGCAAGTAGAAATAGAGAAAGACCAAGAAAAATGTGTCAAAACCAAATAAATCAAATATTGAATGTCGGCCATGTGAGGAGGCGGAGAAATCGACGTGCTGCATGACAATATGTGTGAATGTTGAGGAAGCAAAAGAAGTATGTCAGGAATGAAAAGTGTCCATTGTGGCAGTCCATTCTTTCTGCTTACTCCTTCGAGGAGACGGCGTGATGGTTAGTTAGTTAGTTAGCTAGAAAGTTTCAATCCTGGGATTGGTTTGCAGCAATTTCAATTAGTTAGATGTCACTAATCCACTTAATTTGAATATTGTGTATTCTAGGAGAGCAGTGCCATTCTCGCAGCCCCTGTCACACTCTCATCCACCAACACGGTCACCAGCTCCGTGGCCACCACCGCCCCGCCTCCTCCTCGCCGGTGCTCCTCACTCGAGCTGAAAATGTGCCAGCATCTGCCTTACAACATCACCTCCTATCCCAATGTCCTCGGACACAAGTCCCTAAAGGAAGTCGAGGAGAACATGATCGCTTTCCGGGAACTGATTGATGCCGAGTGCTATCGTTTAGCATATGATTTTGTTTGCCAGGTTTAGTATATCATTTAAATTTCAATTCCTATTTTGACACTTTAAACAATTTAATATTTGAGATTACTATTTCGAAGTGATGAATTTTACACATTTAATTAATAGAATAGATGGAACAATTTCTTCTATGTTGGCCATACTTTGTGTTGTAGATGTTTTGTTTGTCTTTTTCTTTTTTACATACTTTGAATACACAACACTAACTTTAAAAAATATTTAAATTACATATCATACATGTTTCGGACAACCGGTCCTTCTTCAGTGATACATATTATAAAGATACATATTTAAAATATTATAAAATTGTTTACAAATATGATCAGTTTTGACAGATGTTATAAAGATTTATTTTTGAACGTTTATGCTTTTGTTATAACAAATATTATGAATCAATTTAAATTTTAAAATAATGATTTAAAGTTCTTATTGGGGTTCAGGTAATTACTTACAAATGCTTACTTTTTTTTTAAACATTAGTGTTGTACATATTTATTATTTATGTATTTATAAATGACAGATAGAACAATTATTTGATAACGATAGTTGTGATCACAAGTCCTATTACTGAGAAATTGTTTTATATCTTTTGCGTACTTATATTCACACACATATATAAATAATGGACTGTTACAAAGCAAATGTCTCTTCGTCATTTTATTTTTGTTCCTCTCTTATCGGAGGTTGAACAACACCTTGGCTATTTTTATTTTTGATACAGAAGCTCTAAACCAGTGGCGGTACTTCACAGAAGCCCGGCTTGCGTAAGAAATTTTGAATCAAAACCCCCAAATCTTATCATGCCCCTGCATAAACAAATTACCCACCAAATCACTTTTCAACAATGTTCCCATCAGGCGTAAGAGGAATAGCCACAAGAGCTGAACCTCTGTAAACCGCCAGAAAAGGGGCATGATTATCAGTGACTTCCCAGCCATCCTCCGCAACACAGAAACACTCCACATCTTCAAAGACTTTGCAACCACGGTGGTGGATCGGTTGCGAGCGGCCAACAAGTAGTTCTAATTAAAAATACATTGTTTTACACAGCTATGTCTTTTATTGTATTCTTCCACAGGTACACCGCATCCCGGCTGAGGTTTTCCATGGTTCCCTCAGCTGTAAGGCAAATGTCGGGATGCTATTAGCTAGCCCATGGACTCACAAGGCAGGCACTCTTACAAACACTTAGTTAAATTCGCACACAGACTCACTGTTAATCAAGATCTCAACGCCATGAATAATTAAAACTCAAGGCATTATATAGAAAACACAACCAAGTAAAAAAAAAAAAAAAAAAACCTCTGTAAGCCAGAAGAGGTTTTGATATAAAATTTATTAAGCAAGCCTGGGCTTTCTGGGCTTCTATGGGAGTACTGCCACTGCTCTAAACAGGGATGTTATGCTGCAACCGAACTATTCTTTTACCGATTTTCTTCTTCTGTTGATACATTGTTTTCCTTACCTTGGATAATCAGTGCAGTACTTTATTTTTATCATTTCTCAGAACGTGCCCAATGTATTCCAGTTTCCAAGATAATTTCTTTATCTTTATTCATTATTGCGGTACTTTCTCGTTTGGGACTATTGCTTTCCGTGATATTTTAAAAATTCTATGATATATCCACATTTCAACAGTATCAAGCTGAATGTTTCATCAATCAATGGTGTTGTTGCTCTGTGCCATTTCCCACTTTAATTTAATTTATTTAATTTAATTTATTTTGTTGAATCGCTCTTTACATCATGACAGCATGAGCCAAATCGATGTAAAGGGTATTATAGCTATCATAGTGAGTATCGTGACATGTGGTGGGTAGCTAATCTATCGCCCATTTTATTGTCACGTGAATTCTACACCAGACCAAAGACAGTGTGATAATCACACTGCACTTGCCGGGAATCGAACCCAGAATCTTCAGGGTGGCAGTCAATGCACTTACCACTTGGCCACGAAGGTCGTCTTTAAGTGAGGTCGGCCCTCCTAACAATATTTCTCTAGGGACGCTCTGTCTTATCAATCATTTGTATTATTATTTTAAATATTCTTTTCAGTTACTCCAACCATCATGTCTATTAGGAGATGAAGAGGATCGCATATTCTTGCCATGCAGAAGCTACTGCCGAGAGTTCTGGACAGGCTGCGGAGGCCGCTTGCCTGCAAGGTTTAAGGATCTTCTGGATTGTTCTAGATTCCCCGAGTATACTGGACCAACATCTTGTAGATCTAAAGCAGGTAATGTAATAACTGCTGACAATTTTTCTAAATTAAAAACAAATGAAATATTATAATACATGAAACGATTCTTTTTTGTTATTGTTACTATATAAATAAAAAACACATTTTTTAACAGCTATACGAGTATGTAATAGTTTATCATTTGTTACTCTTTGCCCGCGGCGACTGACTTTAGTAAGAAATGAGTCGTGCACATTAGGAACTTGTGTGTTTGTTAATTGATCCTTTGATATTCATGGAAGATAGTGATATGATCAATTATTGATACGAGTATAATGATGTCATTTGTAGAAAACAAATATTTTAAATGAAACATTTTATTCAAAGTGCGTGTGCGAATGAATAATGTGCCGCATAACAATGACAGATTGAGTAACTTTGCTGTGGGTTAACATGGTTTTGGACAAACAAATTTTCAAATAAAAATCATAACTGAAAATGTAGAAATATAATATGTAGATGAAACTATGCTGTACAAAAAACTTAAGTATTGAAACATTTTCAAAATAGTAAATATCAATTTGTTTTTATTTTTATTTCAGATTGCGTTCAAACATTACAAGCGAACGCTCTCTCGCCCCGAGTGTGTGACGGTGTGCCCGACTGCCAGGACTTCTCGGATGAGATGACGTGTACTTACTGTGCCCCCGGCCATTTGCACTGCGGTCTGGGGAGAGGCTGCCTGCCTCCACACAAGCGATGTGATGGGGTCAGAGATTGTCCCAATGGCAGCGATGAGAAGGCTTGTTGTAAGAACAAAATTGTATTTATGAACAAATCTGTATAAAATTTTTCCTTTCCACTCTGTCCTGTCTCCAGCCAGTCTTTTAATTTCTGTGTAACTGCCACAGCGCATGTCTCTCATCACCTGGTCCATATAGGCATCCATTGGGCGGCCTCTGCAATTTCTGGCCTCAAACATTCCCTCTGCGATAGTAACCAAACTGGATAGGTCATAACAGATGCCTTATGTTATGACCTATCCAGTTTGGGCTCGCACCTGGGCAATCCTTTTAAAGTTTTCTACTCAATATCTCTCTGTTTTGGAAGTGTTCTGACCAATGGATACCCATCATGCATCTATAAAACCACACTTCAAAAGCAGCTAAACGTCTGCACTCACTCCGGCCAATAGTCCATATCCAGCAGCACACTCCAGACAAAAGACTTGACTCTTCCCTTACAAGTTAAATTCAATATTTTTCTTATCTTGCGCAGCTGCTAATAGCAGCTATTATCTAATTATAATAATGATAATTTTATGTTCATCTTCAAAGTAAGTTGTGAGTGAATCAACCAAAGGACAATAAATTCACATCACAGATGTTAACAGTTAGGAAAACTTACACGTGATATGACAGCTACCGATGCGAATAGGTTATGCAGTGGTGGCGATGAGGTTCGCAACCCATCACACCGCGTCTCCTGCGGGGCGAAAAGAGAAGGGGGGAGTGCCGCATCGGTTAAAGTGTGGCAGTCCATTCTTTCTACCTACCCCTTCGGAGAGACGGCGTGATGGTTAGTTAGTTTTTAGAATTTACCAGTTCCTTTATTTGGTATCTGATATATTTGCATCTATTTATTTTGTTATTATTAAGAATCTCTCCTATTATATTTATAAAATAAGGAATAATTTTAAAAAGCATTGAAAAATATTCCTTTATTAAGATATAATGTAATATTAGGTAAAAATTCCATTGAATTACCTCATTGTTAAACTTATTATAGTAAAACATTAATTAATTAATGGTTGTCTCTCGATGTTGATTGCAGTTAACTCGCAAACTATTTGTAACAATAAAATTTAATGTTATTGTGAATGATTGCATTAATGGGTATTTTTAATGATTGGTCTTGATTTTGATTATTTTATTTATAATTTTAATTTTTTTTTTCCAGTAACCATTGCACCAAATATTTCAAGTCTCGTAGAATATCCGACAGCGTCACCTTATCAATCTCAATATTATTCTGAGGGATATGCTGTGTTTAATGAAGAAGGAAGTTTTGGAAAACTGTGCGTAGGAAATCAAAATGAATCCAGTACTGCAGTGAAAGCCGTTGCCACTTCATTGTGCAATTCTCTGACTTATAAGTAAGATTTAAAATCATTTTAGTATTTTTTTTATACGCTTCTAACAATAATTCATTTTAAAATAAAAACTTATTTTTGGTTTTCTTAAAATAAATTGTAGGTGAATTCACATATGAATAAATAGAATAACACTTTGTATTTTTACAACACTATATGTTTTTATTAACAGACATGTTTCGGTTCTGACCCATCCTTTTTCGATGCAAAAATGTGTGCATCAATGAAGATTGGGTCACAATCTAAAATATGTATATTTTTTTCCTTGTATACAACAGGTAGTTTGAACCCAATTACTGTATACAATTTATTTTAGCTATTATATTGATTCTTATGGACATGTGATAGATAGCCAATCTAGCGCCATTTTATTGTCACGTGAATTCTACACCAGACCAAAGACAGTGTGACAATCACACTGCCATCGCCGGGAATCGAACCCAGGACCTTCGGAATGAAAGTCAGAGCTCTTACCACTCTGCCACGAAGGTCGAAGAAAATATAAAAATCAAGTGTTGTGAAAATACAAAGTGACATTCTATTTATTCAGATATGTAATTTAACCTTTTTGCAATGACTAATAATTAAATCATTGCCAAATTTTAGAATTGAATTATATTTAAGTAATTCAACTTACAAAAATGCGAACAATTATAACATGATTGAATAATACTTTTTTTTCACAATCTTTTAGGAAAGTCGAATCCATCACAGTTAGAGTAAATGAGGAAAGTAACATGAATTACGTAGAAGTTGAAAATCCTTTTGCTTCAGTAATCAGTTTTCTAAAAACCCCGTGCCCTGAGAAGAATGTTTTGTATGTCACATGCTCGAATTTCGGTAAGGATCATTTCTTATGAATTTAATAAAATAATAAAAATTAGAAAACTTTTTTTGGTAGTTGAACTTTGGTATGTAATATATTTGATTATATTTAGATTGTGGAAAGCAGTCTACACGAGAAGTGACTGGAATTGATGGATTGGGTAAAAGTGCAGCTTACGGAGACTGGCCGTGGCATGCATTGTTGATTAAAGAAGATTCGCATGTGTGCGATGCAACTCTTATTTCTCCTGAATGGTTAATTACCACAGCGTCTTGTTTCCAGGTTTGTTTAAAACATAATGATATACTAAATATTTAAACTTGTGTACAGCGTTTGTTGTACTTTATATTTTATATGATCAAACTGTTATATACTACGTAATATTATTTTTAATATATCTTTAACCCTTTGCACTCATCAATCATTATTGTTTTACGTGCCAACAACCGCTTAATTATTTTCCAAAAAAATACATTAGGAAGCCGTATTAGGAAGGTTTAGGGTAGAAGATGGCGAACCTTTTTCGCAAGTGGGTGTAATTTGTAAAAAATAAAAATAAAGCGTTGGCTAGGGTTTTCATAGAAATGAAAATCGTGACCATATTTATTTAGAAGGAAGTCGATGGCGACCTTTTATTTTTTAGCTCATCAGCGACTTCCGGTTAGTAGGCAGAGAATCGGCTTTTTTTTTAGAGGTCGAAAGCGAGAAGATTCGACGGCAACCATTTTTTTTCAGCCCATAAGCGACTTCCGGCCAGTAGAGTTTGGCAATGACCAATTCGATTTTCAGGACTACTGACCGGAAGTCGCTGATGAGCTAAAAAAAAAGGTCGCTGACAAAGAATTCAGTATCGAATTTATTCTGCGGGTCACGCGATGACTCCTGATCCCTAGTGGTCCCTGGTTAAGGGTGTGTTTTAGTTATTATTTGTATTTAACTTAAAAAATTGCTTCGTATAATGTTGAGACCTGCTCGACATAGGAGTTGGTGTAAGAAATACTATGTCGAGTCACACTCGATATTGGAGTGGTAAGGGTTAAGGTGCATTTCTTTTACCAAATACACCATTTAGTGTGTTTCTTTCCATTAGTCCCAGACTTTTGATGATTACATATATTAATTCAAACAGCATTTAATTAAATTTGATATTTATTATTATAAGGGCCAACCTAAAGCAGAATGGATAGCTAAACTGGGTGCAATACGAGTTTCCAGTACTTCTCCATGGCTCCAAGAACGCAGAATAGTCGGTATGCTCAAATCACCCGTAGAGGGCAGCACAATAGTTCTGATCAAGATGGAGGAACCTGTGAAGATGTCAGACTTTGTCAGACCCATATGCCTGCCTCAAGTTAAAACAAATGCTAACTTATCATATTGCAACACTCTTGGGTGGGTCAGGAACCGTGACCAACTTCAGAGGGTTCATCTGCGAATGACTTCCATGGAGAAATGTGAAAATGTCAGCATTACTACTGTAAACAGTTTGTGTACAGAAGCACTGAATCAACAAGAAGACTGCAGTGTAAGTCAATTGTTGTTTATATCTTTATATATTTATTGTAAAATCATGTAAGGATTATATTTATATGAATGCTATATTAATTTAAACAAACAATTCAAAGTTACTTACTGTCTTTATCATTCCAAAACGTTTCAAGTCATTTTGCTTGTAATCAAAATTATAATCGAGTAAAAAAGCAATGTTATCAATATCTGTGCATTAGCAATATCTAAAAATCAATCATACCTTTCTATTAATATTCTTTCCTATAATCTTGAAGTGAAACAATTAATATATCAATAATGTTTCAATACATTATAATGCAGATATGTCTCCAAGTAAATTATTATACATAGTAAGACAAAAAACAAAATAATTCACAGTTGATAATTTGATGTAAAGAGAGTTTTATTTATTTATATGATGGTAAGCTATTTATTGGCCAACTAAATCAGTACCTACCAGTGGAAACGTTACATTTGTTAATTTTTTTTTTTTATCTAGCAACATTCTTAATTAAAAAATGTTGGATCTTCAAAGTGAAAGGGTTTCTGAATATATTGATTTATATCTACATTATGACTGCATTTTTTAGGAAGAAGAGTTTGCTGGAAGTCCAATAGCTTGTCTTGATCCATCTAAAGGAAGATGGTCACTACTTGGAGTCAGTAATTGGAGAATAGCGTGTTCTCAAGCTGGGATGGGGAGACCGCGAATGTATGATAAAATAACATCCAATGTCGAGTGGATTGAGAAAACGATTGGTGCCATTTCATGATAATTTAATAAGCTCACAGTTAATTTTAAAACACCACTAAATTGAAAGGAGACAACCAAAGAGTTTGGCGAGCGATTGCAGATGAAAAGTGCTATGAACACTTTCATAAAGTGACATTTACAAGTGAGAATTTAATTTATAAAGAGTTTCTGAACACTGAATTGTGAATATTGTGAATAAGAGCATTTTTAAGTTTGTTGAAACTGAAAGTTAACCATGTTAGTTTTAAGATATTTTTGTATGATTGTATTAAATTTTGTACAATATTATAAATTAATATAAATGACTGTGGAATTTCCTATAAACGATTATAAATTACTATTGATGTTTTCTTTTTATTATTTCTGTGTCTAGTCATATCTCCAGATGTTGCTCAAAGAAGAAGTTGCTTCAGTTCTCAAGTCAGTGCATTAATTTTTTTTAGCAAAGTCTTTTTATTGATCATGATGTTATTCAATTTGTCCTTAAAGTATTAGGCCACGAACACAGTGAAGCTATGAGCGGAGCGGTGCGCAAAGCAGTGCTGCTTCGAGCGGAGCGTAAGGAGCTTTCACTTCGCAAACTGCTCCGCTTCACTGTGTGCACTCTCATTTGATTATACGTGTGCAGTTTTGTAGCTGTCAAACGCTTTGCCCACCGCCCCGCTCATAGCTTCACTGTGTTCATGGCCTTAGTTTAAAAATTATAATTGTTTTTAATGAAACTAAAATAAAAAGTGAAGTTTGCTAGCAGTGGCGGTACTCCCATAGAAGCCCAGAAGCCCGGCATGCGTTAGAAATTTTGAATCAAAACCCGAAATCTAAGTAATCATGCCCCCACATAAACTAACAACCCACCAAATCACCTTCCAACAATGTTCCCATCAGACGTAAGAGGAATAGCCACAAGAGCTGAACCTCTGTAAGCCAGAAGAGGTTTGGATTCAAAATTTCTTACGCAAGCCGGGCTTCTGGGCTTCTATGGGAGTACCGCCACTGTTTGCTAGGTACCCGAATTAACATGTTTTAGATGGATGTGAGATGATTTTTACTGATAAAATATCAAAAATAATTATGATTGGGTGCATGCACACGCACGTGTGTGTTTTACCATTTACCATTTAGCAAGGAAGCTGCCCCCAAGTGTGATAACACTTGGCGCCCCTGGAAATAACACAAAGTCTGCCAAACGGATAGGAAAGACAATGCTACTTTTAGGCCCATCCCTACATAACAATAGTCTTGCTATTAAAATGACGATGTAGAAGACCATTTAGAGATGCTACGTTTTTTGTTTAACAGGTAAAAATCAGAATCAAGGTTTGTATGATGATTAATACAAATGAAAAGGTCTGTTTTCTAGAAGTTATATTATCAAATGACCATAAATTATAATAAACCTTCTAGAAAATGGACGTTATCATTCTTATAATTGATTAATTCTGCCAGTTGGTACTTATGGTCTTGAAACTGTTACATTGTCCAAACAAAGTGCCGGGAAACTACGAGTGACACAAAGAGCCATGGAAAGAGCCATGTTAGGAATAAGCCTAAGAGACAGAGTCAGAAACGATACGGTGAGAGAAAAAACAAAGGTCACTGACATCATCCACTGGGTGGCGACTCTAAAATGGCAATGGGCAGGTCATGTAGCCAGAGCTCAGATGAAAAGTGTACAAGAAGACTGCTGACTTGGAGACCGTGGACGGCAAAGAGAAGTGCAGGGCGACCGCAACTACGGTGGAAGGATGATCTGAACAGACACGTCGGAATAACCTGGATGCAGTCTGCACAGGACAGAGTGACATGGAAGCGAATGGAGGAGGCTTTTGAAGGAGTGGACGGGAATAGGCTGAGGAAGTAAGTTTGTGATGCTTGGGCCAAAAATATCTGTTGACATTATAAGATTGTATAATTCCAAATTTTAATCTAACTGGATCACCAAAGGATAGATAACGTTCATGGACAGCGTCAAGGGAAGAAGAATCAGCAGATATCAAGTGAAATACAAATTATTTGGCTTTAAACATTCTTTATTACACATATTTTCTTACATTATTGTATAATATCTGTATTTCTCACTGTTAATTAGTTCATAAAAGTGCGCATAGCTAAACATGCAGGAAGGGAGATTATAACGATTGTCTAATATTGCATATGTATAAGTTTATGTAATGCCAAAGATTATGGATACTTCACCAATGAAAGATTCATAAAAATATAGTTAATAAATTACATATTCATTTTGTAATATCATTTTCTTAAATTATTTATGTAATGATAGACATACACTAATTCAAGATCTATGGTTAGCCAACGACAGGGTGGTTCATAAAAACTAATTCGGGTCTAGTCAAGAAACATATTGAGTTTAATAATATTTTATGAATGTCATTATTATTCCGCCTTTTCCATTTCTGATTAATAATATGAATCTATTCCCACATGAAAAAAGATGAATAAAGGCAACCAATGTTTGCACAGACGTATGAAAACAGAAAACAATTTTTTTAAACACATTAAAACAAAACTATAAATATTAAGAGATATACAAGTTACATGTAGATACAGTTTATATAGTTTCCAATTTATTTTGGTGTTTTAGATAAAACTTAGTGTAAGATTTTTTAAAGTTATTTTCAAAGACAAAATATCGCGGTAAAGCATGTCACTCAACTTCATTCCAATTTGATAATTTTAAAATGAAAGCATACTGGGGAAACATATAGCTTGTGTACAAGTGCAAAATAAATGAATAAAATAAATAATTAAAATTGATTATAAAATAAAATCAATACACACTTACAAGTATGTCAAATAATAAATAGTTCATTATCGAAAACGTTTTGTCTTTTCGAATTCCGTAATGGATTTATCACAGATTTGAACATCTCTCTATACACGATACAGAAATATTCAGGGGCTACATGAAAATGTATTGGGTATCACAGGATTTAATACATTACAAAAAACGCATTTAAAAATTATGCATCATGGAATGATAACAAAAATAAATATTTTTAACCTGGCTTTATACAATTATCATGCCTTCCCAATCTAACAATATTTTTTATACAAGGAATCAATTTGAAATGCTTTTCAATGACCATTATTTTGGAACGGGCCATTCATTTCAAAGATTAATTCTAATTATTTAGTAAATTAACACAAGATTTGAAGATACCGGTAACTATACACATTTTAAATACTGTAATTAGAAAACTTGGTGTTCTTGGTAACATTACATACTATTCTACTTTCCCAATTGTTTTTATTACAAAACATTATTGCATTTTACACATAATTTAATTTACATTATATATAACAAACCACCTCATAAATAAAGCTTACAATATTTAGAAGGAAACCAATTTTATATTTTACATTACTTAGAATATTGTTTACAAAGTAATTACTGTCAGACTCGGTTATTACGATCACGGAAATAGCGAGAATTCAGATGTGATGAGGAAACAGATACACCATGTCTTCATGTGATGGGTATTTTTGTAACCATTTAAAAATACATATTCTCTGATATAAGTTATGATTTTAAATCAGTCCTATCTTCCTCGTAATAACCAAGTTTGGCTGAATATTGAAGATTACAACTTCTTGCATGCGGTTTTAATACAGAGATTACAAGCGCATATTGATGAATTTTGAAATTATTAAAATCACTAAGAATCACTCTGATAAATACCATATGGTTATGATTTCTAACTATTACTTTTGATCAATCAAATACACTGATGATATCTAGATCCAATATCTTGTCTTTCGGGAGTATCAGCCCGAAGGCTACTGCTCCCTCACCTGTTGGAAGTGACTTTGTTGGGAATGAGTATATGTTATACAGGGGATGTAATGAGGGAAGGTACAGGGGGAGGAGAACATTAAATATTTATGTAATTACAATACATAGTTACATTATTTACACTTTTTTTAACCCATCTAAGGTAGATCTGGGGGGTGGCGATTAGAAGGGGTGATGGCGGGAAAGGAGAAAGTGACTGAGTGTTGTGTGACCCGTGGTGTGTTTCTGAAGGAGAATATATTTTGGGCACTTGGGACGGTAGTGAGTGTCATGGTTGTAGTATAGTTAGAGGTTTCTTGTATAAAGAGGTTTTGGGTGTGTAGCGACCCCCTGAAAGAAACGCTTGGCCAGTGTGTGGATGTGTTCGTCTAGAGTCGGGAGACCCACCTCTAAGGGGAGTTGCGTAATCCTGCTCCAAAAGGGAGCAAAACGTGCAAGCCCGATGATCTTGTTCTGCAGGATTTGAAGTTTACATGTGTGACTCTGAGCTGGGTGACCACAGATGGGGGCTGCGTAGGTGATTTTGGATATAATTATAGATTTTTAAATCAGGAGTTTATTTCCAGTGTTTAGAGAGAGCTGTTTTTTTTTCCTAACATGGGAAGGAGAGCACCAATGGTTCATGTTGCGGACAAGACTTTATTTGAGATACGATACCTGAGTTAGCAGTGATGCCATAAATTATGAACTCCTTGCAAGTTATAATATTAAAGAAATTTTTGTAGACAATTTAATGTATGTATTCCATATTCCTATTTGAAAGAAAAATGAAACTGCCAAAACATAGTTTTTTTTTACACATTTTAACAGAATTTTGGCATAAATTATTAAATCAAATGAATGGTGAATTGTTTTTTGTTTTGTTTACTATTCTAATGAAGATTTATTTTAAAATATTATATTTACAATCTACAGTTTAAAGTCCAGAACTAAGCTATTTTATTATATTAAAAGTACAACTTTAAATAAAGATTTTGATGACTTGATGGTAAATTGGAATAATTTTTTTTGAAAGAGTCGTATGGAATATCTTAGATAATGTAACCTTTTTAATAATCATCCTTACTTATACTTTCTGTATTGAATTGTTCTCCAAGATTAAAACAATTTAATTACTCGTATAGTAAATAGAAAAGAGACCAAAATAAATATGGTAAGTGTATTTCTAGGTAAATAAACCTAATCCTTTCTTGTCCAATAATATATCATGTCATGAAGTTACGACAAAAATATTTCTAAAATATTTATAAGCATGCACTTATATATCATGTTTATCCAATTTATTGGCTATGGGAAACAGCTTATGATCGTTAATTAGGAAACAATCCCCAGAATACAGATATAAATACACATAATAAAATTATGCAATATCAGAATTCTAACAACATATATAGACAATGTAACAAGAGAAAGATATACACAATAGTTCATTTTGGAAGAACTAGGACTAGGAATACTAATTGGGAATTTTCTTTATATTTCAATATAAAGAATACACATGTTATTAGGTTGAAACGATCATAATATTGCAAAATACTTCTACACATTTATATATTTTAGCTTCAAAATTTCAATGAAATATGCTTAACCAAATTATAATATACCTGCTTACCTTTTGTATTGGATAATTCTTACACAATCAAATTTGAAAATGGCCGAGTTTAGTATAATTCCATACTTTATTGTTACGAATTTCTTATAATTATTCCAATCATCGACATTTCATAAGATTTCATTATCATTTAAGGTTTCAGGCATTTTATAAGCAGCAATATAACTGCTAGTTGATAAACCTATATCTACATTAGGAATAAATATTTTATTTTCAATCTGTATCTACTATTATTTAAGATGAGAATAAGTGTATTGAATTTTTAATATACATAAATATGTTGAAAAGTTTATTTCCATACATCGGTCTTATATGGTATGTGCACCATCTATTTGGAATAATGTGAAATATGTATCTTTGGAAATGTTTTAATTTTTTATTGAGGGAAGAACTTATACAGTATAAAAATATTTACATAGATGTCAACTGTTAGTTTAATATATCTTAACACATACATTTGTCTGAATTTAAAAACATGGTATATTTGAAAGATATTAAATAGGATATAAATATTTGTACGACTTAATAGAGATCTGCTGGGAATATGATTGTCTGAAGGAGAAGGCCATATGGTGAAATAGTGGTTGGATAAGACAGTATATTAATGATATAACAATTAGTTTTAAGGTAGAAATTATTGTGAAAGAATGATTAAAGGTCTCTCATAATTGTTTTAGAATATGAAAAAGTCAGATAAAATGTATATAAGCTTTGAATAATAACGTTTTCTTTAAGAATTGAAAGGAAGAATAGGAATGTTATTAATATAGTCTACTTGAAATTTAATGTACAATTTACCGAATACGTTTTGGTCCTAGCATTTTAAATAAATTTTTATCCTTAAGACCTACGTGGTTCCAGTTTCTGCGACATGTTAGTCAAAACCCTTTGGTTGTCTATAGCTCGGAGGCAACTGATGTATGCGCGGACATCGGAATCATTCTTCTGAGATGGCACCTCTAGAACTGAAGACATAAACATGGCATGATAATAGAAATTAATATGTAAAATGTATTCAGAATATTATGATAAAATGTAACTGACTAATAGAATAAAAATAATGTATGATTATTAAGCTTCAATTAATTATTTAGTGTTTTAATACTAACCGAGATGTCTGCTTCGACAATATCTGATTGTACGCATAGTCTGAGCAAGCATATGCATCTTTTCAAAGTTGACGAGTCCATTTAGTGAATTCTTGTTCCCTTCATGAGTAAAAGTCATATCTTTCAGCAACAGCGGCATGAATGGAACCACTGGTGGTTGTAGCTTTCCTACATTTAGCCTAAAATATTATAAAAGAAAACATTAAACTCAATATACAATCTGACATGCAAGTACGATATAAATGTTGCTTCATAAATTTACCTGTAGGCCCTGTGATTTCGGCTCGGATCAATTAATGCTTCAAATTCTGTGTACAATTTACAAAACTTGGATGGTAGTTTTTCCCATGTCTGAGTTAGACGACTGATTGCCATGTTACTAAGACCCATAACAATAGCAAAGAAAGCATTCAAATTCTGATATTCTTTGCAACTGGAAGAAGTAACGGAGTTATTTCACATGTAACAAAAAATCAAATAAATTATACAATCAGATTGTTTTGTATACTTACTAAGCTGCAAGCTTGATCATTTTTCTGAGTAAAGAAACACGTTTACTCAAGGATGTAGCCATTAGAATCTCCGTTACAACCCAGTACTGAATTTCATTAAATCTCCTCAAAAACACGTCTAGATTAGCTGTTATTTCGTTGAAATGGTGCCTTCCGAACGTGTGATAGATAAGCTCGTGCTCGTGAACACACCAGAATAAGTCCCAATCAAATAGTGTCATGTAGTATGCCAAATCCTTGGTACTAAATGTCTCAATGTCCATATCTATACCTTGTGTAGCAACTTCTTGTTCAGCGAGGCAAGTCTGAAATAAAATCATTATAATAAATCCGTGCACCCAAAACATACTGGCAAATGAAATATACGAGCAGGTACCCTAACTCTATTGAGACCATTTTCATTCTGATGAAGCAATTTGTCAATATTAACAGAAAATAATGATTTTATTTGATTTCATTACTTACCAATGCATCCAAATGATCCTTTGGTGCCACAAATATTCTTCCATTCAAGCTCAAACTAGTCGGTATACTGATGTCCTTGTCATTGATCGGTATCCTCTCGCCAGTTGACTTCACCTCGACCAAAACAAACTCTTCATTTGGTCTCATTTTGAGTTTGTCCGCAGCACACACTTTAATGATCTCTGCCGTTGTGTCCACGGGGTACTTAAGTGTACAGTATGTGTGGTCTGCGCAGTAAACTCTGAATATAACTGAAGAAAAGAGATAACATAATAAGTTTCTAGATATTCAGAAAGGATACATGTTGTTAATATTTGCAACTCAAAGAGTATGTCACTAAACAAGTAAAGAGTTAATTCATGAATTATACAATATGTTAGATTTAAATAAATGGAAATTTACACCACAGCAACATTTTTGCTGAGAACATTTTCTTATTTTAAATAACTTAATCGTTTTAATTGTAAAAATATTATAAATTCAGATGTTGAAAGCAGTTTTTTCATTATATTTTAAATCAATGTTAATCTAAATCATCCAACAACATAAAGCTTAGTTAAGAATAAGAATAGGGGTGCTAAACGAAATGTGCGTGGATGTTTGTTATAAAAAAGATTCATAGTTTAGAAATTTTTTAGGTTTATTGGTTCTTCTTCATCTTTCAGTGTCATGAAAGGTCTACCCGATTTTGACTATCACTTAGAAAGTATGCGTCTCTATCTCTGGCAGGTCAGAATAGCTTTACAGGTTATGTGAATACAAAATTTAATGGTTAATGAATAATGGGTCATCTCTTACTATCGTCACTGGGATGAATGACATTCCTGGTGTCAGACGTAGTGCCACTAAATAGACTGATGGGCTGTCCGCATGGAGGCAGCTTCCACTTCTGCCCTTCGTGGAGTTTCCTCTCCTCCTGCCTTCTACGTAGCTGTGACATGACATGATGCATCAGACTTGCTTCCTCCTCCAAGCAGCTCCATTGAATGCAATCTGATTCCACCTCGCCCGCTAATTCCTGTAGAGAAAAACAGGAGAATTTTACAACATGTATCTTCACATATTAGATTTTTCAAATAAATCATCAAGATTTTAAATCAGTATGACAACGTGTGAAGAATTCTTTAAAATCTAAAAAAATATATTGTTATGAGTATCACAAATATTTAGAAAATCAGAAAAAAAGCATTGTTTTATATAGTACTTGTATAGTTACTTGCATACAATATACATGTGACTATATTAATATTATAATCATAAATTGGTTGATTTATAAAATGTTAATTTTAAAAATAACCTAAAATATTACTAACTATTTATTGTAAATTAAAAGTGTCGATTTGTTTAATTAAGTACACCATAGAAAATATTGATGGGAATATTTCTACATATGAAAAGTTCATGGATACAAAGTATATGTTCTTCTTTTTTCTTATACAGGCAATGTCATCAGTTGTGATGGCTTCTGCATCCAATCACCAGCAATTTTCTTTATGTCATCGACCATCATGTCTCTAAAACTATGCATTCTATATTTTTTACACAAATGGGAAATAATTGTGGAAACCCAGAATAGTTAAAAAAAAGGTGGCCGTATGGTTTAAAAGCCATTCTGTTTGTCAACGTGTGAATTAAAATACAAACTCTTGTGCCATATCAAGTTTCTCCGATGTTGGCCAAACCTGCAAACGCTTCTTTGCCATGTTCTGGCCGCAATAACTTCTCCATGCCATTAATTCCTATCCAGTCTCTAATGTTGTGCAGCTAAGACATTTGTATTTGGCCAGGACTCATTTCTGTCTCCACACAAGATGCGACCCAGATAGGAAATCAATAACTTACTTATAATATAATTAGAGTGCTTTCCTACTATACCTCAATAAATTCAGTTGCCGTTAGGTCATCGAAAACAGCTTGACGGTTGGTTTCTGACCACTTGTGCACAAACAGCACTACTCTTCTCTTACAGGCCAGCACGAATTCGGTGTCTTGGTTTGATGATTCTAGCCGATAAGTATTTTAAGTGTTAAGGCAATATTAAAAATAAAGAACAAGAAATAAAGGTCTACACACAAAATTTTGTAGAATAAAACAAATATAATGTTTTATTCAAGATTCCGCTGGATACATAAATACATAATAATATAAATTTTTGAAAGTTTTAATTCAATGCAACAATAAGTGGTAAACGTAAGTAGATTTCTAATATAAATATGTGTATAACATCGTTAATTTATTTATCTTTTCTTGTGACTTTTCCAATTTGGTAATTGACTTATGGAAATGTCACATTTACTCGAAGATGACCTTGTAAGAACCATATTTTTACAAGCAAAATATAAAATAGATAATTGGAATTCATGGAATATACAAGTCATGATTTTCTGCTTGCATATTGTTTTGTTATCTCATTCTAATATATGGTATTACTTATTCATCTTCATATATGTGCCCTTGGCTATATCATCATATCATCATATTTATTCAAATCAGTACACTAGAGATAAAAAATTTAAAAGGATATTATTTCAGCAGCTCTATGATGAGACGTGAAGTGGGCAAAAATATGATGTGAGTGAGGAGAAAGTCATCAAGGAATGGATCTGACGCAACGGCGCGGTCTTCGCTTCCTCCCCTCCCGTCCAGTCTCGTCTCGAGTAAGTGTTCCAACATCTTCTCTGGAGTTCCAGCCATGACAGTGTATCTGAAGTAATAATAAAGACAAACTAAATCAGACTTCGTGGCAGAGAGGCAAAGGCTATGACTGCCACACCGAAGGTTCCGGGTTTGATTCCCAGCGATGACTTATGATTGTCACACTGTTTTCGGTCTGGTGACTTAGAATTCGCATGACAATAAAATGGTGATAGATTAGCTACCTATTACATTTCATGAGAATCAATACCTAAAAAGTTGTATACAATTCGGTACAGTACACAGTTGTATAGAGGATTCAAATAGCCTATTGTATACAGATGTATAAAACAATGGGAAACTACCACATTAAAGGGCCAAATGCCATTCTAAGAACCAGGAAAAATGTTACACTTTGCTCTAAACCAATCCTTTGGATTGAAACTAGGGAAGAAGAAATCAGACTGTTGCAATGATTTTTTCTTTTCACATACTTAATGCAGTGATGAGTGTAATACATCTTATATTAAACAAAAATGTTGTTTCAAATGAAGACATTCGAAAACAAAGATTGATAATTGTATTTGTGTTTGTGAATGATTTATAAATACAAGAAATGCACTATCACGTGTAAACATTAAATTCACAAATATCTGAATTACTTCATAAGTTTTATAATTATTTATTAAAATCCACTACGGAAAAATAATATGATATGTACAACATACAACATAGTCAACATTTTAATTCAAATACCTTTATAAATTATTTATTTTCATTATTTCAAAATTGTTATAAATGTTCATAATGCCTGGATAATTCTAATTTGAATTGTATATTAATTTTATAAAATCCATTGTTTTGGATACACTGTGATACTTGAACATTATAAACTGTTTTAATTATTAAATTAATTTGCATGGAATTGTCGCGACAGCTGTTTCGCCAACATATGTGTATGGTGCATATATTTTATTTTATTAATTTGTTCAATCAAAAATTTCAGTAATAAGTATAAATTATAACAAAAAAAAAAATGTTTCAAGTGGAAAGAGTTTCTTTATATCGACATTATTATAAGTATTTATCTCCTGATAAATATGAGTTTTGTATATGCATGTTTCATTTAATATGCAAATTGAAGATACACAAATAATAACCATAGCTTTGTTAAATTAGTTAGTCAATGTTAGGTTATGTTAGGTAATGTAGGGTTATATTAGCAAGCAAACTGACTTGAAATGAGAGAATGTCTGCTTGATGGCAGAGCTGATCTTCTCCAATACCAGCACATCCTGACCGTGTTCCTTCAGCCTCACAGTGTTAGCTTCGACTCCTCGAAGGACCCGGTTGAAGTCCTCCTTATCCACTCTCAAGAAGTGGCAGTTGCTTTCTCTCAGCACTATTGTGGCAGCCCTGAAAACATTAAATTTGAACGACTTGTGATTTGTGACTCTTTTCTATATTGATTCACTATTAACCCCTATTGTGCGGCAGCCAGCATTTACAGTTTAAAAAAAAGTTATTGAACGGTGGCTGGCTACATTTTTTGCTCAAACGGTTTTGTTTTAGTTCATCATAATATTCATAATTTGATAAGTCATAATTCGAGAAAGACAACCAAGTGGTAAGTGCATTGACTGCCACCCCGAAGGTTCTGGGTTCGATTCCCGGCGAGGGCAGTGTGATTGTCACACTGTTTTTAATCTGGTGTAGGATTCACGTGACAATAAAATGGCGATTTATTAGTTACCTATCACTTGTCATGAGAATCACTATGATAGCTATAATATCATTTACATAGATTTGGCTCATGCTGTCATGATGTGAAGAGCGAACAAAATAATAATAATAATAATTATAATAATTTAGTATTACGGAACTATAGTGAGAACATTAATTAAATACATTCAAATATGAGCTGCAAATGTAGTCAGCCCCGGTTTGATACTATTTTTTTAGACTGCAAATGTAGTCGGAAACATTATTGGGGTTAAACAATATAGTTCATACAAAAAATCACTTAACATATGATTATCCCACATTAAAAAAGATAATTTAGCATAGAAAAAATAAATTTTATCCAAAAAATGTTTTTCCTTAGACAGGTTTACATTTTGAACTGAATTGCTTGCACTTTGAAATAATTAAACTCTTATCTTACCTAAACTAAAAATGACAAGTGCTTTGTTAAAAGAAATAGTTTTTAAATCTAAAATATTCAAATGAGAGTTCTGATGAACCAAGTGAATATCATACAATTTAAATTAAAATTGGATGTACAAGTTAATACGGTCTAATCCAAAGTGCATTTATACGAGTATATTATATAACCTCTAAATTATCTTTATATTTAATTCTAAAACGATGGTCATTGTAGCATATATACTTATACATATTCCAAAAATTTGTCAGACATGGTGGTCGTAAGAATGGCAGAATGGGGAATGTTGTTAACATAAAGCGATCGCTTAACCCAACCAATGACAGGTCATAAGTCCTGTAAGCGCCTCGACCACCATATTCTGTTCACAGAAAAACAATTTACATCTTCCTATCTATTGAGATAAAATTAATCCTTATATTAAAAAGTTTGATTAGTAACGAAATCCAAAATATTTAATCACTAAAAAAACACATTAAAGAAAGAAATCCAAAATATTTAATCACTAAAAAAACACTCTGTGTATGATAGAGTGTCGAATAAAAATATATGAAGTGAATGCGGTGCGAATGATGGTGTCATGAACAAAATAATGAAAGGATCATTAAGATGGTTTGGACATATGGAAAGAATGAATGAAGAAAAAATGGTAAAAAATTATATGTTAATGATGTAAATGGAACCAGAAATAGAGGAAGACCGAGGAAACGTGGCACGATCAAATAAATCAAATATTGAATGTCGGCCATGTGAGGAGTCAGAGAAATCGACGCGCGTGCATGACACGATGTATGAATGTTGAGGAAGCGAGAGAAATATGTGAGGAAAGAAAAGTGTGGCAGTCCATTCTTTCTGCCTACCCCTTCGGGGAGACGGCGTGATGATTAGTTAGTTAGTCTAAAAAAACACATTAAAAATACGATGATTTATAGATTGTATAATAGGTACATTATAAACGTTGGGGTGACATTCCGTAAAAAAAAATCACGGACTTTTATCGTGGTTTATATGCGAGCACATAACATATATGAAAAATCATCGTAAAAATTCAACGAGAACAATTGAAAATGTTCAACAAGCTGTTTTTATTTCACCTCTGAAATCTGTTTTATTATTTCTGAATGTCAGACGGTATAAAAATGGTTCAAAGGAGAGAAAAAAAAACACCCGAAGAGGTGTGTATATTCTAAATAATGAACGAATCCAACGATAAATAAAACGCTCGGCACCTCATAAATCACTTTGTAATAATAGAAAAGAAATACGAAGTTAAATATATTGCTATTACTTCGCCTTATCATATCAATTACATCGCCGCTTTTTATTCTGAAATTTTTCATAATTTCAGATTCACGGTTAAATTAAATTGCGAACTATAAATTACAACGATGACTTGCAATTTTCTGATACAGTGGGAAGTATTTGATGGGAATCAAATGATACCATAGATTATAATTATAAACATAATTAATAAAATTTTTGTTATTTAATTTTAGAAAATATAATCTGAAAAGAAAACATAATCTGAAATTTTTCATAATTTCAGATTCACGGTTAAATTAAATTGCGAACTATAAATTACAACGATGACTTGCAATTTTCTGATACAGTGGGAAGTGTTTGATGAGAATCGAATGATACCATAGATAATAATAATAAATATAAGAAATAACTCTATTACTTGTAGCAGGTCCATACATTTAGAACCCAAAAGCAAATAGTTAGAAAAAAATATTCAAAAATGGAAGTTTCATAAAAAAGCCGCAACTGATGACGTCATCGCAAATAGGTTTTACTAAAATTTTTCCAAATCATTTTTATGATTTTTTTTCTTCAGAATTTCGTAAATATTTTTGGTGAAATAGTTATTTTTTTCCTTCATAAACAAAGAAATATCATTTAATAATACCAATACTACAATCTACAGTATTTATGATATTTATATTTCTAGAAGCCGTTTTAGATTACCCAATTTAAAAATAAACGAAAATGTTAAAACATTAAAAAAGTTATAATTTGAAAAGTTTTTTAATCAGACTATCTTCGATTTTCAAATGTTCTACACGTTTATTTTTTTTTTCAATCGGAAATAGATAATAAAGCATATTTATTTGAAAAACATTGGAGTTTGATGTACAATAAGCTTACCTCGGGGCATCATTGATAAGGGCGAGTTTTCCAAAGTCGTCTCCCTCGTGCAGTGTCGTCACGGTTCCTTTCCCGTGTATCACCACATCCACCGAGCCACGGACTATGATGTACCAGGACCTTCCTTCATCTCCTTGATGAAATACTAAAAAAACAACATTCTCATCACAATACTAACATGATTATTTTGTGAAGTATCAATTGCCGTGGTGATAAACCAGTATTAATTACATTAATGATTAATAAATAATATAATGAACCGGTTGGAGGCGTTTGAGATGTGGATATACCGCAGAATGCTCCGTATACCGTGGACCGATAGGGTCAGTAATGCAGACGTACTACAGAGAGCCAGAGCCAATAGAGAGCTGTTGTCGAGTGTGAAAATTAGAAAGGTTTCATATTTGGGTACTGTACTAAGGGGAGAAAAATACCACCTCTTTCGACTGATATTAATGGGTAAAGTAGAGGGACGTCGGGGAATTGGTAGAAGGCAGTTGTAATGGTTGCGGAACATAAAATATTGGACAGGAATGACCAGAGTCCAGAACCTGTTCTAATTGGCGCGGGACCGAGATGCCTTTGCTGCAGTGATCGCCAACTTGGGGAGGGGGGGGACCATCATTTTTAATATTGAAAATCATTTAATTTGATATTCTAATAATGGATCTACCTAGTTTAAGTTGACTTACAGACGGTGCTGGGTAATGGATGAGCCTCGAAAACCACAGCAGCACAAAGTTCCCTCTTAACTGATGTAGACAAATGAGCGAGCGCGGGAACCCGAAGTAATTCTTCGTACACTGCTTCCAGCTCATCGGGCGTTCTTTCGTGATTCCTGAAAATACCACAGCACAACGTTGAAATATTAACCTAAGACAGTGCGTGTCTTTCGTTGTTATTTATTCTCGGATACATTTTTTTCACGATTTTCCATATATAATACAATAAATATTCTATACCTCTATTATTATTACGGATTTAAATATGCCTATATTGATACCTTTGAATTTGAACATATTTTTATTTGAATAAAAAATAGGTCGATTGTTTTTAAATAAAATTTCCATATATTATAAGAGTAGTATTTATATAGTACCTAGTATTAACATAGCAGTATTTTGGATGATTTTAAATGTATGTCTAATATACTCTAGAAGGGCTGATATCAAAGTACTCGTAGTGTTACAGAAAGCTTCGGTAAATATAATATTATAGCATGTTGTTTGAAATCCCATGAGGACGTTAACCTTTAAACCACACCTAATGATAGAGATACAGTAATCGATTTCCGGTATAACCACCTACGTACTCGGGTTTACTTCCGATACTAAGATTCTGGGGTTAAGTTAGGTTACCCTGGTTAGAACAGTTTCCGGTTCACAGAACTACTCGAGGCTTTCTACCTGACTGGTTAATGTTAATAGAATCCTGAATACTTCCGGAGCATCGTCATTAGTTAAGTTACAATTAAACAAATAATTAAATAGTTTATAAAATTACGTTTTATGTGCTTTCGCACCCCTGTGATGCGTAGGGCCTTAAGAATATTTCTGCATCAATTTTAAGCACGCCTGATATCCAACATCACTCCAAGGTAAGCTTGCCCCCTTAACACTCACCGCACGGTGATGGATACCGCTGAGTGACCCATGACGGGCAATTGCATTCCTGTCTGCACTGTCGCGCGGGCAAGACGTATATGCTTATAAGTTGGCTGCGTATATTTTACCATTTCGGGCACTTTTTTTTATTATTTTTTAATTATCCGACGTTTTCTTAAAGATTGAACCACGTTTATAGCTAATTAAAATATAACATTGTAGATTTTACTTCATTATATTAAAAACACGCAATGGAAAGAGCCATGCTAGGAATAACCTTGAGGGACAGATTTAGAAACGAATTTATTCGACAACAAACCAAAGTGACTGAGGTGGCTCTGAGGATGGGCGGGCTGAAGTGGCGATGGGCTGGCCATATCTGTCGGAGAACCGACGGCCGATGGGGGAGACGGGTTCTGGAGTGGAGACAGCGTACAGGATTCTGCAAAGTTTGACGCCCCCCTGCCCACTGGACCGACGATCTGAAGAGGATTGCTGGACATGGATGGATGGGAGCGGCAATGGATCGGGGGCGGTGACGTGCTTTGGGAGAGGCCTAATGACAGACGACTGATAATGATGATATTAAAAACACATATTTTTAATTGGATAATCAGAGTCCATCATCAACATTTGTTGCTTTTTTTTCTTCTATTAATTCTCGTGTGTACCTACCCTAATTTGACTTGTATAATTCTCACTGTTTTTCTTTTGTAAATGTCCTTCTTGTTAAGTAAGAACTTAAATTTCCACGGTTAATATATATAGGAATATTTTTCGGGGTGAAACCGTGGTTTCACCCCGAAAAATATTCCTATATATATTAACCGTGGAAATTTAAGTTCTTACTTGACGAGCCTCTATGGGGAGGATATCTTCAATTCTTTGGCGTATAAAATGGGAGTGTTACTCCAGGCGACTTCTAAACAGTGCGCTAGGAGGCGGTAGCCTCTTCGCATTGTGTTAATAAAGTAGTTTGCTAAATGCTAAACAATCATTCTTCACAGATGCCGCTGGTAGGTGGATTGTATAGATTAATCTTAAACAATTAATTAGTACAATCAAATCTACATAGATGGCTAACTGGAACTGACACGTGAAAATAAGTATGGATTTGGAGTATATATACAACTTCCAAAAATGTATCTTGCATGATCATAATAACAATGGTGGAATGGGGAATGTTGTAATTACATAAAGCGTGCGCTTAACCCAACCAATGACAGGTCATAAGTCCTGTAAACACCTTGATCATCCATGTTCAGTTTCCAGTTTGTTTCTTCGTCTCTATTGAGATACAATAAAAATTTAACACCCTGATGATGGAGGCCGCAAGGGCCTCCGAAACGTTGGTGGAGGGAACACGGTTTCACCCCGAAAAATATTCCTATGTCCTTCTTGTTGTATATCTATTTGTGTCTAGGCTAAGATTATTGTATTGACTGAATTTGTAATAAAGGTTTCCGAGTTGGGGCGGGAGATAGAAGGTTAAAATATTAGATTAAATGTTGGCCTGTCATCCTTAACTTGATGACAAGGAAATTAACGTAACGTAAGTCCCAGATGGACGGGATCAGGCCTAGGTAGTGCAGCGAGACTGACGAAAGGGCGTCACTGCGTCCTATAACAGTCTCGGGTGGCGGTGGGAACCTTCTATCTATCACGGGTTAGTGGTGAATTTAGCACCGTAAAGCGAGTGTTTATGCTTGTTAGCAGGGTTCTTCACCAGGTGGTTGTATTGTAGGTCTGCCTCGCATTATTTTCTCGCCCGTAGATAACCATCATGTACTTCTTGGGCGTCAGAATGTAACCAATCCATAGCAAATTACGCCTAACAACTTGTCTCCATTTGTATCTCTTTCACCTGACATAGCTCAGAGAACGGAATTTTTACAGGCCCAGAATATTTAAGAAATCGAACGGAGATATCGCTTAATTACTAACAGTCAAAGTTTTCCAATCACGTCCTAGTGGATTTCTAAGTCCCGCCATGCTTTTAGCGCTGTTTCAGAATACTTGGAAATTGAGCTTTCTTGAAATCACACTTGAATTCCATGTATAGCGTAGCAGACTGATAATACGAAAATAAATTCTTAATATTTCAATTTAAATCAGTCGGCTATCAGGGATGGTCGCAAATCAGAATAAAAAAGCAATAGTCCCATAATAAGATGTCATATTTTCACAAATATTCAGATTATGGTTATGTGTCAATTATTATTTATTTTCGATGATTAAGTAAATAGAATATAAATATCCGATTTATTTATATACTTTTTATTATTTACTGCTATAGCAAGTATCAATAAGAAATATCGACCCAAGATTTATTTAAAAAAATCTGTTTAATTTCAAAATAATACTGCTAAAAACATTTCTTGATAAAGCATTAATAAGATAATCAGTTGTCTTGATTGATACACATATTATACTTAAATATTATAAACTGTTTCATTTGGAACACTGTTATAATATCACATTTCTATTGCTGATTCGTCAAACTATGTTGGCATCATCGGGTGTTATAAATAACTGTAGCCAATTTTTTTAAATTTTTAACTAACTTACCATCACGCCATCTCCCCGAAAGGGTAGGCAGAAAGAATGGACTGTCATACTTTAACCGATGCGGCACTCCATCCTTCTCTCTTCGCCCCGCGGGAGATGCGGTGTGATGGGTTGCGAACCTCATCGCCACCAATAGGCATCTCCCATTCTTTTCCATATTTTTTAAATTATTTCATGAACAATAATGTAAAACTCCATCATATAAAATTAATACGATTGAAAACGTATTTTTTTTAAAGTTTTATTATGTTTTATTTGAATGACATGTTTCGCGCGTCTAAGGCATTAGCAAAAAGCATTTGATATTGAAACTTTTAGAATATCCTGGCAAATGACAGCAACGTAAATTGCGGCCCATTACCAAATTATTTGTGCGACGGTCTAGCAAATATGTGGCGGCAAAACACATTTTCTTTAATAATATGAAGCTTACTATACTTTTATGGCAAAAACACGTCTTAATCATTTCTAAGAACTGTATTCTTACTTTTAAAACTTAATTCGCACAATAAAACTTATTTTAAATGATAAAATATAGCAAAAAACAAAATAAAACTATAAACCCGTTTATCTCAAAACTACTATTTTTAACTTGCGGCCTTTGCACATTAGTACAGTTGGTGAAACAGCTGTCGCGACAATTTCATAGAAATTAAATAAATAAATTGTGATATTATAAATGTGTTCCAAATTAAACAGTATACGACAAATATTAATTATATAAACTTTGTCAATTTATACGTAAATAAATAACACTTTCATCTTCCACTGTAGAATTCAGTTTTAATTATTGCTCGGGTTGCATATAATATATTGATTTACTCTGAAATCGTAAACAAGTAGTTAAAATCATGCTGTTATAGTTAATTTTCAAGCCGGTTAATGGAAATATTGTTTTAATGTGGATGCGATTGTCATTTAAAAAAACTTACGGTTTCCGTAGTATCATCCTCAGCATGGCATCTGGTCCCCTTTGGAGTAGGGCACCGAGGGATTCCCTCAACTGTCCCTCCGCCGCGGACACCTCCTCGCTAGAGGGCGCCACGGGTGGCGGCGCCTCCTCGTCCACCCTGAACCGGTACAGGAAGCATTTGTCCTTGAAGGGCTGCTCTCGGGATACTGTAAGGATGGGTTTCACGTTAATTGGTGCTTGGGGAGTCGGGCCGGTTTCAGGCGGACAGGATGAAGAGGGTAGCTTTACCTTTTTTTTTGTCTAAATGGATAAGGGGGTGAATTTATGTAAAAGTATTTTTATAGTTAAATTCAATTAATTCTAACTAACAAAATAAACATAACGTTTATATAGAAAAGTATTGACATATAGAAATGATTGGTTTGATCGACTTGGAACATGGCCGCATTAATTAAACTGATTAATTAATTTGATCATGTCTTATTTTCTTTGGCCTTTCAAGACTTTTCCGTGTGGACGGGGGGCGGAACTAGGGATTGTATGAGAGAAGGTATAACAGCTTCGGGTAAGCGTGGGTAACCTTCTATGTCTTTATTTAACTGTATGTTTGTTCATTTGTATGTGTATTGACAATCACTGTTTGTTACATGACTACTACTGCTTCTCGGCGCTACGTCATGGTGTAGGACTTGGCCTCCTCCACACCGGTCCTCCACTAACTTCTATCCCTGGCCATCTCTCTCTATTCCCCAGTTCCTTCCATTTTCTTCCAATCTTCTTCCACGCAATCCGCCCATCTTTTCCTCGGTCTGCCTCTTGGTCTCCTTTCGCGGGGCACCCATCTGGATATAATTTTTGGTGTTTTACCCTCTGGCATTTTTTCTACATGGCCAGCCCACCGTAGGCGTTGACACTTACAGAATCACACTACGGTTTCCTGGTTAATCAGCACTTCAAGTTTAAGATTTCTTTTTCATTGTTTTAATGTTCATCTTCTTCTCTTCTGCTTCCTCAGCCTATTCCCGTCCACTCCTGGACAAAGGCCTCCTCCATTCGTTTCCATGACACTCTGTCCTTTTAGATTTAGGTTTTTATGTTGCCCCACAATAATTAAATATTTTTATGTACATATTCTAATTTCAAGGAAAAGCTAGGAATCAACTTCGCAGGAGTCAAATCCATCTTAAGAAACAGGCCACAAGGCCTACACTAAGAAGAAGAAGAAGAAGAAGAATTTTTGTATTTGTCTTTTGTATTGAACTATTGTCATTTCTCGTGAACCGCGTATATTTTTGTCCATTATGTTGTACAGTTTTAATCTACTTGACAGAAGTTTCTGAGTGAAATATTGGAATTGGTACGTACCGTGCGAGATGACACCTTCTTCAAGCAGCGCCTGCCACATACCCGCAGCCTGCTGACGGCCGTGCACGCTGGGCGACACGGCCATCAGCCAGTCCACCAGCTCCGTCCCGGGCGCACATTTGCGCACCAGCTTGCCGGACACCTTGCGATCCCGTAGGCAGGATCCCTGCTCACTCACCAGCATAGTGCGAAGCGCCCAGCCTATACGGGACATCGCAGGACTCGGAGACTGTAAATATATATAAAAAAAAAATCGTATCTTCAAATAGTTAATAAGTTACATTTTATGTTCCAAACAGTTCCTGTTTGGCCGCCATTTTGATTGAACTGTCACTTGTTCGTTCGTGTTTAACCACTTGAATACCGTAAGGCCAATGGTGGCCGCTACGTAGGCGCACCATCAATACCGTAAGGCCACATTGCATTAAAAATGATCTCAGTAGGAATTTGAACAATTTTTTGTGTGGCTAGCGACATCTACGTATACACACTATATCTGCAAGAAAAATGAACTTTCTGACGTTGGTCGATTTATTGAAAAAGTTTTTTTTTGTAGAAGTCGAGCACTAGGGTTATCACTTATGGTGAGATTGATATAAAGGATCAAAAGGATATCACTTGAAAGAATTCAATTTCAAGTGATAATAGACAAAAACTGATACAACATACTTTGAATTTTTAATGTTTGCTGAAAGGAAAATCAAATATACGAAATTTCGATAATGTAACTTGAAATTTTTTAATTTGATATATAGTATTTTATAGGTAAACTTTAAACTTAATGCATAAAATCCATTAGCCCTATTTTTTTTTAAATAATTAAAAACATGCGGTATGTGAGTGTTCCTTAGCTTAAAAAATCACGGTACTAAAACGGTTAATATTCGTGGATAGTGGTCGATTCACATCCTGAGAGTAAGAGGGTTCCTAAGGGTGAAAAGGGTTCTTACTCACATTATCTATACGTACAATTAAAAAAAACATGTAAACGTATCGTCATTTTGATGTTACGATAATAATCAAGTTCCATCTGATCATTCAAAACACATGATTCACTGAATAATGATTCATTTACACTTAGAACTTTATTATTCCAACTGTCGCCAGAAAATTTACACGCTTCTCGGTTAAAGAGTTTCATCTGCTTCAGATGGAACCATTTTATTCCAAGATACACACCCGAAACCAACAAAACTTTGACTTCATTTTTCTCAGCTTTTTACTTTTGACAGTTGGAACCTTCTTACTCTCAGGTGACGAGAATCTGTCAAATGTAAACGGCCAAGTCAAAATGGCGGCCCGGCGGTGTCAGCCTGAAACATCGCTGTATTTGTTATTATGTTTATATCGACATGTTGCGCAACCATGAGACCGTGCGATGACCCAGCAGACCCTTGTAGTACCTTCCCTGAGAGCCGGTCGCCTAGCATGGATTGGCCAAATATTATAAAAGTTAAGTACGTTCAATGTATTTATTGTGGTTTTCCAGTTGACAACTAAAAACAAATCTATTTTTAGATATTTAAAATAACACAATATTAACCGGATGTTTAAAGAACTGGAACCATCTGGAAAAACAAATAAATGAACACTATTTGCAACCCGTGAAATATTCACGGAAGTAAATATGTTTTACCCTTTAAAAACTTGGTTCACTGTACAATAATTAACACTAATAAATTATAACATTTAACGTAAATCTTTTTTTTCATACGCGCTAATTTTTTTACAATTCTCTCTCTCTGGTTTCAATCCTGGGATTGGTTTGCAGCAATTTCCTTTATTCTTCTCTTCCATTCTTCCCTGTCTTTTGCGGCTCTTTTGAAATCTGCATATGATGAGCAGCACACGTCCACCAATACGTCCTTCAGGTTCTCTCGGCGTGGGCGTCCCCTAGAGTTTGTCCTCTCGATCATACCCTCCATTATGGCATGCAAGAGACCTTCTTGTCGTATTACATGGCCGATCCATCACACAAGCCTTTCGGACAAGGTCCCGAGCAGGTGCCTTCCTCCTTCGATTCTTTGGAGAACCTCCTCATTTGTAATGTGGTCTCTCCAGGAAATTCCTAATAGTCTTCTATAGGACCACATCTCAAAAGCCTCTAGTCTCCGTTTATCTATTTAGGATAGGCACCATTTCTCGCAGCCGTACATCAAGATACTCCATACATAGGGCTTTATGAGAAATATTCTCAGTTTTAGGACTATATTATTCGAAATTTACATTTAACAAAACTAAATTGTTAGGTATCCTTTTGTTTTATAAACTACTGTTATACAAAAATAATCAGAACAAAATTCAAAATAATCCAGAAAAGTACTCGGGTATGCGCATCGTGCGCATTTCGGATTACTTTCGGATAGAATCGAAGTATTCGTCTCTCGCTCTTGTATTTAAAATATTCTCGTTCTCTTTCTTGACGCATGCAGTTTTCGCCTATTAATATCAGGTCCTTACATATGAAATTGGCGTTTTGTATGGGAGGAACATAAAGTTGATTTTTTTGAAACATAATATATTTATTTAATCAAAGTATGTACCATTGCTCTCTATGCACTTTTGCCATCTCATAGGTAGTTCATCGATCCATTTACTTAAAAAACCATTCGGACGGGAATCAATAAAATCTTTGAAGTCGGTTTGGACTGCCCCATCGGAGTTGAATTTTTTCCCTTGCAAGAAGTTATCCAAATTTCGAAAAAAATAGTAATCTGTTGGGGCAAGGTCCGGAGAGTACGGTGGATGTCTTAGACATTCCAATTGAAGCTCTTCTAATTTGGTAGCCGTCTGTTGTTCAGTGTGTGGTCTAGCGTTATCATGAAGCAGCAGTGGCCTAGAGCGATTAACCAGCCTCGGTTGTTTAGCAGCTAGCTTTTCCATCATGGTTTGCAGTTGCTGACAATAGACATCTGCCGTAATCGTCTGGCCAGATTTAAGAAAGCTGTAGTGAACGACACCAGCACTAGTCCACCAAACGCTCCCAAGTAACTTTTTTGGAGTCAATTTCCGCTTGGGGCATGGTTTGGCTGGTTCGGCAGGGTTCAGCCATTGCGATGAGCGCTTCCGATTATCATACAGGATCCAATTTTCATCACAGGTAATGATTCGATTCAAAATCCCTTCATTATTGTGCCGGTTGAGTAATGCAACGCAGCAGTCAACGCGCATTTGTTGATTTGCTTCACTCAATTCGTGAGGTACCCACCTTTCAAGCTTTTTCACCTTCCCAATTTGCTTCAAGTGGATTAAAAGAGTTTTATCACTAACACCGCAGCCTGCAGCTAACTCGGACGTGGTTTGCGATGGATCCGCTTCCACAATAGCCTTCAATTCTTCATTATCAACTTTGGTCTCCGGCCGTCCACGGGGCTTGTTCTGCAGGTCGAAATTTCCAGAACGAAAACGTTGGAACCAAAAACGCACCGTGTTTTCTTTTGCGGCACCGTCGCCATACACATCATTAATCCTTCGAGCCGTTTCTGCAGCACTGGTGCCACGGTGGAATTCGTACTCGTAAATAACGCGATATTTCAAGTTTTTCATTTTGTAAACTGAGTGACGCAAAGAAAAAAAACAATTGAGGAAAAAACAAATGAATTATAATTTTCGAAACAAATACTTGAGTAAATAGCTGTATAAATTTGAATTTGGAATTCCTAACCAAAGAGAAGATATTTGAGATCAAAGTTGCCAGTACGGCAAAACGCCAATTTCATATGTAAGGACCTAATATTATAATCCAAAGCAAGGTGAGAATATACAAGACTTGTATCAGTTCTATAAAAAGTTTTTTTTTTCTACAAAGATTAATCTGAGATGCCATACATAAGATACGAGCCAGGATCAGAAATAAAACCTATCATGATCCTTATCTGTGGGTTTCAATAAAATTTATTTGTGGGTTTAAATATCTCATGTTTAGTTTAACAGCGTCTATATAGACGTGGTTTTATACCCAGGTGACAATTATTACACGTGACTTGGCACTAAAATTTACGCCAGAAAATTATTATTAGAATATCTAGTAAGTGACAGGTTACCTCTGTGATGGGGTCGGCGGGGTTGGGGCGCTCCGGGCTGGGGGGGCGGCGCGGGGGCGAAGCTCGCGGAGGTGAGCCAGCCCTGCCGACACCTGCGAACATTATTCGAGCACATCTAAATCACGATCTTCTAGACTTGGGTATAACTATTGGTGTGAGAGTTTGTTGCATACTGACACCTATCATTCTCGTATGATTTTATTTGTAAATAGTTTTTATAAGGGTCGGCACAAAACCTTTATGTTTGGAAGCGAAGCATGGAACTGACAAAAGAAGGATGAAAGTAGAATAAATGCAGTAGAAATGATTGCGAAACTTCAGTGTGCGGCTGACTTCATTTGCAGAAGAAAAAAAAGAACTCGAATGCTGGTGTCTACATTTACAGCTAAGACAGATGGTTCCAGTTTAGCAAAATATTACGTACAATTAAAAAAAAGGAACTTAAGTAAATAGGTTTATTATATGAGCAGCAAATGAAGTCTGCCGCAGTTCTATTACTGCAAATGAAGCAAGACAAACTATAGGGGTTAAGGTACACCACTGCCGAACCAACTTTGGGGTAACGATTGTCAAATCAGGATAACGCCAGCAATAATAATTGTGTTAGACTGCGGTAAGTACTGGTAATTGGGCAATTAGTAGAAGCCCAAAGTGTTTTCAACTAGTTTCTAACACCTAGTGCTTTGAAGGGATCTCAGAAGAGTTCCCTTCCTGGCGCAAATAGATTATATTCGCATTATTTTGCTCGTTCCCTAGTTTGTAGAAGTTTCAACAGGTCACATATGATCACATACTCGTACAGTCCTGTATGATATGTTTTATGCATTTGTTTACCAGAAATGTGAATCACTCCCCGTTTTCATTAATCGTTTTCCACCAAGATCAGTTAGATGATGATCAGTTTATTTATTTATTCAAAAGATATTACAAACAAATTTATAGTTTAAGGCATCCATTCGAGAAAGGATAAAGTATCAGGAGCGCATGAGAGATGGTTCAACTTTAGGAAAAGATACTCTCTAAAGCTAAGCGTACATTTCTTCTGAACGTACTTTCACTAATATGAACTTCACTCTTGTTCTCCTTATTAAGAAAGTTTCTTGTTAATACGAATGAAAACGCCTGTTTTCTAGAAGTTTTATTATGTTCTATCGGAATGACATGTTTCGCAAATGACATTTGATAACAGGAGAAACATGTCATTCACATATGGTAGAATATACATTTATAAAACTTCTAGAAAACAGACGTTTTAATTCATATTTACAAGAAACTTTTTTCATAAAGAGAGAAAGAGAAACGAATGAAATAATTTTTCATATATATTTAAAAATGTAATTTGATATTAGTTAATTTTGTATAATACAATTTATAAACAATAAAAAATATAAATTATCTACGAAAACCTAGTACGAAAATTCACATTACTTCTAAAGCTATTTTAAACTCAGTTTTTATTATTAACCAACTAACTAACCATGACGCCGCCTCGCCGAAGGGGTAGGCAGCAAGAATAGACTGCCACATTTTTCATTCCTGGCATACTTCTCTCGATTCCTTAACATTATTACATCGTGTCATGCACACTCGTCGATTTCTTCGACTCCTCACGTGGCCGATTTCAATATTTGATTTATTTAATCGTGCCACGTTTTCCTCAGCCTTCCTCTATTTCTAGTTCCATTTACAACTTTAACATATAGGTACTTGTTTTACCATTATTTCTTCATTCATTATTTCCATGTGTCCAAACCATCATAATTTTGTTGATATTAAAAAGTTTTATATCGTTCTCCCGATGAAGGAAGGTGTAAAACGCTTTGAAACATGTCAAGAAAAATTACCTCAAAAGTGCTAAAATAACAGTGTTTTAATTCATAAAAAAATATCATCATGGAATTCCACAGTTTAAATGCCTTAAGTATATCTCAAATTAATGTTCCTTTCATTATTTTGTTCATTACACTTTCATTCGCACCGCATTCACTTCTTGTATTTTCATATAATATTCGACATGTTCATATTCTTATTCGATCATACACAGATTTCGGACACAATCGTCTAAGAGATCTCATTTCTACTGCATTTATTCTACTTTTCCATGCTTCGCTTTCACACATAATGGTCGGTATTAAAACACCATTGCTTATTATTATGTATGAATTTTTCTTTTTCTTTTAAAAGATCTGATTACGTATAACAAAAATATAATATATGAAGTATGTATTTGGAAGTTTATAGTATATTTTATTGAAAGACGGAAACATAATAAACAATATGCAATAAGCGATGGATACTTGTGACGTGAAACGATATTTTTTTACGAAAGCTTCTGTCAAAATTTTACAAATATGCGAGCCATTTTATTATGGAGATAAACGTTAAGCCGCCGAGAACTGTAGTAAAATGTTTAATACGGCCATTCGGTAGGAAATTGATCCACAATATTTTTATTGGGCGTGTTTTAGTACCATGGCCGGCACTGCGGAGCCCCATAACTCCGCCGGTAATAGACTTTTCACAATTTTGATAGATTCCGTCAGTTTGCCGCGCGCCTTCACGGAAACACGTACGAATAACTCGTTTCATTTGAATATTTTCAAATTTATAATCGAATCAGAAATAATTATAATTCAACACAAATAAAAGCATTTTTTTTAAAGGAACATAATAACAAAGTGAATGGAGCTTTAAAAGTAGTTATTGGAAACAAGAATTTATCAATGAAAGCGAAAATGGCCGTTCACAATGGAGTTCTGGTCCCAACCCTTATGTATGGAAGCGAAGCATGGAACTGGCAGAAGAAAGATGAGAGCATAATAAATGCGGTAGAGATGAGGTCCATAAGACGTATGTGTGGTAGAACGATGTACGACAGAATCTCAAATGCTGATATTAGGAAGGAATGTAGAGCGAACGAAGGTATTATGAACAAAATTATGAAAGGTTCGCTGCGTTGGTTCGGACATATGGAGCGCATGGGTGAAGAAAGAATGGTTAAAAAAAGATCGTTAACGATGTAAATGGAGTAAGGAGTCGAGGTAGACCGAGGAAAACATGGCATGACCAACTTAATCAAATATTAAAGGTTGGTCATGTAAGAAGCCGGAAGAATCGACGTGCGTGTATGACTCGATGTATGAATGTGGAGGAAGCTAGAGAGGTGTGCCAGGATAGAGTAGTGTGGCGGTCCATTCTCTCTGCCTACCCCTGCGGGGAAACGGCGTGATGGTTTGTTGTTGTTGTTAAAGGAACATAGAAGTTCCCGCCACATACCCGAGGCTGTTATAGGGCGTAGCGACGCCATTTTATCAGCCTCACTCGTACACTCCCTGGGCCTGTCCCCAGTCCATCCGGGACTTACATTTAAATACGGCAACAACAAGGGGGTGCCAGACCACATTTAATCTACCCCATCTTACTTCTATGCTCCGCTGTACTTTATTGAATAAATAAGCATAATATATAATACATGAACATTTTAGGAACATTATATAAAAGATAAAAAGAATGATACACCACAGGAATATTCAGCGATTAATATTATGAAATGCTTCCTAAACTCGTCCTTTGTCCTACATGCCAAAAACGGTACTCCACATTTTTTTATTTTTTTTCCCATCCCGCAAATAAAAGCATTATATATAAGGTTCCCACCACCACCCGAGACTGTTATAAGACGCAGCGACGCCCTTTCGTCAGTCTCGCTGCACTATCTAGGCCTGTTCCTGTTCTAGGCCGCGGCACACAGGTAGCGGAGCACTGCTTTATATAACCGTATATAATACATCAACATTATTGTATCGTATATAATACATGAACATTTCAGAATCATTGTATAAAAGATTAAAAGAAAAATACACCACAGGTATATACAGCGGGAAGCACAGAAGAGACAGAGGAGACAAATGCGGGGTGGTAAAAAATGTGGCGTACAGTTTGTGACATGTAGGACAAAGGACGAGGTTTAGGTAGCATTTCATAATATTGAATAAAAATCACTGCACAAATTATTATAATGGCCTAGAGGGAGAGGAACGAGGCCCGTCACAACGGAGCAACCTCCTCCTCCCAGATAGAAAACAGCGCACCCTCAGAGGGCAAGAAACAGCACAAGTTACGGTGAATTCCGGTGGGGTGGATAACCGTAGAAACCTCTCTATTAAGGAGCTGCAGGCCCAGCATACTTATAAACGTGGAGGCTGGCTAAGTGTCGGCCTCGGCAAATGCATCAATCCCGCTCTCACGAACACTTTCAAACACCTAAAGTTATGCAGATGGTCTCGGGCCACGCAACTTCCGTTCCAGGCTCCATGATTTTGGTATGTTGCCGGACGGAGAGTGTACGTGTGGCGGGGGGCCTCAGACGGCCTTCCACATCCTCTGGGAGTGTAGTTTCCTGGTGAGCGCACGGAATCGGATGATATATGACGAAAAAGTGGCTGTCCGCCCGGTCTGGAACTAAGATCTGACGGAGAGTAAACATAACTTAGGGAATCAGTATAGTGGTGAGGAACACCACTATTACAGCCAGAACTGGAGTGTCGGACATCATCGCAAGAGTGGCAGCGCTAAATTGGTGCTAGGCAGGCTATGTCGTTCGCAGCTCTGACGATAGATGAACAAAACACCTTTTTGCTGGTGTCCTAGAACTGCTATCCGAAACCCAGGACTGCCGGTACGACATGGTTGCCCAGAATCGACAGATATATAAGTAGATGGAGGAGGCCTACTTCAAGAAACGGACGTATATAGGCTGATGATGATGATTATGATGTTGTTCAAGAAATGACAAACAATAAATATATACTTTAATATCCCCGCTTGTATTATAGAACCAACTGTCTCTGGTGATACCAGTGGGTAAGTAAGTGATCCCTTCAAAGATACATATATTTTTATTAACAAAACAGCATTCAAGAAGTAAGTACTTTTAATCATATTGAGTAGGTACTTTGCCTTCTTAATGTCGGATTATTGTTCTTGTGCTTTTGATCTGAAGTGCGGTCCCAAATGGACGAAACAATAATGTATTTTGTGGATTTTTTATTATTATTTTTTTATTATTATTATTTAAACAGAAACGCAGGATTATTTGATGTTTTATCGTTAAAAATTTAACTATCATCATCATCAGTCTTTAGTCGTCCAGTGTTGGACATAGGCCTCCCTTCCCGACTTCCTTAATTCTCTTTCCCTCGCCGCTCTGTGCCATTCACTTCCTGCCACTCTCTTGATGTCATCAGACCATCTTGCTTGTGGTCTGCCAGGATTTCTGTGGTCGGTTCTCGGTCGCCACTTCAGGGTGTGTCTAATTCACCGATCATCCGTTGTCCTCGCTATATGGCCGGCCCAAATCCACTTCAAACGAGGCTATTTTACACGCTACATCGGCAATTTGGTTTTATCTTGAATGGATCAAAAGCCACAAAAATTTTCAACTCGATTAGAGTTGATATTTTTAAGCAGAGGCCGTTAATATTACTAAAATTAAGTATGCAAAGTGTACAAAGTGAATGAATTTATTAAAAGAGCAAACTTTAAATAGGCTTAGCTGAAAATAACTTGATTGCTCCCGCATAAAGATAAATTTATACTCCATCTAAAAATATACTTTATTAAACGCCATTTATGTTAACGAAGAGTCCGTTCACTAAAATGTTATCGGCTTAATTGTAATGATTATAAAAATTATGTTCATTAAAATTACATTTAGTTTATTGATTTTTCCTTGGAAAAGCGACTAAGGGTTGGACTAATATGGATAATGATACGTTTTTTCCTTTATTGGCTTCAATTGCAATATTTGATCCTTACAGGTGTTTATCTCTAGGATGTTATTATAAAGTTTATTTCTATATTATGAATTTTAACTGACCCGAAGGTGGCTTTCCTATTTCTAATTTCGACATGATAAATTTGCATTGAATCAATAATATTTTAAAAACACTCCTGCAAAACAAGTATTTTTCGAATCACCGAGTATGTGAGCAGTCAAACGCGTGCGGTCCACTTCACGTCTCGGAACACACTGACCGTTTGGCGCATTTGACCCGGCAACCAATCAGATTCCAATAAATATCGCTACACTAACACTTATATACCTACTAGATCTTCGGTTTGCGAATGAAGTCTACCTGCCCATGAATTGATGCATTTTCACAATATATTTGTTATTATCGTTTTGCAGACAAAATGAAAATGCTGTTGATTTGGTCGACAACCGGTTTAATTAACAGATATATTTGCATATAAAATAGTGAATTGATGAATTATTTGCTCAATGTGTACTTTATGGTCCAGTGTATTCAAATAAATCGTTCCAAAACCAACTAACTAACTAACCATTTCGTCATTTATTATTATTATTATTATTTTGTCGATCTTTGACGATCTACAAGTCCTAGTGTCAAGAATGTACGAAGTATGCAATTAGTATGACCTTGTGATGAACGTGTCAAAGTCGAACTGGCAGAAGAGGGATGAGAGCAGAATAAATGCGGTAGAGATGAGGTACCTAAGACGTGTGTGTGGTAGAACGATATACGACAGAATCTCAAATGCTGATATAAGAAAGGAATGTAGAGCGGAAGAAGGTATTATGAACAAAATTATGAAAGGAACGCTGCGTTGCTTCGGACATATGGAGCGCATGGATGGAGAAAGAATGGTTAGGAATGTATACGTTATTAATGTAAATGGAGTACGGAGTCGAGGCAGATCGAGGAAAACATGGGATGACCAAATTAATCAAATTTTAAAGGTTGGTCATGTTAAAAGTCTGAAGAATCAACGTGCGTGTATGACTCGCTGTATGAATGTGGAGAAAGCTAGAGAAGTGTGGCAGGATAGAGTTGTGTGGCGGTCCATTCTCTCTACCTATCCCTACGGGGAAACGGCGTGTTGGTTTTGTTGTTGTTGTTGTTGAATTTGTTTAGTAAAACACAATTCGGGGAGTATTTACCCACAAAATGGTAAATTTTATCTCTTTAATATGAAATAAAATTCTGAATGTGGGTTTTTTAATAATCGTATTTTATGTAACACACCTGGTGCGTGCGATACTGTCTCGTAAATATTTCTTGAGAAAGGAAAGAGACACGAAATTATTCAATATACAAAAATAATGTAAATATTTAAGCGGCGAAAAGGGGTTGATTTATCGGCGGTACGTATACTGTAGGACCATAGTATATATTATTGTAATGACTTGAGTCCGTTCGGTTTAGGGAGAATCTTTGGAATACATAGTGTAAATGACAGTACGTTTACAAGAACTGGCGGCGTTTTTTTTTAATTTTTCAACAATAATTACATTCAAACATTAAAATTAACACTCAATGTGGCACATATTACTTAGTGCCATAGCAGATAGAGAGAGGACGAATGGCAAGCTTCCAGCGCCATAAAACTAGATACACAGAAAATCCTCCAGAGAAGGCAAGGGGATACCACTCTAGATATTTTTCCCCAGGTAATCACCGTGAGGCCTACTCTATGGTGATAGTCAACGTTAGGGAGACCTGACAAGACACAGAAAGAAGAAGAAGGTGTCTGGAAGCTACCTACATTTTTCCTGGAAATTTTGTTTTGTTATTGAAACAAATGAAGCATCGACGTGCGTGTATTTTCTTTCCTGATTTAGACTTGGTAGTGTTTTTCTAATCATCGAATATTTAAGAAACGACACTCTGAGTCATATTCTCGAGAGCGAATCAGATAGCTTACTATAGACTGTAGACAATACCACTACACAAGTTGTATATTACTGACAATTTTGCAATGATTCTCCCTCAGATGGACCGACTCTACATTGTATTTAATATTAGATGAGCCGATAAAACATGTTTTTGAATATGAGTATATACATTCTTCAAATTCGAACCACACATTCATCTATATAAAAACGAATTTTTGTTTTGCCTCTTCTCGTTGACCTATAAATCAAATTCATAGATGGCAGTAATAGCAATTCGTGTGGTGTATATTTATATTTATAGCAACATTTATTACAATTACATCAAAAGACATTTCTATCGTATACCTTTGAAACTCAATTTGCAGGTTGGATATGTAGGATCAAACGATATTCTAGTATGAAAGATTTCCAGTAGATAATCACTGAACTGGAATAATTAGATACGGTATTAAAATACCTGTCTTTTATTGAATTTGAATCCCAGATAGCTCTCCAATAAAAAAACGAAAATCTCTTTTTACTGGAAGTATACTGCATGTCCACGTGTGTATTGAACTATGGTATTTAAGATGTAATTTCTAGACCTAAACCTGAGACAAAGATAACATGTACCATTTTAACGATCAATTTACTGATCTAACTTTTCAAAGGTCACACCCGTTCGGAGGGAAATCGCTCTAATCATTAGAATTACTAAGTGGTTTAATATCAATTTGGGATAGTTCAAACAAGAAATTTTAATTATAATACTTTCGTATATATCAAAATGTATCCTACATTAATCCATTAATCTTATATTCTTTCAGTAGGCAATTCAGTAGCTAAAATGAGTTGAAAACCTCGCAAAACCATATATAAACTTAGCGTGAAAAGATTGATCACTTTATGAATGTATTTATGATTATTTCTATCCAAAATGGACTGAATTCGGCATCGTATCTATAAAAATGCATAAACAAAAAGTAAGGCGAAATATGTCATTCCCATAAATAATAATAAAACTTTTAGAAAACATACGTTTCTATAAGTATTAATTAATTAATTTGGAGTTTTAATTGTTCAAGAATCAATAAATCAATGAAATTTGTTTTTAATTTACAGCACTGATATATAATATCTCATTTTTTTTACTATACGCTTTTTGAGAATGTCGCCACAGCTGTTTCGCCAACCGATGTAGGCATCGTCAGGTGTTACAAACAACTAAATATACAAATTAAAAGACTCACTATTTATGGGGCACTGATTAAAATTAAGTATGCGAAATCTGTTGACATTTTTACAAACAAAAAAATAAAGGTGGAAAAAACAATGAATAGAAAAAACAATTAGGCATAATAGGAATTAAATAGCCACGTCACAGTACATATTAATTAGGTGAAGAAACTACAAAAAAAATATTATAAGTAAACATAAAAAGGTTAATAAAACGGTACACAGTATAAATTAAAGTGCGATGAGTCATAATAAATAAGAGATGATAAACATTCGAAGGAAGCAGATTACATTAATAAGAAGAGAGAATAAAAGTGGAAGGTAGTATTAATATAGTTTTGGTAGATTGTATAAAGGAAAAGTTTATAGTCAATTATATGTTAAGGGGGAATAAACAGAAATTTGATTATTTATTACATTCAATTCACATTTCTTTGCTTAAAAATTTAAAAATATTCCAATTTCTCAAGTTTTTTAAATTGTTTGCAAGTACGAAAAATAGTGTCATCAATTTTGAAATGGTGGTTCATCATCATCACCAGCCGTCTGTCATCCACTGCTGAATGTAGGCTCTCCCAAAGCACGCCACCGCCCCTTATCCATAGCCGCTCCCACCCATCCATGTCCAGCAATCCTCTTCAGATCGTCGGTCCAGCGGGCAGGGGGACGTCCAACTCTGCGGAATCCAGTGCGCGGTCTCCCCTCCAGAACCCGTCTCCCCCATCGGCCGTCGGTTCTCCGACAGATATGGCCAGCGCATCGCCATTTCATCCCGCCCATCTTCAGAGGGACCTCAGTCACCTTGGTTTGTTGACGAATAAATTCGTTTCTATATCTGTCCCTCAAAGTTATTCCAAGCATGGCTCTTTCCATGGCGCGTTGGGCGACCTTGAATCTGTAGACTAGACCTTTTGTCAGTGTCCACGTCTCGGCTCCGTACGTCATGACTGGCAAGACGCACTGGTTGAAGATTTTAGTCTCAAGGCATTGTGGTATTTTAGAGGTGAGAACATGACGTTATCCAAAGGCAAAGGCAACCCACCTGAATTCTTCTTGAAATTTTTGAAATGATGGTTGAAATAACACAATGATTCGCCATTTCCGAAAAGATTTGTTTTTCATGAATGTTTTTCATGATCTGTTTTTCATGAAATTTTGTGTTTATATAACCTTATTTTCATATAAATTAGTTTTGATACTTCAAAATAGAATTTATTAAGACAGAGATCGATGTTAAAATGATAATTTAATTTCGTTAATTTGAAATTACTAGTAGATATACAAAGTACTAACTTAGTAAATTTACTTCAGATCGGATTTCAGGCAAAAACTTTGAACTCGATTTCATATATCGGCAGATTCCAATCAAGCAGAGCGAATGCGTAATCAAATAATGCCCAGTTTCATCGCGGGAAAGATCCAAAGTTTAAATGGGCGGGAAAATTTATTTCTTACAAGTTTACTCCCGGCTAACTTCTGTACCTTTTCCACACTAGGAGAAGATAGAAGTTTACACAGATTACGTCTGAGATATAGTTTAACACGAATCCAATAGCCGAAGGCATTACGAGAAAGTGGGACATTTGGGCTATCCGTCTTCCGGAAGGTGATATGGCCATCCCTTTCAAACTTTTTAGGTATACACACTTATTCTTGGCAACGATATGGCAAAAACAAAGAATATTATGTCTTGTCTATCAACTCTTAAAAGAAAGTACCATACTTTAAACGATTTTCTTGATTGATGGGGCATTTACGTTATCTATAATAACTAACTAACTAACTAACTAACCATCACGCCGTCTCCCCGAAGGGGTAGGCAGAAAGAATGGACTGCCACACTTTTCTTTCCTGACATATTTCTCTCGATTTCTCAACATTCATACATCGTGTCATGCACGCGCGTCTTGTCTTGTTTGTTTGGTTCCATCTATTACAAACACATTATACGACAATAAGGTTATAAGACAATAAGGTTTCGAAAAATAAATTTTAAAAAAAGTCTGCGTTTATAATTCCACTTTTAACAAATAAAATCGACGAAGCTGATGTAGCTCCGGTGGGAGCGAAGCTATTTTAAATGAAGTTTTTTGATGTCGATCATGTGGGGTGTAATAATTGGATATATAATAACTTGAGGGCATACCAAAATAACGACTTAATACATATTGTTTAATTGTTTTATTTTCATTTTGATGTTCTGGTTCTTTTGAATGTGACTCGATGGGTTTTCTCTTCCGCAAGAAAATACAATTTTCCGCTTGAAAAGTATCGTCAAGCGAAAACTTTAAATTTATCACCGCCATTTGATCGGCGATCCCGGGGAGTCCACGGACCACAAGTTAAATCGGAGCTTACACATCGTCAATATCGTAAATTCCGCCGTAATCTCGCCCCTTCACGAGAAATAATACGGCGATAGACCGAAAATCCGGACGGGGGGATTGTTCGCGAAATTTATGTACGGCGGATCGGTAAAAATCTCGTTACCTTTCTTTACGGGGATAAAAAAGAAAACAATATCCCCACCCCGCCGCCCCCGCAGCCTGTTTTTTTTCAACACGTGACCTTGTATCGTTGATATGATTTGAAGTACCAAGTGAAACGTGGGTAATAATGATTCCCTTAAATGCATACTTATTATACAGGTTCCATTTTCAAATAAAAAAATTTTCAAGTAGGTACCTTTAATACAATTATTTTTATTTTTATACAATTATTTTTTATTATTTTTTATGATGTTTGAAAAAAAAACTAACTAACCATCACGCCGCCTCCCCGAAGGGGTAGGCAAAAAGAATGGACTCCCACACATTTCTTTCCTGACATATTTCTCTCGCTTCCTCAACATTCATACATCGTGTCATGCACGCGCGTCGATTTCTCTGACTCCTCACATGGCCGACATTCAATATTTGATTTATTTGATCGTGCCACGTTTTCCTCGGTCTTCCTCTATTTCTGGTTCCATTTACATCGTTAACATGTAATTTTTTTACCATTCTTTCTTCAATCATTCTTTCCATATGTCCAAACCATCTTAATGATCCTTTTATTATTTTGTTCATAACATCATCATTCGCACCGCATTCACTTCTTATATTTTCATTCTCTATCATACACAGATTATCCACACATTCGTCTAAGGGATCTCATTTCTACTGCATTTATTCTACTTTCATCCTTCTTTTTCCAGTCCCATGCTTCGTTTCCAAACATAACGGTCGGTAGAAGAACACCCTTGTGCACTGCCATTCTAGCTGAAATAATACTGTTGAATATAATCACTCCATCCCATACATTAAGAGAAAAAATGAAATATTTATTACAGATTCACAAAAGCGTATTGTTATTCTATGGTAATGTGGTGAAATATTTTTATAAAATTTTCATATCAAACATAAATTCATTAGATGCTAGTTCTCATACGTATTATTATAGTTATTAATGTCTTTACTGAACGGCTGAAAGACGAGATAAGTCTTTGGGTCTGCTCAGTGTATAGATTAAATCTTTCTTTGATCCGCTTCTCGGAAAGTTCGGTTTTAAACTCAAAGGGTTATCGCCAAATGCAATTTTCTTCACTCTCGCATCGCTGCACCGATAACTGCTATTTCGTGAAAGTATAATATATGATCACGTGATACAGTATATTAAAAAATTCAAGCTTGTTTAGCTTACTGCTGTTGTTAATTGTGTGTAGAAATGTTGTCTTTTATGTCAAAACCATGATCAGACTCGATACAATGGTTGGCTATCTCGGAAAAAATAGCATGTTTGATGTAGGTTAGTTTGTAGGGGCTAACAATAAATGTCAGTAAAACCAAATGGAAGACATTCGGACGGCTTGACTACAGTGGGTCAGTATTGCATTTGAACGGCCGTAACGTTGAAAGGGTGGAAAATTTTAAATATCTCGGCAGCATACTAACACAATCTCTTGACCCAGATGTAGAGATAAAATGCAGAATTGAGACAACAAGAGCTATGTTTAATAAAATGAAATCACTCTTCTGCAATGATAACATAAACTTGAAACTCCGCCAGAGAATGATCAAATGCTATGTGTGGTCTGTTTTATTGTACGGATGTGAAACGTGGACCTTAGAAGTCAACTCGATGAACTCAACTGAAAGCATTTGAAATGTGGCTCTATCGCCGAATGCTTAGAATTACCTGGACAGACATGGTTACCAATACCGAAGTCCTGAGGCGAGCTAGAGTTGAGAGGGAGCTGTTCTCATCTATTAAGGTTCGAAAGATCTCACTTCTAGGTCATATACTGCGTGGGGAAAAGTACCACCTTCTCCAACTGATATTGCAGGGGAAAATTGAGGGACGTCGAGGACCTGGTAGGAGACAGATGTCCTGGCTGCGAAACGTAAGAGAGGAGCTGATCCGAGCGGCGCAAGACAGGGACAGGTTTGCCGAGGTAATCGCCAACGTTGGGGGGACCCGACAGGGCACTTGAAGAAGAAGAAGATACGTGTGCTTAATTTTTGTTTCGTTTTGCTTATGTAATAAGGAGGTCACCTACGAAACATGTCGTGGTTAATATTTTTATTTTATATTTTATTAAGATACTTATTTAATAAATGAAAGTGGAACATAAACAGCGATGTTTTGCAATTGCAAGGTTATTGCTTTGTAATTCCATAGTGTCAAAGCCTTAACCTTCAATAAATTGGTTAGAAATTTCTCTATAATTAGTGGGTTTTGATTCTAGATTAAATGGGTTACGGTTAAACAATGTATTAGGCGTACGAATAATATATTATGTGTGACATGGGATTGTTAATAATAGAACAAGTCTATTCTATATATTTAGCCAGAGTTAATTCTTGAGAGCAATGGGTGGAGTTATCATTCCACGAAAAAACATTAATGTATAAAATTTCTTAATTATGTCGTCATAACATTCTTCTTCTTTTTCAAGTGCCCTGTCGGGTCCCCCCAACGTTGGCGATCACCTCGGCGAACCTGTCCCTGTACTGTCCGCTCGGAACAGCTCCTCCACACTTCGGATGCTGGTCTACTCCTTCACGTTTCGCAGCCAGGAGATTTACCCCTTTCGGGCCCTCGGCGTCTCTCAATTTTCCCCTCCAATATCAGTTGGAGAAGGTGGTACTTTTCCCCAAGGAGATCTTTCGAACCTTGATAGTTGATAACAGTTCCCTGCCAACTCTAGCTCGCCTCAGGACTTCGGTATTGGTAACCATGTCTGTCCAGGGAACTCTAAGCATTCGGCGATGGAGCCACATTTCAAATGCTTCCAGTCTGTTCATTGAGTTAACTTTCAAGGTCCGCGTTTCACACCCGTACAATAAAACAGACCACACATAGCATTTGATCATTCCCTGATAGAGTTTCAAGTTTATGTTATCACTGCAGAAGAGTGATTTCATTTTATTAAACGTAGCTCTTGTTACCTCAATTCTGCATTTTATCTCTACTCGTACATCTGGGTCAAGAGATTGCGTTAGTATGCTGCCGAGGTATTTAAATTTTTCCACCCTTTCAACGTTACGGCCGTTCAAATGCAATACTGACCCACTGTAGTCAAGCCGTCCGAATGTCTTCCATTTGGTTTTACTGACATTTATTGTTAGCCCCAATCTCACACCGGACTCGTCAACAAGATTAAGGAGGTCCTGAAGATCACTGACATTTTTACCCAATAAAACAGTGTCGTCGGCATATCTTATATTGTTTATCACAACGCCATTAATTTTCAGTCCTTTCTCGGTGTTGATGAGGGCTCGTTTAAGGAGTAGAGATTAAATAATAATGGAGAATGGACACAACCCTGTCATAACATTAGCTAGCATAATTCTAGAAAACTAATTACGAGACTTGTACTGGTAACAATGTTATTATTAAAGCAACATAAAGCAATGATATTTGTATATCACCATAAAATATCACAAAAAGAAATATAAATTTAGGAATATTTAGGAGACATGTCTCTTATTCTTTGAATATTTTTCTTTGTCTTTTTTCCATGGTTTAATCTTCAGGCGACGTTTCGGATTAATTACCCGGAGGCAGTTAATAAACATAAGTCTAAAATGATATCACGAGACACATACTGTACATACAAATTTTAATCATATTTCAAAAACACGAATTTATCAATGTAAGCGAGAATGGCCGTTTACAAGGGAGTTCTGGGTCCAATTATTATGAAAGCGAAGCATGAAACTGTTAGAAGAAGGATGTAAGCAGAATAAATGCGGTAGAAATGAGATCTCTTAGACGTATGTGTGACAAAACAATGTAACTAACTAACTAACTAACTAACCATCACGCCGTCTCCCCGAAGGGGTAGGCAGAAATAATGGACTGCCACGCTTTTCTTTCCTGACATATTTCTTTCGCTTCCTCAACATTTATACATCGTGTCATGCACACGACTCCACACATGGCCGACATTCAATATTTGATTTATTTGATCGTGCCACGTTTTCCTTGGTCTTCCTCTATTTCTGGTTCCATTTACATCATTAACGTATAATTTTTTTACATTCAATATTTGATTTATTTGATCGTGCCACGTTTTCCTTGGTCTTCCTCTATTTCTGGTTCCATTTACATCATTAACGTATAATTTTTTTACCATTCTTTCTTCATTCCTTCTTTCCATATGTCCAAACCATCTTAATGATCCTTTCATTATTTTGTTCATGACACCATCATTCGCACCGCATTCACTTCTTATATTGTCATTCGACACTCTATCATACACAGAGTATGAATTCAAAAAAACAATGTATGAATTCCAAATTCAAATATCAGGAAGGAATGTAGAGCAGAGGAATTTATTATGAACAAAATTATGAAAGGATCACTGCGTTGGTTTGGACATATGGAAAGTATGAATGAAGGAATAATGATTAATAAAGTATACGTTAACAATGTAAATCGATTACGGAGTCGGGGAAAACCAAAGAAAACATAGAATTACCAAATAATCAAATTTTAAATGTCAGCCATGTCAGAAGTCGGAAGAAACGATGTGCATATATCACTTGTTGTATGAATGCGGAAGAACTAGGGGTGTGTCAGGTAAGAGCTGTAGCAATCCATTCAATCTGCCTACCCATTCGGAGAAACAGCGTGCTGGTTTGATGTTGTCAGAATTTTTTAAATGAAAAACGCAAATAACCTATGACCTATTGTGGGGAGAACCCTTAGAGATAGGATACCCAATGAAGAACTTTGCAAATCCTGCAAAATTTAAGACATAGTGAGATGGAGTAGGCGGAGAAGATGATTCTGGAGGGACCACATCGAGACAATGGATCCAGCAAGAATTCCTAAGATCGTGATGCACGAGAATCCAGAGGGCCGTCGACCACAAGGCGACCACCAAAGAGATGGAGAGAAGGCTGGTTGTCTTCACCACAGGAAGAAGTTGATATCCTGTATAAACAGATCGCAAGATCTACAATCAGAAGAAAAAGAAGAAGAAATATAAATTACAGAATTGCAGAATTGACATTCTGTTTTTAAATTATCATCTTATTACAAATAGATAGAGCTTACATCAAACTATAATAGTATATCGCGAAGTCGAATCATTTTAATATATATGTAATATAAAGCTGATTTTAAAAGTTGTACGAGTATATGCTTGTTAATTAAGTATTATAAATTATCGAAAACAATTGTAATTACTAAACCAAGCTTACATTGTCAAATTTTAATTAATTTTTGACAGTCTATTCATAAAACAGTTCTCGAAAATTCTAATTAGAAATCTGCTGCGTAAATAAAGCTAAAGTCTAGCCTCAGTGTGCACTGGTTTGTAAATTAATTATACAGGATGAATAATTATCATCTTCACAAAAGTTTTCACCTTTATTGCCCTTCTGCCAGTAATAAACTGTCTCTAGAAACATACTGTAGATTTAAAATGGCTGTCATACTTCTTGGTTGTTAAAAATGTTGTCGATATTTTTGGATACAATATAAATATAGTGTGATGTTTTGCGAACTTTTGTAGAAGTTGATAGTGTATAATGTACCATTTTTTTAAAATGATTTCCATTAAATATTTAAAATTTAATAATTAACATAAAACCAGGTTTTGCTTATTTGGAGCTCTGCAAAATATTGAGTGTATCAAAAGGGTTCCGTCTCCAAAAAAGTTTCAGAACCGCAAGAATACTGGATAGGAAAAGTGATGTTAAATTAAAATAGTATAGAAAGTTTAAAAATTAAGTGTTATTCAATTCTTAAATAACTAGGGTTGTTTTTTTAAGTAAATGCCGTTTGAAAATAAAAAAAACCAACGAAATTTTTTTTTCAAAAACCAATTTTATGTTCAGATTGTACATATGTACATATTTTTATTTTTCGACATAGCTGCCAAGTTAGTTTAACCACTTATCATAGCTTACAACTAGATTTTGAATACCCTCATCATAGAAAATTGCCCCCTATTCCGATAATCACAAAGTCACGGCAGTTTTCACGTCTTCGTCATCGTTTCTTAAAGTTTAACTTTTCAGAAACAATCTTGTACAGCACTGACCTCGACACTTCTGAAAAGTCGTTTGAAAGAATGCTTATGGTAAAATGTCTGTTCTCAAGAAATTTCGCTTCAAATGCAGCCACCATATCGTCAGTGATCACAGACGGGCGACCGGAGCGGGACTCTTCATGGACGTTGTCTCGGCCAGCTTTGAAGTCCCTTACGCACTTTGCTTTCACATATGGCAGTAGCTCCGTTAACTTCAAAAATCTGCCGGTGAATGTCTGCAGCAGACGGGTTTCTTGCCGACAAGAAACGTATCACTGACCGCACCTCGCACGGGGTGGGCGATTCGATAATCTTTAACATTTTAAAGACGCAGAACAGACCGTACAGGTTACCTACACCGCTATAACTGAGCACAGCTGTTACCATGGAATGGTGGAACACAACGCAAGCACTCGTTGCAGGGCATGCGCCACCCATTGCTGTTTACAACAAAATGGCTTTTACTAAAAAAAACAGACCTCGCATATTTAATCACTTTCATTAGGAAGAAGAAATGAAAGTGATTAAAGAAGCAATGCACAAAATCAAAGTTGCACAACGGGCCATGGAAAGATCCATGTTGGGTATCTTGCTTAGAGACCATATACCCAACATGGAGATTAAAAGACGCACCAGGGTCACCGATGTAGTGATACGCATTGCGAGGATGAAGTGGCAGCGGGCTGGTCATGTGTGTCGACGGGATGATGGAAGATGGAGCCAAAGGGTTACTGAATGGAGGCCAAGGTTGGGCCGGAGAAATGTCGGGAGACAGTCAACCAGGTGAAGCGATGATATTGTGCGGACGGCGGAAAGGGCCTGGAGAACACTGGCGAGAGCCCAAGAGAGATGGCGTGGGGGTGGAGAAGCTTAAGTCCAGCAGTGGATGGAGACATGCTGACGAAGATTAGAAAAAAATAAAAATATATTTATTTATAATATATTATATTTTATATAAATGTAAATTTTGATGTAATAAAAGTATCTACTGCTATCGATAAACTTTGAAGAAATCCGAGTTTCATAAGGAAAAACAAATATGAAACAAGTTAAGTTTAAGGCCTTATTAATCGAATATTTTCTGAAAATATGAACTTCAAAGGGCAAGAAACTCATGTTCCGATTGTTGTATGCGAACAAAGGACTTTTTGTTTATTTTCTTACATTAACTTCTTTGATGTCATTACATTATTAACAAAGTTGGAATTATAACAAGTTAAAATTAAATATGTTTACATTCAAAATTTCGCCAAGTGAAAGACATTATTTGGAAAAATAAATTAATATCTGTAGCAATAAAGGTAGCCCGCTGTTCTGAGTCATTGATTTTAACCAACTAACTAACCATCACGCCGTCTCTTCGAAAGGATAGGGATAAAGAATGATCCACCACACTGTTCTTTTCTGACGTGCTTATCTCTGGAGGGTATCTAGTTATATGTTCCGGATGGTTATCTTCGACAGCGTCAGCACAGACTGTTTCATCTCCCAACATGCAGAACCAACCTGCCTCTGATGATGCCGGTAGGGAGAGCAACAAAACTGCTGAACATCGCTCGCTTTGGATATCGACGTCTTTCATATTAGTGAAAGTACGTACGAAAGTAAGTACGTTCAGATGACAAATGATCTTGACTTTAGAGAGAATCTTATATTCCTAAAGTCGAACCGTTCTTCATGCGTTCCTGGTATGTATTATATTTTACCTGTTCTCAATTGATGCCTTAAACCAGTGATTCCTAAAGTGGTCTATATAGACCCCCAGGGGTGTACGACAACTTGCAAGGGGTCTACGTCAATTGTAAAAAAATGGGGGGTCCATAAGATGTAAATGGGGGTCCACGAGATGGTTCAACTAAATTGAAGCCGAATATTGAAATGCAAAAAGAATATCGAAATCGTAGGCGACTTTTTTTTATTTTAGCTCATTTGGGGAAATCGATCGATCGAAATTGTTGGCGACCATTTATTTTAGCTCCTTCGGCAAATATCGGAAATTCGATTTTCCCAAATGAGCTAAAAAAAAGGTCGACAACGAAATCCTGCTTTTTTGTTTCGGTTTTTTTTGGCATGAAAAAAAACATTTTTAGGATAACAGGGGGTCTACAGGACCCAAAACTTTGGGAACCTCAGCCTTAAACTATAATTGTTTTTTTTTTTAATATTTAATTTTCTCGGATATCGACGTTTTTCATATCAGTGAAAGTAGGTTCGGAAGTCCGATGAATGAATTTGGAAGAATCTAAAGAGGTGTGTTAGGCTAGAGTAGTGTGACGGTCCATTCTCTCTGCCTACCCTTTCGGGGAAACGACGTGAAAGTTTGTTGTTGTTCTTATTGTTTGCATTATTTTTTATAACTAACTAACTAACCATCACGCCGTCTCTTCGAAGGGGTAGACAGAAAGAATAGACTGCCACAATTTTTTTACGACCTCAACATTCCTACATCTTGTCATGCACGCACGTCGATTTCTCTGACTTCACCAGAGACAGATTGGTTCTGCATGTTGGGACATAAAACAGTCTGTGCTGTCGCTGTCGAAGATAAGCATCCGGAACACAAAGATGAATAGCCTCCAAGATATTGGAATTCTTCAAGAATTCCCTGATAAGTCTTAAGAAATGGGTAAGTGTGGACCCATCCCTCCTTATCTGAATACTATTGGTACCTGGCATGCCTAAGAGGAATGCAGTAGGTTAAGGCACGGATAGCTACGAAACTCCCTCCTGTAGCACTTCAAAATAACCCGTTTTGCTTATTATCATCATCATCATCAGCCATCTGTCATCCACTGCTGAATGTATGCCTCCATGTCCAGCAATCCTCTTCAGATCGTCGGTCCAGCGGGCAGGGGGACGTCCAACTCTATGGAATCCTGTACGCGGTCTCCACTCCAGAACCCGTCTCCCCCATCGGCCGTCGGTTCTCCGACAGATATGGCCAGCCCATCGCCACTTTAGCTCGTCCATCCTCAGAGCCACCTCAGTCATCTTGGTTTGTTGACGAATAAATTCGTTTCTAAATCTGTCCCTCAAGGTTATTTCAAGCATGGCTTTCCATGGCGCGTTGGCGACCTTGAATCTGTAGCCTAGACCTTTTGGCACTGGTTGAAGACTTTAGTCTTGAGGCATTGTGTTATTTTAGAGGTGAGAACATGACTTTTTTTGCTTATGTACTCGATTATTTATGAGTAAACTCACTTGCTTTATAATTACTCTTGAATATACAAAATATTTAGGTACTTAATAATAAATATGGTAAAGTAAATCCTGTATTAAGTACTCGTACCTACTTATGCCCCACAGGTCTGGAGCCTAGAACGGAGATTTATGTGAAATAATTAAATATTGACATTATAAGATGATTGTTTAGCGAATCCTTCAACGTCACGGATGGATTACCTCTAAAGGGGTGTAATTTACCGGAGTTCTCTTTAATATAAATACCAGGGGCGTACCTATAATACGTCTAAAGAGCAGTATATTTAGATGGAACAAAGATCCGAAAATAAGTCACGTTCATACTATAATTAACTCTCTCCGTACCAACAAAGGACAGTGTATTTATATTCGTTGAATGTTTTAGGAATAAGGGTTGTAGTCACAATTATATTTTCAAAACTAAATAACTAACTAATTAATGCCTCATGCCGTCTCCCCGAAGGGGTAGGCAGAAAGAATGGACTGCCACACTTTTCTTTCCTGACATATTTCTCTCGCTTCCTCAACATTCATACACCGTGTCATGCACGCGCGTCGATTTCTCTGACTCCTCACATGGCCGACATTTAATATTTGATTTATTTGATCGTGCCACGTTTTCCTCGGTCTTTCTCTATTTCTGGTTCCATTGACATCGTTAACATATAATTTTTTTACCATTCTTTCTTCATTCATTCTTTCCATATGTCCAAACCATCTTAATAATCCTTTCATTATTTTGTTCATAACACCATCATTCGCACCGCATCCACTTCTTATATTTTCATTCGACACTCTATCATACACAGAGTATCCACACATTCGTCTAAGAGATCTCATTTCTTGTACATTTATTCTACTTATATCCTTCTTTTGCCAGTTCCATGCTTCGTTTTCATACATAAGGGTCGGTAGAAGAACACCACTGTGCACTGCCATTCTAGCTAGTTAGTTAGTTAGTTTAAAAAAATCTACTCCTACGCCCATGTTCAATGCTACGTTAAATATACACAGTAAATACGTGTACATAAAAATAAGCGTCTCAGTTTCTATAAACAGATCACTTTCATGTTTTATAAATAAGATGCGACGTAAATACTTATTTGGAGAGAATCCCCCAACGATTTGCGAGAGCTGGTACGATTATGTTCGTTCGAGGGAGTCAGGCGCTGAACCGAGACTATTCGGATCGGTTGGGTAGAACATTCTAGCGAAATTTGCTAATCTTCGCGCTTCTGATATCAACAGATTGTTGTTGTAGCCAGCAGGGATGCTGCGTTAAGAACGACGGAGATCCTTAGTTGGAATAAAATTACAAATTCATTTACAGCATCAAATATCTTAATAGATGGCGCTAGTGTAGATTGAACTAAAAAATGTGAAGTGTTTCTCAACAGAGTAGCATACATACTTTCAAAAAATTGTCAGACGTGGTGGTCGTAAGGAGGGCGGAATGGGGAATGTTGTTAACATAAAGCGATCGCTTAACCCAACATAAGTCCTGTAAGCGCCTCGACCGCAATATTGTGTTTCCAGAAAAAAATTTACATCTTCGTCTCTATTGAGATACAATTAATCCTTAAAAATAATATGTTGTTCGAGTTAAGCACAAAATTTTTACTGTGTGTTATTTCAGTTTGTTCTTTGGCTTAACGTTTATTAAAAAAAAATACAAAATAAGATTTGTAAAATAAAATGTCGGCCACGCGAGGAGTCAGAAAAATCGACGTGCAAGGATGATACGATATATGAATGTCGAGAAATCGAGATAAGTATGTCAGATATGATTAACTGGGACTATCTGAGTTGCAAACGTAGTCAACAATTTTTCGCAGGTCAAGACCATTTTTTTTACTGCAAATGAAGACAGCCGCGTTATAGAAGTTAAGAAAAAAGTCACATAGCCTAAGCCAAAAAGAAGAAGAAGATAAAACTTTTATTAATATTAAAAATATTAAAAGGTTGTATTATTACTATAGAGTATTGCTAAAAGACATTGTCAATATCCTTTTAGAAAGAGGTATATCATCACCTTTAATAAAAACAATACAAAACCTTAATACTAATGGCAAAACGATCATTAAAGCAGATTAGGAGCTCTCTAGGGAAATACCTGCTATATCAGGAATAAGACAGTGCGACAGTCTCAGTCCTTTCCTTTTTAACCTCATCATGGACAATATTATAGAGGAGGTCGCATCTCTTAACCTCGGATATAAATAGGATGGGAGAAAAACTCATTAATGTGGTATGCTATGCTGATGATGCAACAATACTGCCAGAAAGTGAAGAAGATCTACAAAAAATGCTTTATAGGTTCCATCTTGCGTCTGAGAGGCATAATATGATGCCAGACAGCCTCTCAGATGCAAATTGGTTGTAGATGATAAACCCATAGAACAGGCCATGAAGTTCAGATATCTGGGTGTAGAGATATCTAGTTGCTGCGATCTATATAATGAAGTTAAAAAACAGACTTATAAAGCTGCAGCTATCTCCGGATGTCTAAGGGACACTGTCTGGACAATAAGCATATGCTAGTGGAAAGAAAGTTAGAATTTATAAAAAATGCATCAGGCCCATAATGACATACGAAATCGAAGCAAGAGCAGACACTGTCAGAACCAAACATCTCATAAGAGTAGCAGAAATGAGAACATTGCGACCTATTATGGGGAGAACTCTTAGAGATAGGATACCCAATGAACGAATTCGCAAATCCTGCAAAATTGAAGACATAGTGAGATGGAGTAGGCAGAGAAGACAATTCTGGAGAGACCACATCGAGAGAATGGATCCAGCAAGAATTCCTAATATCGTGATGCATGAGACTCCAGAGAGCCGATGACCACCAGGACGACCACCGAAGAGATGGAGAGAAGGCTGGTCGTCTTCATCACAGGAAGAAACTCGATATCCTGCATAAACAGATCGCAAGATCTACAATCCGAAGAAGAAAGTTGTATTATATACTGGATTGGATGCGAAAGACACAAGACAAGGATACGTGGAGAATGCCTATGGGGGATGCCTATGTACAGTAGTGAACGACAACGGCTGTCTAAGTAAGTAAGTATTATATATAACTGAATAGTTTTAAGTGCCTAAAAGACCCGCTGGCGTGCCATCGACCTCGGCGTGATTCACTAATGCAAATTAACAATTTCGAAATCAATTTGATCCTCGAGTAAATATTATGATTATACCGTGCCACACAAGCGTTAACAGTTTATTGTAGGAGACGAGACACGTTCGCTCTCCCATAGATGGCGCATTCACCCCACGCTAGAGTTTGATCATTGTACGAATGAGCACAAACATGGGTGTGTAATAAGCACCCTTATTGACATTAGTTAAAAGTGTATCTTTGTGGGAAAATCGTCTTACGTGAACAATTTACATGGAAATATAAATGCACACATTTATATAAAATAATATTACTTATAACAGCACCATCAGGCCAATGGTGATATATGGTACTGAGTTGTGAAAAATAACTCTTAAAGAACTATAATAAATTGAATGCTAAGGCATAAACACTGTGGAATTCCATAGTGATATACTTAGGAAATTGAAAATAAATTTGTTTAATCCACAAAACATTAAAAAAAAATTAAAAAAACACGACATGTTTCGGAGGATACCTCCATCTTCAGGTGTAAAAATATAATAAAAACTGAACAAATAATTAGTAATATAAAAACGCATTTAAAATTCGATACATTTATTCAAATTTGAAATTTATCCTGGGCTATATTTGTTATAAGTACTAATAATATTTTTTTACTATTATCAGTAAGAACTAATAAATAATATTAAATAATAATAAAACGGCAGTCATAGCTTTAGCCACTCTGCCATAAAAGCCATCATCGGAGATCGACGTATTTCATATTCGTGAAAGTACGTTCAGAAGACAAATACTCTTGACTTTGGAGAACATCTTGTATTCCTAATCTCGAACCATCTCTCATGCGTTCTTGGTATTATATATTTTTATGTTTTACCCGTTCTCAATAGATGCCTTAAACTAAAATTGTTGTTTGTGATATCTTTTGAGAAAATAAATTGATTTGATTTGATTTGAAAATTTACTATATTTCACCTAATAGAGGTGCAAGATGACTGTTTGAAAATGTGGGCAATAAACCCAAAAAAATAATAAAATATGGTCATATTACCGATTTGAATAACGAAACTCGATGTGTTTTATTACTAAGTACGAGTATTTTTTTCTTTCTCAAAGGGAGCGATGAGTATTTTTTTCAAAAAGGGGTCTGTAAGCCAAAAGGGGTTGGAAATATGAGCTTTAAAACAAAGCGATAATTGGATCAATTATATAATTAAATTTAACCCTTCCATATAGCTAGACCGGGACGTAGGTTCTGTTAATACCATAATTAATCCTGCTTGCGGGACAATCTAATTATTTGCCAATTATTTCGAGTCGATTGTAACAAAGGTATATCACTGTTTGGATACAACATGTGTCACTAATCTGGGTTTACTGATTATACATAGTTAAGTGTTTGCAGAACCAGGAAACCAATTGTGACATCCGATGTCTGTGGAATATTTGTATACATAATATGATACACTTCAGATCATGTTTATCGGTTCACAGTTGTTCGAAGATTGATAAAAAATATATCACGAATAATTTTAATAAACCCAAGGCGTTAACACAATTGAATTCCATATTAACGATTTTTTAATGGATTTAAATCTGTTTTTTACACTTTAAAGTTAATAGCGTTTTCCAGATGATGAAGGTGTAAAACCTTATTTTATGCAATAAAGATTCAAATTTAGCAGAATAACTAATAACTAATTAACTAACTAACTAACCATCACGCCGTCTCTCCGAAGGGGTAGGCAGAAAGAATGGACTGCCACACTTTAACCGATGCGGCACTCCATCCTTCGCCTTTCGCACCCGCGGGAGACACGGTATATGTATCAGAATAACTTTAGAAAATTTTCACAAACAAATTCAATATCTTTCTTATTGATTTTAATTTACAATGAGCAAGGACGTGTATGATCCGAAACAAATTTGTGAAAAGTGAGAAAACCTTGTGTACACAAAAGTATTGAACACAAACAAATACACAGTGTTTTTCAATAGTGATGCCAATGTGCATTATTTATTCATTTCTGTGTGTGCGTAATCTGAAAAAAATATGCTCGCTAATGTATAGAAATTTAAAGGTATCTGTTACACTTACCATTCTTTATTTTACAGTTGGCTAGTAAGTCCGACATCAGATCTTTGTTTTTCTGAAAAAAAAAAATTAAACGTATTATTATTTTATATAATCATGAATAAATTTTCAATTAGCGTAGAGTATTGTAAATAGAAAGTCAATAAAGTTAATAAAGGGTAAAATTAATAGCCTAATAAATCAACCAAATGGCCGGATTGAATATTTGAAAAAATAGAAATGGCAGCGTATAATGATTTAGTAAAATAGGTTTAATTGGAATAATCTTTTATGTTGTCTACCTAAAATCTTGAACAATACTAAATCAAGCGTGATAATGTACCCACTTATAAGAAGAATAAGGTATTGGAATCATCACGAAGAGCGAAAAGTTTGTTATTTTATTATAAATATTTATAATTAAACTATTATTCAGGGATTTCCATGATGCTATTTATTATTAACACGTAAAAAAAAACTCATTAAATTTTTTATAAGAGATGGGATAAATCGTATAAATATAATTTTATGTGCTGCAAATATGGATTTTATGAGACGAAACGAAAAAGTGGAACTATGCATAATACATATTTTGAATTAAATGAAGTAATACAATAATATACATTTATTGATTCTATAATAATGAGGTAAAAGAAAAACTTGTTATACTTTCGATCACCCTTGTATCACCACCATACATTTCCTTAAAATATTCCATCGATCTTTCTTGTATGTCGGCCTTGTGAGGAGTCAGAGAAATCGACGCGCGTGCATGACACGATGTATGAATGTTGAGAAAGCGAGAGAAATATGTCAGGAAAGAAAAGTGTGGCAGTCCATTCTTTCTGCCTACCCCTTCGGGGAGATGGCGTGATGGTTAGTTAGTTAGGTTTTAGTAAAGAAAAACTATTTTCTTGAATAATAATTAAATAAAACGATGTATTTTAACTACTCCACTTTTGTCTTTATTTCGATAGCGAACGGTTTCGCCAGGCTCCCTGGCATCGACAGACTGGTCTGTCGACATTGACTGACATTGTGACTGACATTGTGTTAATAAAGTAGTTTGCTAAATGCTTAAAATTAATCTCCGTAGATGGCGTTAGTGTGTGGATTATATAGATTAATCTTAAAAAGATTAACATGTGTAATCAAATCTACATAGATGGCCAATTGAAACTGACATGTGAAGATAGGTATAGATTTGTAGCATATATACAACCTCCAAAAAATTGTCTAACATGGTCATAAAGAAAAATAGGTGGAATGGAGAATGTTGTAATTACATAAAGCGTGCGCTTAACCCAACCAATGACAGGTCATAAGTCCTGTAAACACCTTGATCAACCATATTCAGTTTCCAGTTTGCATCTTTGTCTCTATTGAGATACAATTAAACATCGTTTTATTTCATTATTATTTAAAATGATCTTCCATCGAGAGGTTTCAGTCAAATCATTTGATTATTCTCTCGAAGTTTAATTAAAGGGTTATTACATTGTTTCGTCTCGTAATTTCATTATCAAATCCTTTATTATTAAAAGTATTTTATAATTCCATAGAAAGGCGAAACATGTGTTATTCTCAAAATGTAATAAAACTTGTAGAAAACGGACATTGCTCATTTTTTATCTTTGCTAAAGAAACAGAAAATAGGAAAAGTGATCTTGAGGATTTAATAAATTATATAAAGGAGTAGAAACAAACTTTCCTTTAAATAATACTTCAAAAATAAAATCGAAGCTCATTAAAATTACGATTCATGATGCGTACTCTCCCAGAGCAGCGAAACTTTAACATTTTAAAACCAAAGTTTCATTAGGTGAGTACTGAAGATGAAAATTTTCCCAAGTTGCTTAAAAATGGCCTCTATTTATATTGATTCAAAGTGAAAACTGTATATATTTTGAAACTTTTGACTCCTCGCTTAGCCAAGAAGTAAATTATATCGGAAAGTTTTGAAGTTTCATAGATTTTCTCTATTATTTTACGTAGTCTCCATTTGATGATTTCGTTCTCTTTTGCATTGCATTTAATTCGTATTTTAGAGTTAACCTAAAAATTATATAATTGTTCACAACGATATTCTTATTCGAATCTACAAGACATGCATATTCGAATCTACAAGACATGAATATTCGAATCTACAAGACATGCATACGCCCAATAATGACATATGGAATAGAAACGAGAGCTGACACCATCAGAACAATAAGTCTCCTAAGAAGCACAAAAATGAAGACTCTCCGATCCGTTGCGGGAACGACACTCCGAGACAGAATAAGAAATTCCGAAATAAAAAAGATCTGCAATGTAGAAGATGTCGTGCGATGGGGAAGACTGAGAAGACGCTACTGGAGAGATCATGTGGAAAGAGCATGTTCTGAAAGAGTGATAAATATAGCCGCAAATAAAGTACCAACAGGAAATCGACCCGCAGGAAGACCACCTAAAAGATGGCAAGACAGTTGGACATCTGCATCCCAGAAACAGGCTCCGAGAAATAACAGGACACAGTCCTAAATAAAGCAGCAGAAGAAGAAGAAAATATTTTTATGTTAAAATATATATCACAACATTTTGAATGGATACAAATTCTTGTAGACAAATACTGGATTTTACCCATTGCGGATAAATTTTTTTTTTATAAGGATAAATTGTATCTCAATAGAGACGAAGATGTAAATTGTTTTCTGGGAACAGAATATGGCGGCCGAGGCGCTTACAGGACTTATGACCTGTCATTAGTTGGGTTGAGCGATCGCTTTATGTTTAATAACATTCCCCATTTTGCCCTTCTTACGACCACCACGTCTGACAAATTTTTGGGAGAATTCTGCACTTATCTTCACATTTTTATTAGTTCACTCTACACTAGCGTCATTTTACATCTTCGTCTCTATTGAGATACAATTTATTCTTATAATAAAATATATACGAGTATGTTTGTATGTGGAATTTCAATATAAGGATGAGAAATGAATAAAGTGTGGAAATTGCATGATGCAATACATATCAAAAATTATATACGTAGGTACAATCTTGACAAATCTATAATAATAATAAAAATAAATTGGATAATTTATAGAGCGTCATTTTTATGAATTACTCATCTAAAGGGCGCTATACGAGTAGATAATGCTCCATTTTATGAACTAGTTAAAAATAAACAAATTTAGTATGAGGGCTGGACCTGAGGCGTTTTACGAGTATCTAGGATATGCAAATTATTTAGAACCCATAAAACACGTCTTATTGTATAAAATAAAATAAAACAATCTAAATATGAAATAGACGAATTATGGTACATATAATAATATTATGAAATTTGATTCAACTAACTAACTAACTAACTAACCATCACGCCGTCTCCCCGGAGCGATAGGCAGAAAGAATGGATCGCCACACTGTTCTGTACTAACATACTTCTCTCGATTCCTCTACATTCATACATCTTGTCATGCACGCACGTCGATTTCTCCGACTCCTCACGTGACCGACATTCAATATTTGATTGATTTGATCGTGCCACGTTTTCCTCGGCCTTCCTCTCTTTCTTGCTCCGTTCACGCCGTTTACATATACCTTCTTTACCATTCTGTCTTCACTCATTCTTTCCATGTGTCCAAACCACTTTCATTCGCACCACATTCACTTCTTATACTTGCATTTGTCACTCTATCATATACAGATTTGCCACAAATTCGTCTTAGAGATCTCCTTTCTACTGCATTTATTCTACTTTCATCCTTTTTTTGCCAGTTCCATGCTTCACTTCCATACATAAGGGTCAAATTGTTTCATAAATATACGAGTATTTTGAACAACGAGTAAAGAGATGTCAGATATATTTATCTCGAGTAAAAGCGAGACGTTTATAAGTAAATGATAATCATCACATTTTCTCTGCTCTCACACTTCCTTTTGCTATTTTCCCTCGATAATATAATATATATTTTCAAAATTATTCGGATATTTTTTCCTAAAAAAGAAAAAAGGAATCGGAAAACGGTTCAAAAGGACAACAAGGGATAATTGATACAAAGAAGCGTTAAGAAAAATCAAATTGGGTCGTCAATTCAGTTTATGCCTCTTTCAATATTAAACTGGAAGAGACAAAGGGAATACTGGAGGTTATTTTGATGTACGGTATTCCAAAAAAATATTATCTTTTTAATCGATAAAAATATTTCGAAATCATTATAATATCAGTCAATCATTTTTATATGATACATATTTAAAAAATAAATGTGTGGTAGAACGATGTACGGCCGAATCTTAAATGCTGATATTAGGAAGGAATGTAGAGCGAAAGAAGGTATTATGAACAAAATTATGAAAGGTTCGCTGCGTTAGTTCGGACATATGGAGCGCATGGGTGAAGAAAGAATGCTTAAAAAAATATACGTTAACGATGTAAATGGAGTAAGGAGTCGAGGTAGACCGAGGAAAACATGGCATGACCAAATTAAACAAATATTAAAGGTTGGTCATGTCAGAAGCCGGAAGAATCAACGTGCGTGTATGACTCGATGTATGAATGTGGAGGAAGCTAGAGAGGCGTGCCAGGATAGAGTAGTGTGGCGGTCCATTCTCTCTGCCTACCCCTGCGGGGAAACGGCGTGATGGTTTGTTGTTGTTGTTGTTGTTAAAAAATAATAAAATCTATGTCATTATTTAATTAAGGGTTTAGAATATTCGTATATTCTTCATCTTCTTCCCCTAATTGTATTTAGATCTTGCAATCTGATACAGGATATCAAATTTCTTTCTGTGATGAAAACGTCCAGCGTTCTCTCCATCTCTGTGGTGGTTCACGGTCCTCTGGAATCTCGTGCATCATGATCTCAGGAATGCTTGCTCGATTCATTATCTTGAAGTGGTACCTCCAGAATCGTCTTCTCTGCCTACTCCATCTCAATATATCATCAATTTTGAAGGATCTGCGAATCTCTTCGTTGGGTATCCTATCTCTTAGGGTTTTATCCACGATAGTTCGCAATGTTTACATTTCTGTTGCTTTTATAAGATGTTTGATTCTGACTTTGGTTTGGTTTCGATTCCGTAAGTCGTATATTACAAATGTAAAAATATTGGTAGACCAAAGATGGACTAGAAGGGTAGTGAAATGAAGACCTCGTGAAGACAAAATCAGTAGAACGAGAACCCCAAACGATGGTCTCATGATATAAGGAAAATTGCTGGTGACCGGAAGCATAAAATAGGATTGTATGATAATGTATAAGGGAGGACTTTGACAGCAGTGGACGACATTGGCTATATTAGTAAGCAAAATAAAAATATTTGCTCTCTCCAAAATTTATTTATTTATTGACACGATGAAGCTTTTCATAAAACTTTATGTTTTTTTTTTAATAACCCTAACAACTGTTTATTATTTAATTATTCTTGATAGCATTTTTAATAATAAAAAGTAGGTATAATAACAATATACTATAGATAGAAAAAAACAAAAAGAAATAGGAAGGGTAGGCAGAAAGAATGGACCACCACACTGTTCTGTCCTGACATACTTCTCTCGCCTCCTCTACATTCATACATCTTGTCATGCACGCACGTCGATTTCTCCGACTCCTCACGTGACCGACATTCAATATTGGATTGATTTGATCTTGCCACGTTTTCCTCGGCCTTCCTCTATTTCTAGCTCCGTTCACGTCGTTTACCATACATATACGTTCTTCACCACTCTCTCTTCACTCATTCTTTCCGTGTGTCCAAACCATCTTAACGACACTTAATTTATATTTTATGAAAATATAACTCTACACGACATGTTTCGGAGGATACCTCCATCTTCAGGTGTAAAAGTGTAATAAAAACTAAACAAAGAATTACAGCTAATTAAAAAAAAAGGTGGATACGTGGAACATAAATTAAATGGACAATATGTGCACCATCTAAAAAGAACATTTTGTGTTAAATTATTTTTATTTCGTTATTTTATTTTATATCTTTGTATTTTATATTATTTGTTTTAGATTTATTTTGTGGATGTTGGACGATCGAAGTGTGCGCGGGAGTAGCCTATTGGTGGCGATGAGGTTCGCAACCCATCATACCGCGTCTCCCGCGGGGCGAAAAGAGAAGAATGAAGTGCCGCATCGGTTAAAGTGTGACAGTCCGTTCTTTCTGACTATTTTTTCGGAGAGACGGCGAGATGGTTAGTTAGTTAATTAGTTACGTTTACCACTTGTTGTGTATAAAGCTGTTTGTAATATATAAAAAAATTTGCTTATCATAATCATATAAAATAATTAATTTAATTACGGTTAAGTAAACTGATGTTGAACACGTTTGGACATCGGTTTATTTACTCGGAACCATATTTAAAAAAATCAGTCGTTCGTTTCTAAACAGCCTATGCAGGTAAAATAATTCCTCGTGAAATAAAATATTAAGGAGGGAAACAAAATACTTAAAACTCAAGGGCTTCATTAAGATCGTAATGGTATTCGGTGATATCATGACAATCCGAAATGTTTACGGAAAACTGTTAGTTCAAATATAATATTACACAAGAAAGACAACAGGTTACATAAGCTCGCATAGCTTTCGCTCTATTGAAAAGGGTAATTGGGTTTATTATTAGAATTACCTCCGTTGTAATTAAATAGTTTGATTATTAATTCAATTTAAACTTAATTATTTAACGATATTGTTAAAATCAAGTTTATTTTGATGGTTTCATATAATTTCTCGTATTGAAATTATTAACTATAGAATTAACCTAACTTAACACTTAACCTCCAAGTATCTAGGCATAGACCTGGTGGGGGGAGTTAATCTGCGTGAAAAAATACAAGCCCAAGTAAACAAGGCAGCTCCAATCTCTGTGGCTCTAAAATCCACAATATGGAAAAACAAAGACATGGCCATTAAGAGTAAGATGAGAATCTATAAAGCATGCGTAAGACCAATAATAACATATGGCGTCGAAGCAAGGGCAGACACAGTAAGGACCAAACAAGTTTTGAGGACTTCCGAAATTAAGACACTGAGGACGATAGCAGGCAAGACACTGAGGGATCGTGTGAGGAACACAAGAATAAGAGAGATATGTGAGGTTGAGGATATTATAAGATGGAGCAGACAGCGAAAAAGGGACTGGTACGGTCATGTTCAAAGAATGGACACCAACAGACTCCCCTGTATTGCATTGCATAATCAACCTCATGGGACTCGTCCTCGTGGAAGACCTCCTAAAAGATGGAAGGACAGCTGGGAATCTACCTCACAGGAGGAGCAACACTCTGGAGAACATACCACATAAGTATACAATAAGGAAGAAGAAGAAGAAGAATTAACACTAATTAACTAACTAAACTAACCATCTTGCCATACCCCCGAAGGGGCAGGCAGAAAGAATGAATCGCCGCACTGTTATTTTCTGACATACTTGTCGAGGGGACCCGACACGGGACAATAAGAAGAAGAAGCTTATCTTGTATAATATTATATAAATAGACACATTATATCCTGTGAACTTTTATCTTCGGAAATATTAGTAATTATTAGTTAAGTCACTTTAACTGTGATGAACCTTTCCACGTTAACTTTTCTCGGCAAACTTTATTAGTTATAGAAAAGAAATTAACGCCGAGCTAGGAACTATTTTAATATAAGTTACAAACTAGAATACCTGAGATGACCGCAGCTCGGAAGGGGAATTTAGCCATGATGGGAGAAAATTGAGATTAAAGATTTATGTTGTGGGAAGTAACTTGTTTAACATTTATAGTTCAATGTCACACTTTACTCATCTTTATACGAGTACATTTCATAATGTTCAGCCAGATAGAATCGAAACCGTTCGACAGTAAAAATAAGTATTGATCTTCATAATAAAAACTCTATACATTAAATTATATAACAAAAACCTATCCAAAAAAGCTAGAATGGCAGTGCACAATGGTGTTCTCATACTGACCCTTATGTATGTAAGCGAAGCATGGAACTGGCAAAAGAAGGATGAAAGTAGAATAAATGCAGTAGAAATGAGATCTCTTAGACGAATGTGTGGATACTCTATGTACGATAGAGTGTCGAATGAAAATATAAGAAGAGAATGCGGTGCGAATGATGGTGTTATGAACAAAATAATGGAAGGATCATAAAGAAGGTTTGGACATATGGAAATAATGAATGAAGAAAGAATGGTAAAAAAATTATATGTTAATGATGTCAATGGAGCCAGAAATAGAGGAAGACCGAGGAAAACGTGGCACGATCAAATAAATCAAATATTGAATGTCGGCCATTTGAAGAGTCAGAGAAATCGACGCGCGTGCATGACACGATGTATGAATCTTGAGGAAGCGAGAGAAATATGTCATGAAAGAAAAGTGTGGCAGTCCATTATTTCTGCCTACCCCTTCGGGGAGACGGCGTGATAGTTAGTTAGTTAGTTTTTTGTTACATTCAATTATAATTAAAATTTGTTCTCTTTCTGTGTCAATACTTAAGCACTGAATTATAATATGTATCATACGTGCGATAGACTTCCTCCCATTGTGTTTCATAGTCAACCCCAAATCAAATCAGTTTATTTTTCAAAGATAATTACAAAGAAATATTAAAATTTAAGGCGTCTATTGAGAACAGGTAAAATATTATATAATAATGGTAAAATAACAAGTAAAATGTAATTATATAATACCAGAAACGCATTGGGGATGGTTTTACTTTAGGAATACAAGATACTAGATACCGTGCTGGAGGATGTTGGTCTTTTTGTTCCTGATAGATTTCTCCGACAGCGACAGCACAGATTGTTTTACCTACTGGCCCCCAGAATCAATCTGCCTCTGGTGACACCAGTGGGAAGAGCAATTAGTCTGCTGAACGCGGTCTCCTCGGAGATCGACGTCTTTCATATTAGTGAAGGTACGTTCAGGAGACAAATACTCTTGACTTTAGAAAGTATCTTGTCTTCCTAATGTCAAACCATCTCTAATGCGTTCCTGGTAATATGTTGTATTTTTATAATATTTTATCTGTACTCAATAGATGCCATAAACATGTTCCTGTTTGTAATGTCTTTTGAGTTAATAAACTGATTTGATTTGATTTGATACTCTCTAAAGTCAAGAGTATTTGCCTTCTGAATGTACTTTAACTAATATGAAAGGCATCCATCTCCAAATCGACCATATTTAGCAGTTTGATTGCTCTCCCTACCGGCATAACCAGAGGCAGGTTGGTTATGCATGTTGGGAGATAAACAGTCTGTGTTGACGCTGTCGAAGATAATCATCCTGAACATAAAGATGGATACCCTCTAAGAATCGAGAATTCTCAAAAAATCCCCTGATAAGTTAGAAGAAATGGGTAAGTGTGAACCCATCCCTCCTTATCTGTAGACTGTCCCCAGTATACCCAAAACAGACGGCCCCCGGGCAGAACACCAAAAAGATGGATCGACAGCTGGGAGTCAACCTCGCAGGAGGCCAATTCTTCTAAAGAAACAGACCACAGAGCCTACACAAAGAAGAAGAAGAAGTGTGTTAGGAGAAAGAATACGATCTCTCAAATATTATACGAGAAAAATAAATGAACTCGGAGCTCTAACTAAAGACCATTGACGCAATCAATAGGGTCATAAATCTTTTACAGCTACTAAGATAGCGGAGGAAAAACGAACTCAGCGGTGCTTACGAATAATTTGAAACTTGAGCCTTTGAGAAAATTAGCTTAAAATTGCTTCATGGCATTTCATCAATAGACTTAACGAGCAGAAATTTCTATCTGCAGACTGAACAACTTATAATAAAAGTAAGTATTACAAAATTGTTTTATTCCATTTTAGTTCAGACAGAGCAGTTGTATTTGTGTGATAAAAAATATAAGCTGCCATTTATAAAAGTAGCTTCATTGATCCCAACTACATATTCAGTAACTTCTTAATTAGTTTACTATGTGTTATTAAGTTAATTTTATGTTTTTTTATGAATTAAAATTCTTTTATTTTTCGTTTTTATTTACTTAATATATACAACACAAACATTAAAAAAAAATTACACATCAGACATGTTTCGGACAACCGATCCTTCCTCAGTGATATTATAAAAATACACATTTAAGATATCATTAAAATGTTTACAATTTGATCAGTTTTGACAGATGTTATAAAGATTTTTATAAGAACGTTTATGCTTTTGTTATAACAATTATTATGAATTAATTTAAATTTTAAAATAATAATGAAGGGCCACCAAAGAAGCAGAAGAGAATTTAAAGTTCTTATTGGGGTTCAGGTAATTACTTACAACAATAAAAAAATAAATCAAAGATTGGACTTGATGTTACATTTATTTGATTATTTATAATATTTTCTTTATTTTTAATGGCTTGTTTAATTTCTGAAATTTCGAGATTGCTCAAAGTTATATTTCTATTATTATTCTTTTCTCACTTTTAAGTGTATTTTCCTCAACATATTTCAAAGGCTTCATATCTTCATCATCGGGAGAGCAAAATAAACTCAGTTTATATTGTTCTCTCAACGATGAAGGCATATTCGAAAGATGTTGAGAAAAAGCAGTGCTTAATTAATAAAAATTCTTAATTATTATTTCTAAAGCGTTGACGCCTAAGTTTAATTAAAGTTTATATTAAGGATTTAATATTGATGAAAACGTTCGTTTTCTAAAAGTTTTTTAATATAATATATTATAGTAAACTCATGTAATATATTATATCAAACTCGTAAACAATGGTGTTCTTGTACCGACCCTTATGTATGGAAGCGCAGCTAGAACTGGCAAAATAACGATGAAAGTAAAATAAATGTAATAGAAATGAGATCTCTTAGACCAATGTGTAGATATTCTGTGTATGATAGAGTGTCGAATGAAAATACAAGAAGTGAATGCGATGCGAATGATGGTGTTATGAAAAAAATAATGAAAGGATCATTTAAATGGTTTGGATACATGGAAAGAATGAATGGTAAAAAAAGTATATGTTAATGATGTAAATGGAATTAGAAATAGAGGAAGACCGAGGAAAACGTGTCACGATCAAATAAATTAAATATTGAATGTCGGCCACGTGAGGAGTCAGCGCAATCGACGCGCGTGCATGAAACGATGTATTGAGGAATTGAGAGAAATATGTCAGGAAAGAAAAGTGTGACAGTTCATTCTTTCTGCCTACCCCTTCGGGGAGACGGCGATTGGTTAGATAGTTTAGTTAGTAAACTCATGTTTTACTTCAATGTGGGATCATCGAATGTGTAAACACTTAACTTATGAAAATTACTTTCTTGTTCGAAGATAAACTTTTCTGATATATATTATACTACAAATGAGACCACTTAGTTACACTAGTATAACCGTAAGTGTACTGCATAATAATATTAGGTCCTTACATATGAAATTGGCGTTTTGTATGGGAGGAACATAAAGTTGATTTTTTTTAAATATAATATATTTATTTAATCAAAGTATGTACCACTGCTATCTATGCACTTTTGCCATCTCATAGGTAGTTCATCGATCCCTTTACTAAAAAAAACCATTCGGACGGGAATCAATAAAATCTTTGAAGTCGGTTTGGACTGCCCCATCGGAGTTGAATTTTTTCCCTTGCAAGAAGTTATCCAAATTTCGAAAAAAATAGTAATCTCTTGGGGCAAGGTTCGGAGAGTACGGTGGATGACTTAGACATTCCAATTGAAGCTCTTCTAATTTGGTAGCCGTCTGTTGTACAGTGTGTGGTCTAGCGTTACTTAGCGTTACGCGATATTTCAAGTTTTCCATTTTGTAAACTGAGTGACGCAAAGAAAAAAAACAATTGAGGAAAAAACAAATGAATTATAATTTTCGAAACACAAATACTTGAGTAAATAGCTGCATAAATTTGAATTTGGAATTCCTAACCAAAGAGAATATTTTTGAGATCAAAGTTGCCAGTACGGCAAAACGCCAATTTCATATGTAAGGACCTAATATATAAATTTTAAAATGTTACAAATAAGTTACAGATATCAAATTTCATGTTACTTTTTTTACAAGAAACATATCTAAATAAAACAAAATTTTTCTCCAGAAATTCTCTCGACTTTTTTTTTTGCAAAATACTTCGTCTGCGAAAATCTTTTTGGAAAATACATCCGGAAGAACCCTTTTTGTTAAAATGTTACCAAAATATTCAGGTCGCAGAGGGAAAAATACGGGTTCTATTATAATCAAGAACAATTTTAAATTGCGTAACTCAAATAAAATATGTGGAAAAAGGCATTTATATAGATTCACAATGGTGAAGTATCATCAATAGCGGAAAACATAATATATATAAAAAATAACCACGGGTTCTATTTATTCAAGATTTTCACATTATCATTCTATTCGTTTATTTTTATATTTATATAAAAGTTACATAAAGACAGTGATACCCAATATACATGTATTAATAAATTAGACGATATATTGTATTTCAAACAAAGAAATCCTGAATTGTATTCTGTATGAGTTAATTATAATAGTTGTTTGTATCACAAAACAGGAAGGATGAAAGTATAGTAGAATAAATGCAGTAGAAATGAGATTTCTTTGTGGCAAATCTGTATATATGATAGAGTTTTAAATGCAAATATAGGAAGTGAATGCAGTGCGAATGAATATTGTCATGAATAAAATAATGAAAGTGTCATTAGAATGGATTGGACACATGAAAATAATGAACTAACTAACTAAACATCACACCGTTTCTCCGGAAGGGTAGGCAGAGAGGATGGATCGCCACATTGTTCTATGTATTATAGAATATCTAATGATGAAGTAAGAAAGGAATATTTTTTTGAATGTATACATATACTTGTAAACGAATACTGGATTTCACCCATTGCGGGTTATCAATTCATGATTGAATTGTATCTCAATAGAGACGAAGATGCAAATTGGAAACTGAATATGGTTGATCAAGGTGCTTACAGGACTTATGACCTGTCATTGGTTGGGTTAAGCGCACGCTTTATGTAATTACAATATACCCCATTCCATCTTTCTTATGACCATGTCTGACAATTTTTTTTTTTTTTTTGGTGTTAGTACGTGGATTATATATAGAGTAATCTTAGAGATTAACATATATAATCAAAATCTTCATAGATGGCGCATTGAGACTGACATGTGAAATCTGGTGTAGGACTTTAACGTATATACAACTTCCAAAAAATTTTCAGACAACAAAAACATGTCAATGATAAAATAATTTCGATTTGAATTTGAAAAAAAAAATTGGCTGTTTGTAACCCTAAATAAATGTATACATTTTAAGAACAGTACCTGGAAAAGCTACGGAATGCCTCGCCTCTTTTACATACAGAGTGCCTTATATTCTACTAATGATGTGTTATTTACACCTTGTTACTAACCCAGACACGGAAGTAACAAAATAATCTTAGAGCAGTGTAGGATGCTTTCTATTATACTGACGAAATCCTTACTCGGGATATATAAAGTCTTTGTTCGCACAATACACCCGGCGAGCTTTGTCTAGCCCCGCGTATTATAGTTAGGCATTCAAAGCTCCTTACTCTGAATTCATTAGAGACCCCTTAATGAAGGTAGACTAAGGTGATTCCGGAATTGTTGACATACAAATCATCGGATATAACACTCATACCTTGTTGGAATATTTATTTGCTTATTCGAACTGGTATCTCTATTTGGAGTAGGCGTATGATCTTTAAGGATTACTCCAACGAATTCTTCCTTTCATTAGGACTCAAGTATTCACCGGTTCCTTAGAAATGCGTAAAACTCAATATCACATCGTACATGTCTCAGTAGAGATTAATAATATAGCTTTGTAATTAGCTCATATCATAACTCTTAAATATGTGATGCCTATATAAATAACTAGATACGAGTGTAATCCGTGAAATATTCATGGAAGCTTTTCTACCATTTAAAAACTTGGTATAATCGTAATCAGTAATGATTTCTTCTTCTTCTTCTTCTGCTTTATTTAGGACTGTGTCCTGTTATTTCTCGAAGCTTGTTTCTGGGATACAGATGTCCAACTGTCTCGCCATCTTTTAGATGGTCTTCCTGCAGGTAGATTTCCTGTTGGTGGGGGATAGAACGCTTGGCTCCTGATCCAGGGGACATGGGTTCAAGCCTGGGCACGACCAGATTCCTTCTTCATAATAATGAGCTATTTTATGCTCACATTGAAGATTGTAAAATAAATTCTAATATCATTTATGTAAATCTTTGATATTAGTCTTTTTAAAAATAAAAATAAAATTGCAGAACATGCTCTTTCCACATTACAATCGTAATCAGTCAGTTGTAACATTTAATGTAAATATTTTTTTTCACACACGTTAAAATTTCACAATTCACAACACCCAATTGTTTTCTAAACTTCTGCCATACAACAATAATCAGAACAAAATTCAAAAATATATTCAGAATTAGAACAAAATTCAAAGCAGTATTCCTATCTCGCTCTCTTGTATTCAAAATATTCTCGTACTCTCTCTTGACGACATGTGAGTTTTTGCCTATTAATATTATGATTATTGCGATATTTAAACAATAGGAATTTCATTCATTACCTCACATAGTTTTTAATCATTGTTTCTCATACAAATAGGTACGTGACTTTTCATTTATGAGACACGTTGTTTCATTTTTTAAAAGAGAATTCTTTCTTAATTGTTCAAATCTATTTATCAAATCTATTTTAATAGGTTTATTTTCTCAAAAGACATTACAAATATATTTATAGCTTAAGGTATATATTTATAAACAGGTAAAATACCAGAAATGCATTAGAGATTGTTAAACTTTAGGAATACAAGATACTTTTGAAAGTCAACAATATTTGTCTATTGAACGTACTTTCACTATTATGAAAGATGTCGATCTTCGAGATGATCATGTAAAGTTGACTGATTGCTCCTCCCTCCGGCATACCAGAGGAAGGTTGGTTCTGGCAGCCGGCAGGTAGAACAATCTATGCTAGCGCAATCGGATATGTCTATCAGAAATGTAAGGCTCTTACTGTGACTATGGACGACTCTTAGGGGGTACTACAGTCCTGCAAAATCCCACCCTGAAGTCAATTTCCTATGTCGTACCCTCCCCTTGTAAAAGAACTTTATCTATACATCCCCTTCAACTACAAAAGAGCATAAAGCTAAGACTTATTTTGTGTTCCAAATTAATGCAACAAACCACTTTGAAATCACCTGGATTTTGATTCGCCTAAATTTGTAACATGTAATTTCAGTACATGTTATGTATGGAAGCGAAGCATGGAACTGGCAAAAGAAGGATGAAATTAGAATAAATGCAGTAGAAATGAGATCTCTTAGACGAATGTGTGGATACTCTGTGTATTATAGAGTGTCGAATGAAAATATAAGAAGTGAATGCGGTGCGAATGATGGTGTCATGAACAAAATAATGGAAGGATCATTAAGATGGTTTGGACATATGGAAAGAATAAATGAAGAAAGAATGGTAAAAAAATTATATGTTAATGATGTAAATGGAACCAGAAATAGAGGAAGACCGAGGAAAACGTGGCACGATCAAATAAATCAAATATTGAATGTCGGCCATGCGAGGAGTCAGAGAAATCGACGCGCGTGCATGGCACGATGTATGAATGTTGAGGAATCGAGAGAAATATGTCAGGAAAGAAAAGTGTGGCAGTCCATTATTTCTGCCTACCCCTTCGGGGAGACGGCGTGATGGTTAGTTAGATAGTTAGTTAATTTCAGTAGAAGTCACAGCTTGCACTGGGTACGCGTCACTATAACAAATTTAAATAAATTTATCATTTTAAGGTCATAAGTGCTAACTTTACATTTGAAATTATGATTTAATTTAGTACAGGGCTGACTCATTTGAAAAGGGAACGAAAAGGCCCTACCTCAATGGGGTTCTTAAACCTGGTCTACGTAATTTGCAAGTTGAATGCCTAATTTCCATACAATGTCCTTTGATCCTTCAGCACACGGCAAAGCATTTTAATGTCGGTGCGAAAAGGGTTCGTCATCCAGTGCCCAATTGAAAATTTAAATTTAGTAATTGGCACATAACATTATGTTAGGTTTTGATGCTCTGATTCAAATACTTCGTTGCTTATCGAACTTTAATAAATAACTAGTTGCAGCCCGTGAAACATTCACGGAAGTATAGATATTCTACCCTTTAAAAATCGTAATCAGTTTTAAAAAAAAAAAAAAAGACTAATATCAAAGGATTTACATAAATGATATTAGAATTTATTTTACAATCTTTAATGTGAGCAGAAAATAGCTCATTATTATGAAGAAGGAATCTGGTCGTGTCCAGGATCAGGAGCTAAGCATTCTATCCCCTAGACCACCACCCGTTTTAAGTTTTAACTTTTGACGTTAATCTTTTTTCTAAAAACATGTTAAATATTAAACTGGCAGAAGAAGGATGAGAGCAGAATAAATGCGGTAGAGATGAGGTCCCTAAGACGTATGTGTGGTAGAACGATAAACGATTGAATCTCAAATGCTGATATAAGAAAGGAATGTAGAGCGGAAGAAGGTATTATCAACAAAATTATGAAAGGATCGCTGCGTTGGTTCGGGCATATGGAGGGCATGCATAGAGAAAGAATGGTTAAGAAAGTATACGTTAATGATGTAAATGGAGTACGGAGTCGAGGCAGACCGAGGAAAACATGGCATGACCAAATTAAACAAATTTTAATGGTTCGTCATGCTAGAAGTCGGAAGAATCGACGCACGTGTATGACTCGCTATATTAATGTGGAGGAAGCTAGAGAGGTTTGCCAGGATAGAGTAGTGTTGCGGTCCATGCTCTCTGCCTACCCTACGGGGAAACGGCGTGATGGTTTGTTGTTGTTAATAAATATTTAACAACTCCAAATACCTGTAGTTCTCCTTTTGCTTTCTACACTACCGTCATACAACAATAATTCACGTGACAATAAAATGGCGATAGATTAGCTACCATGTCATGAGAATTAATATAATTGGTAAAAACAAATTGTATACTCTCCGTATAGCACAAAGAAAACACGAAAGAGCTATGCAACAAGTAAGACTCTCAGACCGAATAAGAAATACTATAAAAGTAATAGTATCGAAAGTTGAGAGTAACAGATGTCGTCGAAAGGGCCGTTAAACTCAAATGGTGATTTACGGGACTTGTTGCCAAACTGGTTGACCAAAGATGGTCCAGAAGGCTCGTAATGATAAATGAAGCACAGGAAGACCCCTACACGATTGTCTAATGCCATTAGAAAAATTGCTGGAGACTGAAAGCAGAAGACACAAGATAGGAATATATGGAGAAGTGTGGAGGAGGCCTATATCCAGGAGTAGATGATATCGGTTGTATTAGTAAAAGTGAGTGAGTAATTAATGAAATGAATTTATTCAACAAACCAAGGTGGCTGAGGTGACTCTGAACGTAGGGGGGTTGAACTAGTGGAGGGCTGGCCACATTTACTGGCCACACATCGAGAGAATATGTGGAGTTGCACTTTCTTTTTTTGTTTTCAGGAATTCCTATGTTTTGCGAATTTTGTATAACTCATTGGTCCGGAGCCGGCTAGAGTGTGGTTCGGTGATATGGAGTCCCCACGAGGCGAGATACTCGCTCATGTTAGAGAGGGTTCAGAAAAGATTTATGAGATATCTCTACATGAAGGAGTATGGTAGCTATCCGTGGCTTTATCCCACTGCATTCCTCTTGGGCATGCTGGGGACCAATAGTTTGCAGATGGGTGCACACTTACCCATTTTGTCTGACTTATCAGGGGATTCTTTGAGAACTCCGTTATCTTGGAGGCTATCCATCTTTATGTTCCAGATGGTTATCTTCGACAGCGTCAGCACATACTGTTTTATCTCCCAGCATGCAGAACCAACCTGCCTCCGGTGATGCCGGTGGGGAGAGCAATCAAACTGCTGAACATGATGGCATCGGAGATCGACGTCTTTCATATTCGTGAAAGTACGTTAAGATAAATACTCTTAACTTTGGAGAGTATTATGTATTCCTCATGTCGAACCATCTCTCATGCGTTGCTGGTATTATATATTTTTTATGTTTTACCTTGGACTTGGACTTGGGACTTGGATCTTCTGGCTTACAGAGGTTCAGCTCATGTGGCTATTCCTCTTACGTCTGATGGGAACATTGTTGGAAGGTGATTTGGTGGGTTGTTAGTTTATTCGGGGGCATGATTTGTGTGGCCCGGAGTGTTCCTCTGAAGGAGAATCGATTTTGGGCGCTTGTGGCGGCTGGAAGTGTTTGGGTCGTAATTAGAGAGGTCTTTTATTGTGGGGTTGGGATGTGAAGGGAGTCCTTTGTAAAAACGTTCGGCAAGTTTCAGAATGAATTCATCTATCATCGGGATTCCCGATTCTAGGTGCAGTTGTGTAATCCTGGTCCATGAAGGCGCACCAAGCGATAAACGGATAGCCTTATTTTGCAGGATTTGGAGTTTTTGTATGTGACTCGAAGCTGCATAGCCCCAGATTGGGGCTGCATAAGTGAAGATCGGCCTTATAACCGTTTTGTATATCAGGAGTTTATTGTCGATGCTTAGTTTACTGTTTCTAGCTAACATTGGGTAGAGGGCTGAGATTGCTTTTGACGCGGCTTTGACTTTATTTGTAATGTGTGGCCTCCATGTCAGCTTAGAATCCAAGGTAATCCCAAGGTATTTGATTGTTTTGGTCCAAGGAACGTCTTGGCCGAACATTTTTATGTTGGGAATGTTTGGAGGAATGTGTCTTTTACTGAAAAGGGTCGCTGCGCTTTTACTCGGATTGATGGTAATGCGCCAGTTTCTGCACCACACCTCTAGCACATCGGCCTGTTTTTGCACCCTGCGGGTCGCGAGAAGCGGCCTTTTAGCACTGGAGATGATGCCCGTATCGTCAGCGAATTGGGCAATGTGGGTGTTCTGATCTCGGGGAAGAGGGATATCACTGCAGTAGATGTTGAACAGAGTAGGAGCCATTACTGAACCTTGGGGAACTCCTGCTCTGATAGGGCGTACAAGGGATTTGGCCTTGTTGATTTTGACGCTGAAAAAGCGATCGGACAGAAAGCTGGCTATGAGTTGAATCATAGGCAGTGGGATGTTTGCTTTTCCCATTTTGTATAACAGGCCGGTGTGCCAGACGCGGTCGAATGCTTTACTGACATCTAGGGAAAAGAAAGTGGTGAATTTGCGCGTGTTAAAGTTTGTGGCAATAAGTTCAACTACACGAAGTAGCTGATGTTGTGTGGAGTGTTGGGCACGGAAACCGTGTTGAAAATCTGGAATGGTACTCTGTTCGTGAAGTGTTGTTTTGAGTCTTGATTGTATAAGTTTTTCCAACAATTTACCAGTGCAAGGAAGAAGACTAATTGGTCTATGATTTGAAGGAGCTGTTGGGTCCTTGCCTGGCTTGGGAAGAAGGATAACGTCTGCGATTTTGTAGGGTTTCGGGAAGTATCGGAGTCTAAGGGATGCGTTGAAGATCGCTGTCAGGGCACAGATGCCTTTGAGAGGGAGAGATTTGAGAATTTTGTTAGATATTGAGTCAGGACCTGGTGATTTGCGGGTATTAAGATATTTTATTTGTTGTTTCACCTCTCTAGGTGAGGTGAATGGGATCGGTGGGGATGAAGGAGTTTTGGCTAAGAGTTGTGAAACGTTAGATTCGATCGAGGCCACGAATAATGGATTGTCATGTTCGTTATATGTCGTGAATTGATCTTCTAGGCTCGATGCAAATGTTTCTGCCCTGTCGGCGTCGGAGTACACTAATCCATTTGGACCTTGTAACGGTGTGATTCTTGAGTGGGGTTTGCGAAGATTTTTGGATAATTTCCAGAAGGCTGTCTTGTCGTCATCGTTTAATGACTCTAGATAATCCATCCAGCGGTCATTGCGTAAGTCGGTGATGGCTTTTTTGACGTCAATGTTTAGTTTGTTGAGAAGTGTTTTATCCTGAGGTTGTCGAATGTTTTACCTGTTCCCAATAGATGCCTTAAACTATAATTGTTGTTTGTAATATCTTTTGAGAAAATAAACTGATTTGATTGATTTGTTTTGATTTGTCAGAGAGCCGACAGCAGATGGGGAAGACGGGTTCAAGAGTAGAGACCACGCACAAGATTTCGTAGAGTTGGACCTACCCCTACCCGCTGGACCGACGATATTATAAGGATAGATGGACTTGGATGGACGGGAGTGGCAATGGATAGGGGGCAGCGGCTTTGGGGGAGGCTAATTTTCAGTAGTGGAGAAGCAAGTAATAAACGTTAAATGAGATATAAGTGTATTACCTCCCACACAAGCCTGAAGTCGTGATGCTGCACGCGCAGAAGCTCGCAAGCAGATCGGGTGACCACTGTGGCCGCGCGGGGCAGCCCTCCCGCCGGCTCCCCGAATGTGGCCCCCACGCCCAGCGTCAAGGGTGGCGTCCCGCCAGACGAGGCTCCACCACTCTGTAACACAATGTCTTAATTAAAATCAAAATAAGGGAAAAAAATAACTGTAGTAACAAAAAGTAATTAATTAATTTTATCTCGATAGAGACGAAGATCTTTGTATCCATTGAGATAAAATTAATCCTTGAATTGATAACCCGCAATGGGTAAATAAAATCCAGTATTCGTCTACAAGTATTTGTTTACAATCAAAATGTTGTATAAAACAAAAACTGATCCAAGTTAGCATATAAATTGGAGTGACATTTCCAGGCGTTATCTAGCAGTGCGTTAATGGCGGTAGCCTTTCACATTGCGTTATAAAAAGATCTTCTGCTTAATGCTTAAATCTAATCTTCATAGATGGCGCTGGTCTGTAAATTGAAACTGACATGTGAATTATGGTGTTGGATATTAACATATATACAAATTCCAAAAATTGTCAGACATGGTGGTCATAAGAAAGGTGGAATGGGAAATATTGTATTACATAAAGCGTGCGCTTAATCCAACCAATGACAGGTCATAAGTCCTGTAAACACCTCGATCACCATATTCAGTTTCCAATTTGCATTTTCGTCTCTATTGAGATAAAATTAATCCTTGAAAAAGTAATTATCTCTATTTTTTTATGTTTCAAATCAATTCTTCTTCTTCAGCATTGATCTCTCTGATGTTGATGTAAACAATGTAAAAAAACCCAACTTATCATCACACCGTCGCACACCGTTACACTATCCTTTCAAGGCGTATTTTATTTCTCTCGATTCCTCGATATTCATACATCGTGTCATGCACGCACGCCGATTTCTCAGACTCCTCACGTGGCCGACATTTGTTTGTCGTTTATATAATTATTTCTTCATTCATTACTTTCATCTGCAACCCATCTAAATGATATGTTTGGTGTGTTTTTGGGTAACACCGTGTGATATCTCCTTCTTGACCGACGTTTCGGAGATCGTTGCAGTCTCCATCTTCAGGGTAATGAATGTGATATGAGTTGTGTCTGCTAAGCTACTTCACTGTTGTACCATGTCGCCGGCAGTGTGTACGTGTGAAATAGAGAGAGTCCGTGCTAGGTTCCCCGAATTAGTTTCCCATCTAAATGATCCATTTACTATTTTGCTCATAACACTTTCATTGGCAGTGTATTCAACTCTTATATTTGCATTTAACATTACACATTAACACATTTACTACACATTCATCTAAGAGATCTCTTGTCTACTGCATTTATTGTACTCATCATCATTCATCCTTCTTTTTCCAGTTCCATGCTTCACTTACATACAGAATGGTTGGCGCAAGAACACCATTGTGCACTGCCATCTTAACTTTGTTTTTATTTTGAACGGATACACTATAATGCAATTAAGCTTCGATATATTACACTGAAAGGTATTGCATAATAATTTCACTGCTTGTATTATGAACTTGGTGTACAAATCTAATTTAATAATCTCACCTGATAATATGTAAGCAGAGAGAATGGACCGCCAAACTTTTCTATTCTGGAACACCTTTCTAGGTTCCACCACATTCATACAGCGAGTCATACACGAACGTCCTTTCTTCCGACTTCTAACATGACAACCTTGAAAATTTGATTAATTTGGTCATGCCATGTTTTTCTCGGTCTGTCTCGACTCCGTACTCCATTTACATCATTAACGTATACTTTCTTAACCATTCTTTCTCCATCCATGCGCTCCATATGTCTGAACCTTTCATAATATTGTTCATAATACCTTCTTCCGCTCTACATTCCTTTCTTATATCAGCATTTGAGATGATGTCGTATATCAATATACTCGTACATCGATATTTCAATATATTTTAAAATAACTTGTTCTCTAGAAATCTGCGAACAAAAAACACCCATTATTTCTTCAAAAGAACCTCCGAGGCACTGTCACACGCAGAATCGGAAAAATAGTTCGGAATTGAAGAAACAAAATTTTGACAGGTTTGACTTGACAATTTCCTTTGAGCTCACGAAACTAATTTTGGTTTTAGTGAGCGCCTCGAATCCTTTTCAATTCTAAACTGAACACGAAGGAGTAAATAAACAATAAACATAGGAGGATTCTAAGGACTCACTGCGAATAGAGAAAATAAAATGTTCCCACGAAGAATTTCATTTGGTTCAGAGGAATAGCGAAGTCGCATTATGTCTCATATGCGTAATAAAATAGTAGGATAAGGAATAAATAGCAGTGGTAGTCCGTTGTCTTTTATTTTTTTACAATCGTAATTCTTTTTCTAATCAAATAAAAAATAATAGTAAAAATAATTAAAAAACATTTTACTTTTTTTTTACACCATTTTAAATATGTATTTTGTATACAATAGGTCGTTAAAACCCAATTTGTACTGGTATATTTACTTACAGCTTTTATAATACGAGTATATTGACTCTCATAACATATAAAAGGTAGTATCACCATTTTATTGTCACGTGAATTCTATAAAAGACTAAAGACAGTGTGATAATCACATGGATGTGGCAGTCATCACTTGTTACTCTGTCACGAAGATCGCCAACCAACCGGTTTCGCTCTCGCCAGAGCTTCTTCAGGATTATACTTGAACAATAGTTATTGCATCAGACTAAGTATTTTCGTAGTGACAACAACAACAACAACACCATCACGCCACTTCGCCAGGGTAGGCAGAGAGAATGGACTGCCATACCCCTCTATCATTATAACATAATATAATAGAAGTTCATTTTAAATAATGAAAATACATATATATTTTTTTGATACGATATTTCATTATTATTATATATTTAGTGCGCTTCCACTTGTGTTTGACGCCGACCGGTTTCGACCACCAGAAGATGGCAGCAAGCTGCCGAAACCGGGCGATGTTAAACACAAGTGGAAGCCTACTAAATAAACAGGGTGTTCCAGAAGTCGACGTCAAGCCGGAAACGGATGATAGAAAAAGTCATGCTAGTTACGAAAAAAATGTAAAAAAAAACTATGTTTTGTATTTTTAAAATTATTGGCATTAAATAAAAATGAGGAAATTAACACCCGTGTGTTTTTACATTTTTCTCATAACTAGCATGACTAGCCCTCTCATCAATTTCCTGAATTATTTATGACACCCTGAATTATTTATGAAATAATAATGCAAAACTCCACATCAATTAAATATGAAAGATAATATTTGCGATTAATGGTTGCATAATATTTCGACACCTTATCACACACAGATTTTCCAAATGTTGCTCTAAAAGATCTCAATTCTACTGCAATTTCTTCTACTCTACTTTCATCCTTCGTACTACTCGTGTATAAAATCCAATCCGTGGTTAAAATATAACTTGTATTTTTTATTTTATTTATTTAAAAATAATTTGACGTGATTTCGTGGTAATTCTTCAATCCAACGATTATCAAGAATCAAATTAACCCCATGAATAAAAAAGATATATTCTTAAGTCATCCAAGTTTTACCTGACCTTAAATGAAAAAAATGTAACATTATACACTTTGAAACACACAAGAAAAACCATAACATGTGCATAAAAATAAAAAATGACGCAATAACCGAACTCGACTATGTAAAGTACCTAGGACTAACAATGGACAAACAACTAAAATGGACAAAACACATAGACAACCTAACAGACAAGTTAGCATCACTATATTCCCTCTTCTACAAAATACAGAATTATATACCAAGGAGTGAAAAAGTTATGATGTACGAAGCGTATGTTAAAAGCCGACTAACATATATGATTCCCTTCTAGGAACAGAAATCCAAAAGGACATCTCCAGACTCCAAAGACAACAATATAAAATAAAAAAATTAGCATATAACATTAACAATCTTACCCCAACCATACAAGTTTACAGACAAACAAAACAAATGGACATATCATACCTGACCAAATTTGAGACCTTGAAAATTGTACACAGAGTGACCATGGAAGAGACAACAGACAGCAGCTACAAATTAACTAAAACTTCAGACATACACAGACACTGGACCAGGAACTGTGACAGATATCACTTACCGAATGCATGAACTAAGACAGGACAATCAAGGATATTGAATAATGGACTGAAACTTTACAATGAACTACCAAAAGACACAAGGAGTCTCACTACAACTCAATATAAAATCTGAAACATTACATAATTAATAGTAAGATCTAAAAATGTATCCAAATAACCCAATTCGTTTTTAATTTTTTTTTAAATAAAACAGTTTGTACATTATATTTCGCTGTGGAAATATCCGGATGCGGAAACATATTCGTAAAAAAAAATACACGAAGCATCCCTGAAAAAATAAATATAGAATACCCTTTGGAGTAAGCTTCGTGCATGAATGCCGTATGATTTCAAATCTCCGTAACATCGCAAATAATAACTTATGATTGACGTCATTTCTGTGCGGATATAGATTTCATACTTCAGTCATAAACTCTCACATAAAGTCCACGTAAACTATCACAGGGGAGCTAACGTTTTCTTAATAAAGCGCAGATATTAATAACCATTTCCTAAATCATAAAATAAGCCAATAAACATTTTTATAACCTTAAACCGATCATAGAGTTTATCATAACCCATAAACATCAAACTGTCGAGTTATGAAAATGGATACTCATCTTATATCGCAATTAAAAAAACGTAATTATCCTTGTATAAGGTGACAGATTTATTAATTGTTTCTTAAGCAACGATATAAAACTCCATATTAAAAAATGAATACGAATGATAATGTCTGTTTTCTAAATGTTTGATTATATTTTATCGGAGTAACATGTTTCGCCTTTCTTCGGTATTTTCGAATTGCCTTAGAAAGGCGAAACATGTAATTTCCATAGACTATAATAAAACTATTTTCTAATAATAAAACAATAAAACTATAATAATATTATATTTTATCGGAGTAACATGTTTCGCCTTTCTTCGGCATTTTCAAATTACCTTTGAAAGGCGAAAAATGTAATTTCCATAGACTATATTAAAACTTCTATAAAACAGAAGTTTTCATTCGTATTAATGATTGAAATGTGGAATTTTACATTTTATTCAAGGAATCATAAATAATTGAAAATCGATCAAATAAAACTATTTCGTGGATTGTGGAATATATTGTTGACGATAATAAGGTCAGTGACAATATTAAAATTTACCATTTCAGTCGGAGTTATGAAATTTTCAAATGATATTTGATAATGCTATAAAAAGGCAAAATATATCATTCCCATAAAATATATTAAAACTTCTAGAAATGAGACGTTTCCATTCGTATTTAATAACAAATTTATAAGATATTAGATAATCCATTGTTTTAGCCGGAAACACTATGATACTTAATAAAATGTTTCAAATTTAATCACAGTCATTTTTATGAGTTTGTCGCGACAGCGATTTCGCCAACTTATGTTGGCATCATCAGGTATTACAAACAATTGCTGTTTGTACCTGATGATGCCAACATAGGTTGGCGAAACAGCCGTCGCGGCAAATTCATAAAAATAATTTTTGATACGTACGAATAACAGTGATTCAAATTTTACATTTTATAAACATTAAATAAACATTTTACAACAAATTAATCTCAAAACACGATTACGGAAACGGAAAAGTCATCAGGAATAAATATATTTTTATAAACGTAAATTTACAATTCTTTAACAATAAGACTAAGTTCTCAGTGAAACCTAATATTCATTACATAAACCGAAACTTTTTATACGAAATACAGGAAACAAAGCACGTTATTTATTGTGGCAGAAATGTAATTCAATCTAGATTTGGTTTAGATTTTCAGTAAACTAGGTGAATTTTATTGGGGTACGGAAAAGGGTTGAAATTGAATACGGCTTCTTTGTTTAACAATTTTGCTACCGATCGGGGTCTAACAAGTATCCCGGGATACCCAAACTGACTCTTCTCACATCTTTAATATATAATTATGTATAAACGACTACGGAATAAATTCATAAAATATCCAATCTTAATAGTAATTTATATAACTATTTAAAAACATTGTATTTTCACATATGTTTATTCATTGTATTAGGTTGGGGGAAAAGTAATTTCGTATTTCGCACTTTTTTTTTTCAACTAAGTATATCTCGTTCATTATTAGACACATCGGAGCATACAATACGGCGTTGTAAAGGTGTCAGTGTATACTACAAACGCTATATTGACAGTATAGCGTTTGGTCGTTTCAGTCGTGAACTATCGAACGTCGAGTATGGAGGTCTCAAAGGAAGAAATTTGCCATATTTTACATTTTTACTACCTGAAAAGGAAAAACGCGCCGAAAGCGACCAAAAAAATTTGCGATGTGTACGGGGGCGATACTCTTTCGGTTCGTGCTGCACAACAGTGGTTCGAGCGATTTCGTTCTGGTGTAGTGGAGGTGAATGATGCACCACGCTCTGGCAGGCCCGTCGTTGAAAATGTCGATAATATCATGGAAAATATCTAGATAGACCGTCATGTTAGCAGTCGTAGCATCGCCCAGGAGCTAAATATCGATCATAAAACCATTTTGAACCATTTGCAGAAGGCTGCATTAAAAAAAACTCGATGTTTGGGTGCCACGCGAGCTGACGCAAAAAAACCTCATGGACCGAATTTCCATCTGCGAATAGTTGCTGATTCGCAACAAAATCGACCCATTTCTGAAGCGGATGGTGATGGGTCACTTACGACAATGTCAAGCAACAGAGATCGTGGTCGAAGCGGTCCAGACTGTGGCCAAGCCAGGACTGACGGCCAGAAAGGTGTTGCTGTATGTTTGGTGGGATTGAGAGGGAATACTCTACTATGAGCTGCTCCCCTATATTCACATATAAGTCAACATTGTATATTCACATATAAGTCAACTCAAAGAACAGACTGTAAACATTTCAAATGTCGCTCCATCGCCGAATGCTCAATTTTTCCCGGACAGACATGGTTACTAATACCGAAGTACTGAGGCGAGCTAGAGTTGACAGGGAACTGTTATGAACTATCAAGGTTCGGAAAATTTCACATCTGGGTCATATACTGCGTGGGGAAAAGTATCACCTTCTCCAACTGATATTGGAGGGGAAAGTTGAGGGACGCCGAGGGCCCGGTAGGAGACAAATGTCCTGGCTGCGAAACGTGAGGGAGTGGACCGGCATCCGAATTGTGGAGGAACTGTTCCGAGCGGCGAAGAAGAAGAAAAATAAGTATTTTCACAACATTTTTTTGCACTTTTCACAAACATGTTTCTTGACCCAGACGCCAATCCTCAGTGCAGAAAATCAATTAAGGTAATTGCTGCATTAAAAAATGTTTCAAGGTATATTATGTTTTTTTTTAATAAATAAAATAAAAATACACTTTTAGTATTTGTATCTAAACCACTTTAATTGGTAACATCAATCGGTTTCGCTCCCGCCGGAGCTTCGTCAGTGTGAGAGAGTAAACTGTCAGTTTACTCTCTCACCCTTACGAAACTCCGGCGGAAGCGAAACCGGTTGGTTAAATGCTTGGTTAAATGCACAAATTAAATGCTTAATAATCTTATAAGTAATTTTTTAAGCTTACTTCATTAAGATCATAAAGATTCTATTAAATTGTTGCAAAATTATTTAATTGTTAGTTTTGTATAATAAAACCAATAATGTGAATAAATAATGCATTATTCATGTGCCCCCACTAAATGAAAACATTCTTATTTATGATATTTTGACTAGATAACTTTATAAATAAAAGGAATTGTCGTGAAGCGGCGAAAGCTGAAACCCGATAAGATAAAGGGTTCGAGTTTAGATTTGTGTGTGTAAGGAACTATTTATCTTGAAGGGTCCTTTCTCCGACCAATGAACCGAATAAAATGCTTTGGCTGTTGAATAAACTTTGCTTTTTTTTACTAAAAGATACTCTAAAGATACTAATACCCGGGATCCAAATACGTGACATCAGCGATAAGTTTAATACAATACATGTCTCAACTGACTCTAGAAAACATGGTCCACACTATCAGATAAACGCAAAAAGTACTCACCACATATTTAATTAAAATTAACTAACTAACCATCACGCCGTCTGTCCGAAGGGGTAGGCAGAAAAAATGAACTGCCACACTTTAACCGATGCGGCACTCTATCCTTCTCTATTCGCCCACGCGGGAGACGCGGTGTGATGGGTTGCGAGCCTCATTGCCACCAATAGGCATCTCCCGCGTACACTTCACATATAAAATAAAATAAAAAAATAAACGTTCACATATTAAATGAAATAACAAAAACAACATTCACATATAAAATAAAATAACAAAAAAAATTGAAATAAATTGGCCAGGATTCATGATTCATGCATACTGCCGGTGATGACTTATGGGATGGAAACTATGACCCTCACCAAGAGAAATGTAGAGAGATTAAGAGTCACGTAGCGTACCATGGAAAGACATAGGTATGCTCGGCGTCAGTCTCCGAGATAAAATCAGAAATGAGGAGATTAGACGCGCAACAAAAATAACGGACATCATGGAACGACTAGCGAGACTGAAGTGGTAATGGGCGGGTCATGTGGCGAGACAGAGTGAGTAGATAGATGGACCCAGAAAATAATAAGGTGGAGACCATGGGAGGATAGGAAAAACGTCGGCAGGCCGCAAAAACGGTGGGCCGACGACATTGCTTCTGTGGGGGAGGGGGGGGGGGAATGTGGCTACGGCTGGCAGGAGATAGAGACGAGTAGAAGGGAAGGGAAGAGGCCTATGTCCATCAGTGGACCGATTAAGGCTGACGAAGAAGAAGAACAAAGTAAACATACCATAACACGTTTAATGTTCTTTTTGATGGTGCACATGCTGTCAGCTGGACGATCCAGACTTTTGTGTTAATTTAATTTATATTCTACATATCCACCGTTCTTTTAATGAACTATAATTAGGCAGTTCAAACAATACAACTCCAGCATGAACTTCAAAATGTTATCAAAGAAATTATTCAAATTAACATTGGAACAAATGCACATGAAGGTTCGAAAAAATAATGAAAAGTAATTTTAACAGCTGTCAAAACTCTCCACTTAAACGAAAAACTTGTATAATTACAAAGCCAAAACAGCACAAACGTATTAAGTTCCATAACTTTAAATTATAAAAGTGCCGCCACAAATAAATTGGCAAGGAGAATTCGCACACAATAAATTTTACATTAAATTTTGTTTACTTGTTTACGATGTTTTGAAAATGTCAATTTCACATTTCTAACAGGACACACCCAACACGTTTAAGACGATATGAAAAACTTAAATAAATAAGTTAAAAAAATATATGTGGTAATGATTTTTGAAAAAGAAGAAATCATGACAGTCTGCAAGATTAGCGTGAATGGTGAAAATTTGGGGCAAGTAGAGGAGTTCGTGTATTTAGGTAGTTTGTTTACAAAAGATGGGCGAGTGGAGAGGGATATTGAAAGAAGGGTTGGGGCAGGCAACAAAGTGAATGGTGCACTTAAAGTTGTCATCGCAAACAAAAACCTATCCAAAAAAGCAAAAAATGGCAGTGCACAATGGTGTTCTTGTACAGACCCTTATGTATGGAAGCGAAGCGTGGAACTGGCAAAAGAAGGACGAAAGTAGAATAAATGCGGTAGAAATGAGATCTCTTAGACGAATGTGTGAATACTCTGTGTATGATAGAGTGTCGAATGAAAATATAAGAAGTGAATGCAGTGCCAATGATGGTGTTATGAACAAAATAATGAAAGGATCATTAAGATGGTTTGGACACGTGGTAAAAAAAGTATATGTTAACGATGTAAATGAAACTAGAAATAGAGGAAGGCCGAGGAAAACGTGGCACGATCAAATAAATTATATGTTGAATGTCGGCCACGTGAGGAGTCAGAGAAATCGACGCGCGTGCATGACACGATGTATTAATGTTGAGGCAGCGAGAAAAATATGTCAGTAAAGAAATAGGTGGCAGTCTATTCTTTCTGGCTATCCCTTCGGGGATACGGCGTGATGGTTAGTTAGTCAGTAATTTTTTTTTTTAATGTTTAAATTAATGCGTTAAATGCTAATATTATACGTATCACTATTTACTTGTATTATATATAGCTAAAAATGCTCTAACTCGATTGAAAAAAGTCTGGAATGAACGAGGTATTTCCAATTCCACCAAAATTAAAATTATGCCCACCCTCATAGGTGCAATATTTTTTTATGCTGCTGAAACTTGGATAATGAAATCAATTGACGACCCAGGATCGACGCATTTGAAATGTGGTGTTGGCGTGGCATGCAGAGGATACCGTGGACTGCAAAAAGGACGAACGACTCGGCCCTTTACAAACTCAAAATAACAAAGGAAGACTATCTGTAATATGCGTCTTCTTTGCGTATTTCGGCGAGTTACAATGTTATTCTTCGATATTAAAAAAAATATATTTATTAATTACCTTAATCAAATTCCGGAGTAAGTAAATAATCACTTTCAAAAACATATTTTGTAATTTTTATTGTTTGACATTTCTTTCAAGTAGAACAAAAACATTTAAAAATGTATTCTTCTGTTCCAGAAAATAGTACATTGATTAATTTAATAAATGGGTACTTAAATAGTCCATTGTTTTGGCCAAAATACTATGAAGTTATTATTTACTGTTATAATATAAAACGCTCTTTATAGTATTACAATTTTTTTATTATTTATATTTCTATTTTATTTTTCGCGACAGCTGTTTCTAACTCAACTCAACTCAACCTTACTCAACACCAACAAGAGTTTCAAAATGCTTTCAAAGAAATTATTCAAATTTTTATCGGAACAAATGCACATACCATAAAGGTTAAATCGAAAATTAATTTTAACGGTTGAAAAAAATATTGTAACACCTGATAATGTCAACATCGGTTGTCGAAACAGCTGTCGCAAAAAATTGGGATACTGAAAACATCATTTTATAATTTAACAGTTAATAAAGTAGGAACTCTGTTAATAATAATAAAATTACCAAGATTCTCGTTCATATTGTGTTATTATGAATAGCGTAATAATTTGATTTAAGGTGTTCCTGTTCATATCGAAATATTTTATGTCATCTAATGAAACTCGTATTTGGTAAATAATATATTTTTTAATGTTAATTTTATATGTCAGGAAAGAAAAGTGTGGCAGTCCATTTGAGGAGACGGCGGGGTGGTTAGTTAGTTAGTTAGTTAGTTATATTTTTTAATTTACGTATTTTATTTATCTGCTATTTTATTCATTTTCATACAAAAAAATGTATTCTCAAGACAATCAGTATTGTAATTTATTTGCTTGTGCTCAGGCGAAAGATATTGAATAAAATTATCTTAATGGGGAATACAAAACAAATTCAAAATCCATAGACCATTAGTATTTTATTATGTATTTATTAATACTTTTTTTTCAATGATATAAATGTTTTTTTCAATTTTAAGTTTATTTTTCTTGACATTTATCCAAGGTTTTACACCATTATAATCGGGAGAACAATATAAACCTTCAAAAACTTTTCGAAAAAAATTAACTGAAATAAACGGTATTAACAATGTTTTAAATCATAAAAAAAATCGTCATTGTGGAATTCCGTTGTTTTATTATTAATTTATTAATGATTATAATGTAAATGAAAAATACGTACATGAATGGTGCACTTAAAGTTGTCATCGCAAACAAAAGCTTATCCAAAAAAGCCAAGATGGCAGTGCACGATGGTGTTCTTGTGCCGACCCTTATGTATGGAAGTGAAGCATGGAACTGGCAAAAGACGGATGAAAGTAGAATAAATGCAGTAGAAATGATATCTCTAAGACGAATGTGTGGCAAATCTATATATGATAGAGTGACAAATGCAAGTATAAGAAGTGAATGTGGTGCGAATGAAAGTGTTATGAACAAAATAAGGAAAGGGTCATTAAGATGGTTTGGACAATGGAAAGAATGAGTGAATACAGAATGGTAAAGAAGGTATATGTAAACGGCGTGAACGGAGCTAGAAATAGAGGAAGGCCAAGGAAAACGTGGCACGATCAAATCGATCAAATATTGAATGTCGGTCACACGAGGAGTCGGAGAAATCGAGGTGCGTGCATGACAAGATGTATGAATGTAGAGGAATCGAGAGAAGTATGCCAGGACAGAACAGTGTGGCATTCCGTTCTTTCTGTCTACCCCTTCGGGGAGACGGCGTGATGGTTAGTTAGTTAGTTAATGATTATAAATATTATGATGTTAATTATAATTTATTTTCATGTTTATTATAATTTTGAACATTCAAATTAATCTATTATCATTTTAAAAGCTTACAATATAGTTTATACGGTACAATGGCTCTCTCCAGTATAAGCTGAAAACTTCATTACATCAAATCTGTACAATAGTGGCTTCTACGAGATTATGTTAAGGAGATGTTCTGAGCGGATGTTCAAAGGAGGCAAGGATGCTGCCGGAGGGTTCGCTATTATTCTATCTCAGGAATGAACAAGAACTACTTAAAGGTTATAAGAAAACACGGAAGGGGGAATGTAAATACACATTAGTAGGATAGCACAATACCCTACATCAGTGTTTCCCAACACGGGGCGTACGCCCCGCCGCGCCGGGGGGCAATTTGAATGTCTTGGGGGGCGATACACAAATCATTAATATTTGTTTCATTGGGTCGAAAAACGCATTTTCGACTCAAAAATTTAATTGCAACTCTCAAGCATTATAAGGATTAATTGTATCTCAATAGAGACGAAGATATAAATTGTTTTCTGGGAACAGAATGTGGTGGCCGAGGCGCTTACAGGACTTCTGACCTGTCATTGGTTGGGTTAAGCGATCACTTTATGTTTAACAACATTCCCCATTCCGCCTTTTTTCTTATGACCACCACGTCTGACAAATTTTTGGAACTTGTATATATGGTAGGATTCCACGCCTATCTTTACATATTTAAGTTCACTCTACACTAGCGTCATCTATTAAGATTGAAAAGCATTAAGTAGAAAATCTTTTTTAATGTACTGTGAAAGTCTCTGCAAATAATACAGTACTAGACTACGCCTGGAGATTATTTATACAACATTTTGAATGTATACAAATTCTTGTAGACAAATACTGGATTTCACCCATTGCGGATAAATTATTTTTATTTTATAAGGATTAATTCTTATTTGTTTCATAATTAATTTCTATAATTTCTATAATTAATATTTGTTTCATTGGGTCGAAAAACGCATTTTCGACTTAAAAATTAAATTGCAACTCTCAAGCATTATAAGGATTAATTGTATCTCAATAGAGACGAAGATGTAAATTGTTTTCTGGGAACAGAATGTGGCAAAGAATCTCAAGCATTAGTAAATTATTTGACAGACATCTTAAAAAAATTAAACATGCTAAATAAACAACGCATTGAATGCTTCACATACCGTGGACAGATTTCGTCAGCAATTTGGAGGTTTTGAGGAGAGCCAATTGTAGTAGACAACTGCTAAAGGACGTTAAGGTCCGTAAAATTTCATATCTGGGTCATATTCTGCGGAGAGACAAATACAGTTTAATCCAACTGATGGAAAAAATTGAGGGACAGCGTGGTCCTGGTAGAAGGCAAACGTCTTGGCTGTGCAACATAAGAGACTGGACCGGGATGAGATATGTGGGGGAGCTGTTCCGAGTTGCGCAAGATAGAGAAACCTTCGCCGGAGTGATTGCAAACGTCGAGGGGACCTGATTCGGCACACGAAGAAGCAGAAATAAACAACCCACAAGGAGCAAACAAGACCCTCATCGATGCAAAATCCAAGATATTTGGATTCATTGGACTTCTGCAGTATCGAATTTGAGCAATTTTATTGGCTAAATTAATGTGAGGTGACTGATTCAGCTGTAATTGTTATTGTGGATCACATAGATAAAATGGCTTGTGACTTAAATGACAGATATTCAGATATAAAAGAAATTTCTTTCCCATATTGGATAACTCAATCAATATTAATTGATATAACTGATGTGGCCATGCAGTATCAAAAATAACTTTTAAAATTAAAAAATGATGAATCTTTAGAGCACTATTCAACATAAAAAATGCAATGGCGTGGCTTTGTGTCGAGACAGAAACTAAATACCTTGTTATGACAAGTTTAGCAATAAAATTACCGTTGCCAATCCCATCATCAAATTTAGTTGAATGCGGTTTTAGCGCTGTAAATGATTTGTTATTGAAAAATCAAAATCGTATTATCATAACCGAGGAGATTTAAGATTAAAATTGACCAAATTAGTACCTCAAATAAAACTTTTTCTAGCTCACGTCAAGCCTAATCGCACTAATTTTCTTTCGAGTAGTAATGTAACAGAATATACATATAATTTATTTATGGAAATTAAATAAAAATATCGATCAGTAACCGTCGATGGGTCGGCTCTCGAAGTGGTACAAGAATACACATATCTTGGCCAAATCATACAATTAGGACGAAACAATTTCGAGAAAGAAGCCGACCGAAGAATTCAGTTGGGTTGGGCGGCCTTTGGGAAATTACGTCATGTTCTCACTTCCAAAATACCACAATGCCTCAAGACTAAAGTCTTCAACCAGTGCGTTTTGCCAGTCATGACGTACAGAGCCGAGACGTGGACATTGACAAAAGGTCTAGTCTACAGATTCAAGGTTGCCCAGCGCGCCATGGAAAGAGCCATGCTTGGAATAACCTTGAGGGACAGATTTAGAAACGAATTTATTCGACAACAAACCAAGGTGACTGAGGTGGCTCTACGGATAGGCGGGCTGAAGTGGCGGTGGGCTGGCCATATCTGTCGGAGAACCGACAGTCGATGGGGAAGACGGGTTCTGGAGTGGAGACCGCGTACAGGATTCCGTAGAGTTGGACGTCCCCCTGACCGCTGGACCGACGATCTGAAGAGGATTGCTGGACATGGATGGATGGGAGCGGCAATGGATAGGGGGCGGTGGCGGGCTTTGGGAGAGGCCTACATTCAGCAGTGGATGACAGACGGCTGATGATGATGATGATGAAATAAAAATAGAATAAATACAGTAGAAATGAGATCTCTTAGACGAATGTGTGGATACTATGTGTATGATAGATTGTTGAATGAAAATATAAGAAGTGAATGCGGTGCGAATGATGGTGTCATGAACAAAATAATGAAAGGATCATTAAGATGGTTTGGACATATGGAAAGAATGAATGAAGAAAGAATGGTAAAAAAATTATATGTTAATGATGTAAATGGAACCAGAAATAGAGGAAGACCGAGGAAAACGTGGCACGATCAAATAAATCAAATATTGAATGTCGGCCATGTGAGAAGTCAGGGAAATCGACGCGCTTGCATGATCGATTTATGAATGTTGAGGAACCGAGAGAAATATGTCAGGAAAAAAAAGTGTGGCAGTCCATTCTTTCTGCCCACCCCTTTGGGGAAACGGCGTGATGGTTAGTTAGTTAGTTAGTTAAATAAAAATAGAATACGAGTATATTGCATAAGTGCCTTTTTTGTTTGAAACAAATGCTTTTTTTCAGGTTAGGTAAATAAAAATTTCGTATGGAAGGGGCGTGGAGATTTTTGAATCGTTGAATTGGGGCATGGTACAAATAAGGTTGGTAAACCCTGCCCTACATCGTAGACATTGTGTTTTCTAGACATGATATTCCGATTTATTGCCCACGTTACAATATTTTTAATATGCATTCTGAATAATATTATTCTTCAATGCAGGTAATATAATGGCTTAGTTTGACAGTCTGAGTTCAAATTCACCTTCCTACACCTTCTCGCGCTACGCTGTTTATGTTGTTCTTAATTTTTAGCCGCATCTGATCCACATCATCTTGTTCCACAATTGGGTTGGAAACTATTTTCTCTTGCACTCTATTTGTATATAATCGTTATGTTCTTTGGTCTTTGAGGCTCTCGATGTTTCTTGAACAACGATGTTAAACTGCATAATTATACATTGGCGACCTTCGTGGTCGATTCGTGAGTACTTTGACTGCCACCCCGAAGGTCCCGGGTTCGATTCCCGGCGATGGCAGTATGATTGTCACACTGTCTTTGGTCTGGTGCTGATTTCACGTGACAATAAAATGGCGATTAATAAGCTACCTATCACGTGTCACGGGAAATCAAAATGATAGCTATTCCCTTTACATCGATTTGGGTCGCGCTGTTATGATGTAAAGAGCGATTCAACAAAATAATAATAATAATAATTCATGCCAATTACGAGTAGTTTCGCTTTATCTCAAGCTTCATCAGGGCAGCATTTTATTATTTTATATCTATAAGTTTAAAATGTCTAACCACAAAGTGAGATCTTCATATGACAATAAATTATATGTATTTTTAATTGTTAAATACAATAATTTAATAAACTGGTCTCAATCATATAATCTATAACGAATTACGAATTAATTAGATTTTATTATTTAACAAGATATGTCTAAAAATATACTGGTGTAAATTTGCTTTATAAATAAGGCACGAAGGAAAAAGGAACGATAAAGATAATGAAAGGCACACACGGGGGGATCAGATATGTAATATAATTTATTTTCTCGGGGTGTTAACGAGATAACGTAATGAAAAGAGAAAAGTAAGACATTAAGTTTAGTCTTGTCCCTTTCTACTCAAATGTAATAATCCCGAACAATTTTCTTACTTCTGGGGTTTTTCGGTTATTTCATACAATTACCGAGACCAAAAAGTTTCCTGGCTCACGTACGTACGTACAAAAATGACTTTAGATTTGATTTTCTTTGAACTTTATAAAAAGTTTATTTAATCACGGATATCTACGAGTATTTTTATTATATAATTTTGTGTCCTAAATTTCTAAAAATAAATCAAACAATTCGATAAAATCAATAGGTAACAATCATATGGAAAAATTGCTTGCACCTTATTCTTCTGTACGGGTGTATGTACGAGTATCTGAACTCCTCCTAAACGGCTGAACCGATTTTAATGAAAATTTTTGTATGTGTTTGAGCGCGTCCCTGGATGGTTTAGATTCACAATTGTACCCGACAGTTGAGCGTTAAAATCTTCTAGAAAGTTCATGAATTACGAGTGTATGTAGCTGAACTCCTCCTTAACGGCTGGACAGAATGTTCCGGATCCTATGGACAGACAGAGTGACGAACACAGAAGTCCTGAATCGTGCAGGAGTAAATAGAGAGCTGCTGACATTAATCAAAGTCCGCGAGATTTCATATCTGGGTCATGTTCTACGAGGAGAAAAATATTGCCTGCTGCATCTAATTTTGAAGGGAAAAATAAAGGGACGCAGGGGGACAGGGAGAATGCAGGTCTCTTGGCTGCGCAATGCGAGGGAATGGACGGGAATCGGAATTGTGGAGGAGCTATTCCGGACAGCGCAAGTTTAGGGAAGAGTTTACCAGAGTGATCGCCAACGTCGGGGGAACCTGACAGGGCACTTTAAGAAGAAGATTACATTCGTTATGTCGGAAAAATAATAAGATTTTTTTTAAGCACACGAAGAAAATGATTTAAAAGTTTTTTTACTAAACGGTTTCAGGTACGCGCGCTTTTTGATAAAACGAACATTTGTTAAATTTAATGCCACTTAAAAATCACTAACGATAATAGTACCTACTTATCATAATGTACCAAGCACTTAGAAAATCTCAGAAGACACAAGTCAGGAGCCATTACCCAGCTTTCAATAGAAGTCTACCTTATTTTACACAGCTTAGTTGCAGTGGCGGTACGTTCATACAAGCCGAGAAGCCGGGCTTGCCTTAAAAAATCTATATTAAAACGATGTTTTTTCGCGTTTGAGCCGTCCACGAATTAAATAATATTTAAAATTTCGCCCGAGGAGAGTGATTTTATTCGTTGAAATGACCTACGTGCACGTTTTATTTCATTCATTTACGCCGTATTTTATTTTACTCACACGTACCGTAATTGAGATGCCCGCGAAAGCGCCTACGTCCACATGTTTTGTTTCATGTTTTCGATGGGCAATATTGGGGTTGCAAAATGTAAAAGGGTCTTTATCGCACTAACGTATTTTTGGCTTGTAATCATATAGCTAGGTGCATATATACCAGCAGATCTCTACAATTTCTTGTATGGATTTGAAGCCGGGCTTTATCACTCTGAAGTATGTTACTATTCGATGTGTAACGAAGTTCATTTCTATTGTCATAATGTTATCTGTCATTTACATTATGTGCAGACATGTTATGAAAAGAAAGATTATGAAAGATTTCTTTACGAATATTTATTTATACTTTCTTGGCTTGCCTTACTAGGTGACCCTAAGCACGCCACTGCTTAGTTGCTACTTCAGACAATAGCTGACATCGGCAGATTGCGAAGTGAAAACGTGTTTGTTTAACCCCTTTAGTGCGGCTGGCTACATTAACAGTCTAAAAAAATGGTTCAGAACAGCGGCAGACTACATTTGCAGCTCACATGTGAATGAATCTTACAAACCTTTAAGCATTAGATCCTTACTAATTGAATTATTTTTTTGAGCTGTAAATGTAGTCAAGTTTGAGACCAATTTTTTTTTACTTCAAATGAACGGGGTATACAATAATTTTACATATTTTGTGTGATTTTGGGTAACACCGTGTGATTTCTCCTTCTCGACCGACGTTTCGGAGATAGTTGCAGTCTCCATCTTCAGGGTAATGTGGTGGTGGTAAGGGTAATGTGGTGGGGTGTGATGGTAATTCATGCTAAGGAATTCCTTAGGCGAACATATAGTAAGACTTCTAGAAAATACACGTTTTCATTCTCATTAATTAGAAATATTGTTTTTTTTTATTATTAAATATTCAACTTTATAAGGTAAACAAAGCTTGTGAATATATCGTCAATGAAATGACCCATAAAACGATATATAGTTTTTATACTACATATTGAAAACGTTTTTCCCGTAATATTGGTAAAATACACGAAAAAATATTGATTTATGCATTAACGGGTAGATGTCAGTATTGATAAACATCTCATTATTTTGTTTTTACCTTTAAAAACGTGTATTTTTGGAGCTTTCCTGTGTGGTGTGAACGAAATTTTATTTGGTGCCTTCGCTCGTTTATTTGCCAGAGGTAAAAAACGTTAAGTCCAATAATTTTAATAACCTACGTGAGTAATGGTTATGGCGAATTTCGCATTATAATTTTAAATCTATTATATGGCTAGTTGCTTGAAAGAGGATAATAAATTGAAAACAACGTATTCCAATTTTAAACACAAAACAACGCCTAAATACGTGAATATGTTTTACAGTACATAACTTTTGAATTCAAAAATGTTCCTATTTTTTTTTTCAAGAAAGCTTCAAGATTTATAACTTTAGTGAAAAATAAAATTGATATCTGAATTGATTAATGCAATTAAATATTTTACCACACCCAATAAAACTGGAGGGATTATGTAACCAGAATGTAAATTAAAAGACTAGCATATACAGCCGCTTACGAAATCCCCTCCGGACACCATCTACCAAAATGACCACCTAAGAGACGGAGGGACAGTTGGGCCTTATCATCACATGAGACATGACATCTTTGAGACAGATCGTTAGATCTTTTAAAAGAAAAGCAAAATAATTATGGTTTCTCTAACAATGATGTGAAACTCTATATTAAATAATTATGACGTGTGAAAACGGCTGTTTTCTAGAAGTTTTATTATATTTTATGATGTGAGTTACATATTTTGCCTTCCTTTGGCATTATCGAATGTAGTGAAAATCAAGCGTTTTATTAATATACCCGAGTTAATGGAGCAGAATGCGGTAATTTAGGTAATTGATGTGGCTTATTATTATACATTTTTAATAATCAGTAGGGGTTTCGCATTTATAAGGCATTATCAATGTTATTTGATAATGCCATTGACAAGCGAAACATGTCATTCACACAAAATATTATAAAACTTCAAGAAAACAGACATTTTCATTTGTGTTAATTTAAAAGTATTTAAATTTTTTTTTTTTTAATTATAACATTCCGATTAGTGTACTATTTTTGAAAAGGGCATTAAAAATGGTTTTATTTTTTAAGCTGTGCGAAATATATCTGTTGTTTAATAAATGAAGAAAGACATTGATAGAAAGGTTGGTGCTGGAAACAAAATAAATGGTGAGCTTAAAACTATCACTGCAAATAGAAATATAACGACTGCAAAGATGTCAGTGCACAATGGGGTTCTAGTGCCGACCCTCATTTGTGGAAATGAAACTTGGAGTTGGCAGAAAGTATAATAAATAAAAAACAATGTATAATAGAATACCCAATGAAGAAGTAAGTAAGGAATGCAAAGTGGATGAATGCGTCCTAAATAAAATTAAAAAAGGGTAACTTAGATAGTTTTGTCATATGAAACGAATGGATGAGGGAAGAATGGTTAAAAAGATATATACAAATCAAATCAAATCAAATCAGTTTATTTAACTCAATAGACATTACAAACAGGAAAATGTTTAAGGCATCTATTAAGTACAGGTAAAATATCATAAAAATACAACAAAGTACCAGGAACACATTAGAGATGGCTCGACATTAGGAAGACAAGATACTTTCTAAAGTCAATAGTATTTGCCCCCTGAACGTACTTTCTCTAACATGAAAGACGTCGATCTCCGAGGAGACCGCGTTCAGCAGACTAATTGCTCTTCCCACCGTTGTCACCAGAGGCAGATTGGTTCTGGCGGCCGGTAGGTAAAACAATCTGTGCTGTCGCTGTCGGAGATATCTATCGGGGACAAAAATACCAACATCCTCCAGCACGGCCGAGTTCTCGAAGTATCCCCTAATTAATCTGAAGAAATGGGTTATTAGATGTCCATCTCTTCGAAGCTGTAAAGAATTGGTTCCGAGCATTCCCAGAAGAAATGCCGTGGGATAGAGTCACGGATAGCTACCATACTCCCTCATGTAGAGATACCTCAGAAATTTTTTCTGAACCCTCTCCAGCATAACGGAATATCTCAAGTAGTGTGAATGGAAAAAAAATTCAGTAAGGCCAAGGAAAACGTGCCATGACAAAATTAACTTAATACTGAAAGGCGAAGTAGGAACTATCGACGAGCGTGCGTGTTACAGTATGTGAATGTAGAAGAGGCGCGAGAGTTTTGTCAGGATATAACAGTTTGGCAGTTTGTTCCATCTTCTCTGCCTACCCCTCCGGAAATCGGCCTAATGGTTAGTTATATTCGGAGAAAAAAATAAGATGTCTAATTTGATATGCCTATAAAACAGTATCTAAAATTGCATTTGAAATAAATTATGCATTTTAGAGTTAGAGTTCTTCACCTTTGAAACTCAAAATTGTCAAAGATAACACATTGAATGCCTACGAAGGATTCTTTTATGCGTGTTCCGAGAATTTCCCTGAATTTTTTAGCGATTTCTGAACGACACTACTAGTAGAGACGCTGCCTCCTCCCAATAACTTCGTGTCAAAGAAGAAAGTATTTTTTATTCAGCAGACCGAAAGTTGTTCATGGATGATTGCTACTGTTTTATAGGGAGACGATACAAATATTATTACGTTTGGTTAGGACAGCCCCTTTCCGTACGTGTCGGAAAGGGTATTGAATTATTTATTTTATAATGTATGGAAAATCATACTATGACAACTGCGTATTAGATCTATGTTTTAGTTTCACAATTCGAAAAAACACCAAAACTCAAATGGTATAATATGATGTTATCCGTCGCAAAAACAAAATGTCCAACAATATCCATACAGCCTCTCAGATGCAGATTGGTTGTAGACGATAAACCCATAGAACAGGTCATGAAGTTCAGATATCTGGGTCTGGAGATATCTTGTTGCAGCGATCTATATAATGAAGTTAAAAAACACGTCTGATAAAGCTGCAGTTATCTCTGGATGTCTAAAGGACACTGTCTGGGACAATAAGCATATACTTGTGGAAAGCAAAATTAGAATTTATAAAACATGCATCATCATCGAAGCAAGAGCAGACACTCTCAAAATCAAACATATCTTAAGAGTAACATAAATGAGAACATTGCAACCAATTGTAGGGAGAACCCTTAGAGACAGGATACCCAATAAAGAAATTCGCAAATCCTGCAAATTTGAAGACATAGTGAGATGGAGTAGGCAGAGAAAACGATTCTGGAGGGACCACATCGAGATAATATGGATGCAGCAAGAATTCCTAATATCGTGATGCACGAGACTCCAGAGGGTCGTCGACCACCAACGAGATGGAGAGAATGCTGGTCGTCTTTATCACACGAAGAAAGTTGATATCCTGCATAAACAAATCGCAAGATTACAATCAGAAGAAGAAGAAGAAGAATTGGGGTTCACTCATACAATCATATTTTCACTGTTATTGAATTCCCTGTAAACTCTCGAATAAATCTGATAAATTCGGATAATTTTGAATAGTAATATCAAAGACGAACATCTGTCATTTTGATGATTTGGAGCTAGCAGAATTTTCCAAGTAAACATCGGAGATTGAATTTTATAAAATCTTTGATATCTAAGTTAAAAAAAAAAACTAATCCAATGTCGGTGACAGATGTCTGTCATTGCTACTACGCTGCCAACTAATTTAAAAGAGAATCGTTCATTAAAATATTGAACACCTGACTGTTTTGGAATAAAACAGTCGGATATTAATACTATAGTTAACTGGAGTCACAGTAATCAAAAGCAATTCAATGTCTCTAAGTGCGTTATTCTATCTTTTACTAGAGCATTGAGAACTGTGTATCATAGATACACAATGAAAAATAAGCAACTAGCACATGTATCTAGAAGAAATCTCGTGATCATCTATGTGAGTAGGCTAACTTTTCATGCACATATCGAGTAGATTTGTAACATTGCACTGTGAATATTGGGCTTCATCGTTCGGACCGGAAGAGTTTTCAGATACCCCAATGTGCTCAGAGTCCTATTCAGCGCATTGGTTCGGAGCAGACTAGAAAGTGGTTCTGTGATGGAGCCTTCACGAGCCTATATATTCCGTTATGCTAGAGAGGGTTCAGAAAATAATTCTGAGGTATCTCTTCGCGAGGGAGTATGGTAGCTATCCTAGGCTCTTTCCATGGCATTTCTTTTAGAAATGCTCGGGACCAACTGCCTGCTTCGAAGAGATGGACATCTCAAAACCCATTTCTTTAGATTAATCAGCGGATATTTCGAGAACTCCACCGTGTTGGAAGCATTTTGGTATTTTTGTCCCTGATAGATATCTCCGACAGCGACAGCACGGATTGTTTTACCTACCGGCCGCCAGAACCAATCTGCCTCTGGTGACACCAGTAGAAAGAGCAATTAGTCTGCTGAACGCTATCTCCTAGGAGTTAGACGTCTTTCATATTAGTGAAAGTACGTTTAGAAGAAAAATACTCTTGACTTTAGAGATATCTTGGCCTTAAACTTTAATATTGTTTGTAATGTCTGTTGAGATAATAAACTGATTTCATTTGATTTAATGTGTTATATGACGACTATTCGGCACACCGTTTATTAGCCTTGAATGAGGACTGAATTGGAAAATGGAATATTGCATAGATTAAATAAATTATATAAAAAAACAAACACAAATATCAACCAATTTCTCTGAATTCAAAAAACGTCGGTTTACCATTAAACATAAAACGATTTCTCTCGCTAAACATTTAATGAAAACACTTCATCAGTTTATACCGAAATAAAATCTACCCCAGCGGTAATATTTTGTTGAGCGATATTTCGAAAAATATGGCGTTATTTTTTAACACAAAAGAATTTACGAAATTGTCATTCTCCTAAATAATGAATCTCTTCGAAATAAAATACAATGGCTGGTGTCAGAGGAGGACGGAGATTAAACGAGGGTATTGTTCCTCGAGTGTCGGCCTTTCTCCTTCGATGTTTTTAATTACGGACTCATTAAGCAACTTTCCAAAAAATCTGTGTTACTCGTAACTACTCAAAAATGTTATTTAAATATATTATTCAACCCTTGTTAGAAGAGCTGATGAAGAGCAAAAGAATTACAAGCCCAAGCCATCAAGGCAGCTGCAATTTCTGGTGCTATAAAATCCACAATATGGAAAAACAAAGATGAGAATCAAAAAAGTGTGCGTAAGACCATATGCCGTTGAAACAATGGCAGACACAGTCAGGTCCGAAAAACGTTCTGGTATATTTTTTAATTTCAAACTTCCCCCGGAATCAAATAAACAGACATTATATACATGTTTAATTCTGAATGTATGATAAATAAATAAAATATAGTTATTGTATCTTGATGTTCAATGCCATATTAAATAATTAATATGAATAAAAACGTCTGTTTTCTTAGAGTTTTATTATAATTTATGGGAATTACATATTTCGCCTTTCTTAGACATTATCAAATGCCATTCGTATCAATTAAATAAAATCATGGTCAAAATTATTATCGATTTTTTTCAAACAAAACGTATACTTTCATTCTTAATTATGTTTGTTATTGCTTAAACATCTTATTACATATTGAAAATATATTTCAAAGAACTAAGTTTAGGAAAAAATTAACCACGCATGTTTTTTTAGAGTTCACGCAAGTTCTTCTGTTAAAAGTTTAACAAGAAAAGCCTTTTTTAAAGTAAATAATAATCTTGTTTCGGAACAAAGCCGATTACAATTTTCAAGAAAACGGACCAAAAGTTTGTTCCATAAAAAGTACATCCAAATAATCCCTTTCCGATAAAGGAAACCCAATTCCCTTCATCACCATTTCATCGAAAGTAAATAATAAATCATGATAAGAGTTCTTATTTTTCGGTTAACACTTTGAGATTTAAGGCTTACTTAATACACTGTTTACAGACCTTGCTTATTTTTGTTGAAAATCTTAATTTTCTACCAATAAACAAGAATTTAAGATTTGTACCGCACAGTACGAAATAAAATCATACAAACTCTTTTATGATACTTAATTATTTGAACCTGAGAAGATTAGCAAACAATTTTCAATAAAGCAAATTGTTATTAGTTATCGAATCTTAATAAACAAATTAAGAACTCAGAATGAAATGAGTAAACTTTGACATACTAGAGTTAATGGAGCAAAATAAGGTAATAATGGTTAATGTTAAGAAAATATGAAATTTTAATATACGTTTTATATACCATAACACAATGGCCTTTACTGAAAAGAGACCAAGAGTCAGACCGAGGAAAAGATTGGTGGATTGCGTGGAAGACGATTGGGAGAAAATGGAAGGAGCTGGGGAATGGAGAGAGATGGGCAGGACCGATTTAGAGGAGGCCAAGTCCTACGCCAGGATGTAGCACCGAGAAATGAATGAATGATATATATACCATAAACAATATCATCTTAACTCACAAAATATAATACAAATGAATATATTTTTTAAACACTTAATTTTCAATGTCTCATAATCTAAGTACAACCAAAAGCTCCTTGGATTAAACATGTGATTAAACAACGATTGTTTAATTCGGGATTCTTCAACTTGAGTAAAGGTCGGGAGTGATGTTGCTTGAAAAATTAACATGTTGTAACATAGGGCGATTTAAAATTTCGTTTATTTACTATTTATAATACCGTGTTTAGGTTTTACCTTGTATACATATCAATGAATTCTGTAATGTACTTTATTTCACGTGGATATAGACGATTTTTAATGATCGCGTAGTTACAAACTACAAATATTTAAGAAATATTGCTGAGAGGGGAGAGATATGGCTAAATTGCAAATATTATATAAAATTTATATAAAATTGAAACTACTGTCACGTTGGAGGGTCGAAGCAGAGGAAAGAAGGAATTGGAGGTGAAAAATAATGGAGGCCAAGGCTTGATATGAGCTGTAGAGCAAGAAGATATTATCGTCACCTAAATTCTTGATGAATCACAATTGGCAACAAAACATTCTTCTCTCTACTACCAGCGCTCAAATCAAGAAACGTACACTGGAAAACCAAAATCATCCTGTATAAAACAATTATCCGAACAATAGTGACCTATGGATGTGAGGCGTGTACAATGATAGCGAAATCCACAGAGCGATTGGATACTTTTGAGAGAAGGGTGCTGCGCAGAAATCTGGGACCTGTGAATGACGGTGAAGGCTGGAGAGTGCGGCATTATGATGAGCTGTACCATATTTACAAAGCTCCCAGTCTCTCCACACAGATCGGACTGAATAGACTGAGATGGGCCGGTCACGTGCAGAGGATGCCGTCATCGCGAACCCCAAAAAGATTGCTGGAATGGCACCCAGGTGGTAGAAGACCAGTCGGACGACCAAGGCTGCGATGGGAGGATGAAGTTGGGAGAGATGGGGCGAAATTGTTACGAGTGTCAGATTGGAGGGTCGAAGCGGAGGACAGGAGGAGTTGGAGGCGAAGAATACTGGAGGCTATGTTAACGTGAGATCATTTTGAATTTCTTAAAAAACATAATAATATGTGTATTTTATTATTTAAATTTAGGCAAGGAATTCAAAAGCTGTAGATGTATGTGTAGCAGTGTACTGAAAACAAATCAATGTTGCTTAATATTGTAAGCTTTTATGACCACTTCATAAAAGTCGAGTAGCGAAGATTTTGTTTCCCTAGAGAGAGCAGAACAAATAATTCCACCAACGAAATCGTACTTAAAATTTTAGCAACAAACAGAATGCCAATATAACCGTAATAAAACCCGTTGTTCTTAATTTGTCTTTACTACCCTTTAAAGAAAAGATGCTGAAGCGACAGCCTTTATGACTCATTTGGTTTCCCGGCAGACAGATTTAGTGATATTTCGAATGTCTACCTTCCGTTTTTCCTATTAAACACATTTCCACAAAGGGTTTTAGTATATCACAATGAGGATTTTACAGCGAAATCTCCAAAATTGTAATCTTCTAATTTAACTTTAATAAGACGATACAACTGAAATTCAAGTTTTTCTTCGCGAGAGTTTATTGCGATTACTGAATACCCTAAAGTAATTCTCTTGGATGAAAAGGTAGCGTCCTGGGATTTTAAATGTAAACTGAAATCTTAAATAGAGATTAAAGAAGTGTGGGATATTTTAAAAGGGCGTTCATCATTTTCGTTTTTATTTATTTCGATGTCGTATACATTAACAATGAATTGCATTATTAATTGTTGACTGGTTTATAATGAAATATCGACACATCAATCGATTAAATATTCCTGTGTTTTATATTTTATAAATAACCATTTATAAACTTAAGACATTAACACCGTGGAATCATTAAATATGAATTATTGTGAATTAAACATTTTTTAAATAAACTTAAGGCGCATTATTTAAATAATCTGTGGAATTCTATAATGACGATTTTTAATGATATTGTTCTCCCGTTGATGAAGGTGAAAATCCTTCGAAACATGTCAAGAAAAAAATATTTTTTAAATGGAAAAAATAATGATTTTATTCATAAAAAAATTTTTCTGAATCTAAACACTGTTTTACATTAGAAAAAATGCCGTTTTCGTTGATATTTTTAAGAAAATCTAACAAATGCGAAACACGTTCTTTATTTAAAATGTATAATAAAACATATAGAAAAACGAACGAGTTTAACATCCCTGCCATCCCATCAAAAAACAACAAATATATTAAAATTCTATAATAAGTGTTGACATTTTACCACAATATTTCTGCAAAAACATGAGATTTCTGTTGGATTAATTACATAACTTGATAAAGACGAACTGTTAAAATTATCTGAATAGAGAAGCGTTCAAACGAATAACGTTTCGAATTAGCAGCCCTTCATCAATGGACGGATCAGCAAAGCGACAAATGCAACAGTGAGGAGAGTTAATTTTAGGGATAGGATGTGAAAACGTTTTCGATCTACCGATCAAAGGGCGCGGGTCTAGGCGCTCGCCCGAGGAGAGACGCTTACACGATCAAAGCCCGTAATAAGCCAGTCCTGCTGGAACTTCCTGCGAATTAACCGCTACAGCGAACAAGGAATAGCAGCCACTGCGCATTGATATCCCACCTCTAGTATCTATCTTGCTTGGTAGAATATAATGTATTTGTAAATGTTAATCTGATATAATATAAACAAAAGAAGAACTAATTAACCAGGAAACAGTAGTAAGATTCTGTAAGTCTCAACGCCTACGGTGGGCTGGCCATGTGGAATGAATGCCAGAGAGTAAAACACCACAAATTGTATCCAGATGGGTGTCTCGCGAAAAGAGACCAAGAGGCAGACCGAGGAAAAGATGGGCGGATTGCGTGGAAGAAGATTGGGAGAAAATGGAAGGAGCTGGGGAATGGAGAGAGACGGCCAGAGACAGAAGTCAGTGGAGGACCGTTGTGGAGGAGGCCCAGGAGTAAGTCCCACACCGGGATGTAGCGCCGAGAAATGAATGAATGAATTGTTAATCTGATAATTATTAATAGTTATACAGTAATTGCAAAAACACTAAGGCCGCATTATATTTGACGATAATTGTTTATGTATTTAAACTAATTTATTATACTACTTCTACATTCGCCCTCCCTCTGTGTTGTGGATTTAAACGAAATTCGGGACAGAACGCTTGACTCCTGATCCAGGGTCTAGGGTTGAAGCCTGGACACGATCAAATTCCTTTTTCATAATAATGAGCTATTTTCTGCTCATCTTAAAGATTGTAAAAAAAAAAAATAAAATAAAAAAAAATAAAAAATAAATAAAAAAATCTGAATGTATTCAAATCCCCAGTATTTAAAAAATATTGTGTTTCTACAATATTTTTTTACGCTTTTCACAAATATTTTTCGACTGTACACATCCTTCTACAGTATTATTTTAAAACTGAAAAGAACATGTACATTCTAAAACACGATTGTGAAAAGTTCAAAAACTTCTATAAATTTTTTTTTAAATAATATATTGTTCCTTTTTATTGTAGTTTTTTTTCTAAAAATATTTTTCTCGACATGTTTCAAATGCATTACACACTAATGAAACTTTTATTATTATTATTTTTTTATGAACATAAAAAACTATTATAATACTGATCGGTTTCGCTCGCTACCCTCGCAAGAACAAATATATAAAATATATTTAACATACATAGAAAAGGTATATAATTTTTTTTTAAATATGAAATCCTCTACAACGATCGTTGCATTCTCAATTATGAGAGTAGAGATTGTAACGATCTCCGAAACCACAGTCGAATAGAATACCAAGAAACACGGATATTTCAAAGATCCCAGAGAATATATTTCTAACATACGTGAAAATCTACCTCTTTATATATTCACTTAAATTAACTTCTCTCTTTTCTACCGCCGCGCCGTTACATAAAAAGATTTTAGTTGAAACACACAAAAATATTATTACGGAAATTATTGTTAAAACAAAGTAAATCAGAAATATGTGTAAAGACCATTATATTGAATAATTCAGTCGCTGGAAAAAACAACTAAATTCATGTTTCACTGAGCGTGCGCCACTGGTCAAGCTTAATGGAAGATGAGGTAATGTAACTGAACGTCCTCTCATTCAATTGTACTACATTAAATCATCAGTCCTATGTGGGATATATACCGAAGTGAGTTTTGTTAATTTACTGTGGCGTTTGGGCAAATTTATAGCTTTTTCAAAGCGGTTTAACAGTGAATGTTGCGTTATTTTTAATCCTTTTTATTATTGGTTTTGGGAATTAGCAACCCATTAATTCACAGTAAAATACAATTAATCTGTCAAGGAAAAGATGAATTGCTTATAATTTCATGATTTGAAATTCGCATGTTGTTTACCGTATAAATTAATACCGCATTAAAAGATTTTGAAATGTTAACGATGTAAATGGAACTAGGTATAGATAAAAACCGAAGAAAACGTGGTACAATCAAATAAATCAAATAATGAAAAGAAAATGCAGAAAAGAGAGAGTTTTCACACTAGCTAACTAACTAACCATCACGTCGTTTCCACGGAGGGGTATACAGAGAGAATGGACTGCCACCCTGTTCTATCCGGACATAACTCTTGTGCTTCTTCTGCATTTTTACATTCACGCACCGTGACACGCACGCTCGTCGATTGTTCCGACTTCAAACATGTCCGCCTTTCAATAAATGATTAATTCGGTCATGTCTTCTCCCGCCTCCCTCGACTTTTTTCCATTTATACTGCTTGTAAACTATTGGTCCCCAGCATGCCCGAGAGGAATGCTGGGGACCAATAGTTTCTATCATACAATGTTTTACCACACATAATTCTTGGTGTTCTAATTTTTACTACATTTATCCTACATTTTTTAGAGTATTTTCAGAAAATATAATGTAAATTGTTATCTTTTAACCATTCTTCTCTCATCCATATATGTGCATCTTATACAATTCATCGTCTTTCCTATCAAATATATGTCCAAGTGACCCTTTCTTAAAGTATTTAGGACGCATTCATCCATTTTACATTCCTTTCTTACTTCTTCATTACGTATATTAATAATACTGATAATTAATAATTATGTATGGAAGCGAAGCATGAAACTGGCAAAGGAAGGATGAAAGTAGAATAAATGCAGTAGAAATGAGATCTCTTAGACGAATGTGTGGATATTCTGTGTATGATAGAGTGTCGAATGAAAATATAAGAAGTGAATGCGGAGCGAATGATGGTGTCATGAACAAAATAATGAAAGGATCATTAAGATGGTTTGACATATGGAAAGAATGAATGAAGAAAGAATGGTAAAAAAATTATATCTTAATGATGTAAATGGAACCAGAAATAGAGGAAGACCGAGGAAAACGTGGCACGATCAAATAAATCAAATATTGAATGTCGGCCATGTGAGGAGTCAGAAATCGACGCGCGTGCATGACACGATGTATGAATGTTGAGGAAGCGAGAGAAATATGTCAGGAAAGAAAGGTGTGGCAGTCCATTCTTTCTGCCTACCCCTTCGGGGAGACGGCGTGATGGTTAGTTAGTTAGTTAGTTATTAATAATCTTCATATTAATAATTAACAAATAATTGATTGATTTGGACGTGCTTTCAAGCTACTTGTACACATCTTTTTAACCAGTCTTCTTTTCTGTCCATTCATTCCATATATCCAAACCATCTAAGTGACCCTTTATTAAATTTATTAAGCACACTTGCATCCGCTTTATATTCCTTTATTGATTCTTCATTAAGTTTTCTATCATACAATGTTTTACCGCACATAATTCTTGGCGTTCTAATTTTTACTACATTTATCCTACATTTTTTAGAGTATTTTCAGAAAATATTATGTAAATTGATGCAAAAATCGCAACCCTTCAGCCCAAGAATCTCTCTTCGGTGGAATGAAAGGTCAACTTTATGACCTTCCATCGTATAATATTCGATATATCCTATCTTTAAGATTTTGTGACCTACTCTTTGGGTGACATACTCGGAGATGTAAGGTATTCGATACGGAAATAACTTATAAGTGGTTAGATAAAATTGAGCCATATTGTATCTCTTAGATAACTTATGATATCTTTCATCCCCTTAGCAAAAGCTTCCGAGTATTGAGAAAGGATGCCGTAATTTATCAGAAATAATATCAATTTCATATCATTATAGATATTTTATGATGGCATGAAATTGTGCATGACACGATGTACGAATGTTGAGGAAGCGAAAGAAGTATATTTTCAGTTATATTATTAGGTGTATAACTTTGCTTCCGCCGTTTTGCAATAGATGGCAGTAGCGGTAAGTGGTAGTTGGAATAAATAGATCATAGATGTCGTACAATAAGCTTAAGTATTTGTAAACATAACGCCATCGAAATATTAGTCGATTTGTGTCTGCATCATAAAGTTATTCCCGATTAAAGATGTCAGCTTACGAGCCAAATTCTCGTCATTTGCGGGATGCGTTTTAATTTTATGCTTTAATATGAAGAAATCTGCGGCTGAGGCTCATCGAATGCTCTCAAATACCTATGGTGAGGCCGCTATTAGTGAAAGAACGTGCCAAGAGTGGTTTCAACGCTTCAAGAACGTTGATTTTAACGTCGAAGACCAGCATGGCGGTGGAAGAGAGAAGGTTTTCGAAGATGCAGAATTGGAGGCATTACTTGATCAAGACTCGAGTCAAACGCAACAAGAATTGGCAGGATCATTGGGAGTGACGCAACCAGCCATTTCAAAACGCCTGAAAGTCATGGGAATGATTCAGAAACAAGGAAATTGGGTGCCGTACGAGTTGAAGCCGAGAGATGTTGAACGGCGTTTGTATCCCGCCGTATTCTCCAGACGTTGCTCCCTCGGACTATCGATTGTTACGATCAATGGCACACGGCCTAGCAGACCAGCACTTCCGGTCTTATGAAGAAGTAAAAAATTGGATCTATTCGTGGATCGCTTCAAAAGATGACCAGTTTTTTCAACGCGGGATTCGTATGCTGCCTGAAAGATGGGAGAAAGTAGTGGCCAGCGATGGACAATACTTTGAATTATAAATGTATAACCAGTTTTTTACGATAAAGCCTCGAATTTTGGAAAAAAACGGCGGAAGCAAAGTTATACACCTAATATATATTTACACCAGAATGGAGGTCACCTCCGAAAAATGTCGTGGTTAATATTTTTATTTTATAAATTAAATAAATTAAAGTGGAATATTAACAGTGTTGTTTTTTCAATTCCAAAGTTATATCAATGGAACTCCACAGTGTTAATGCCTGAACATTGCGTGTGACGGTCAATTCTTTCTGGTAGTTAGTTTAAATATTTAAGTAATAGTCATATAGCCAAAGATAAAAATTGAGAAAAAGATTAAATCATGATAGTCTGCAACATTAGCATGGATGGTCAAAATCTGGAACAAATAAATTATAAGCTTTGTAATTTGTGAAAAATATTATATAATTTGTGTAAAATGAATTATATAATATGTCTTATTTTTCAACCAATTTTTCATTTCTCCCAATAACAATTTAAACAATTTCTTCATTCATATTTTAAAGTTCTTGCTGGTGTTGGATTGTTTTAAGTGCCAAATTAAAGTTAATTAAAAAAAAGGCGAAAACGTGGAGTAATAATTTATGTTAAATAAATTCTTAATTCTAAATTTGAAAACATATTGAAGTTCCTGCTAGAGTTGGGTTGTTTTAAGTGCCTAACTACAGTTGTTTAAAAGAACGGTGGATACGTGGAATATAAATTAAATATACACAAAACTTCGGATCGTCCAGCTGACAACATGTGCACCATCTAAAAGAACATTATGTGTTATGTATTTTTTTTTATATCATTGTATTTGATATATTAGTTTTAGATTTATTTTGTGAACGTTGGACGATCTAAGTGTGCGCTAGAGATGCCTATTGGTGGCGATGAGGCTTGCAACCCATCACACCCCGTTTCCCGCGGGGGCGAAAAGAAAAGGATGGAGTGCCGCATCGGTTAAAATGTGGCAGTCTATTCTTTCAGCCTACTCCTTCGGAGAGACGGCGTGATGGTTAGTTAGTTAACTAACTAACCATCACGCCGTCTCGCCGAAGGGGTAGACAAAAATAATGGACTGCCACACTTTTCTTTCCTGACCTATTTCTCTCGCTTCCTCAACATTCACACATCGTGTCATGCACGCGCGTCGATTTCTCTAAGTCCTCACGTGGCCGACCATTTTTTTACCATTATTTCTTTACTCATTCTTGCTATGTGTCCAAACCATCTTAACGATCCTCTCATTATTTTGTTCATAACACCATCATTCGCACCGCATTCACTTTTTATATTTTCATTCGACACTCTACCATACACAGGATATCCGCACATTCGTCTAAGAGATCTCGTTTCTAGTGCATGTATTCTACTTTCATCATTCTTTTGCCAGTTCCATGTTTCACTTCTATACATAAGGGTCGATAGAAGAACACCATTAGTTACTCTTTGAAAACATTGTATTTTTACAATACTTTCTTGCACTTTTCACAAACATGTTTCGAGACAGTGTATAGACTTAAAAATATTAGTTAATTTCGTTATCATTGAGAAAAAGTGATTATGAAAAAACAAATCTGTAGATCACATAAGCGTATCTCTTTGTTATAGTTCTTTTTTTATTTTGCAAGAATAAAATGAAAAGTGAAATTTTAAACACAATTTATCGTTTTCCCAAGCGGTGTTAATTTTCATAACCGTTTAAAACACAAGATAAATAAACCCTCACATATTTCACTACAAACGTTTCAGTATAATTTACTTCATGTTTATTTTATTCTGCACGGTCTGGACTTGAGGCGTACTGCGGCTTTTATGGCCCCACATTTGAGTCTTACAGTGGCGTAGCTACTGAACACAGCCCGGAGATACATTTGCCCTGATATATGTAGGCGATGCCTTTGTTCGCAGGACGTTGCCACTTCCTAGCGCTGGAGCTCCTGTGAAAGCAGATAATAAATTATACTCAAACTGGAATACGCTCATAACCGTGCCTTGAAATCAAGCAGCACACTAGAGTCCGATGGCAAAAATACTGTTCTAAATTGTGTCTGTATATTCTGTATATAACTACCTGACCTTAAATGTAAAAAAATTTAACAATATACACTTTGAAACACGCAAAAAAAACATAACATAAACATGAAAATAAAAAAATGACGTAATAACCGAACTCGTCTATGTAAAGTACCTAAAACTAACAATGGACAAACAACTAAAATGGACAAAACACATAGACAACCTAACAAACAAGTAAGCATCACTATACTCCCTCTTCTACAAAATACAAAATTACATACCTAGAAAAGAAAAAGTTATGATGTACGAAGCATATGCTAAAAGCCGACTGACATATATAATTCCCTTCTGGGGGACAGGAAACCAAAAAGACATCTCTAGACTCCAAAGACTACAAAATGAAATAATAAAATTAGCTAATAAAATTAACTAAAGTATACAGACAAACAAAACAAATGGATATATCAGACCTGACCAAATTTGTGACCTTGAAAATTGTACACAGAATGACCATGGAAGAGACAACAGACAGCAACTACAAATTAACCAAAAATTCAGACGTACACAGACACTGGACCAGAAACTGTGACAGATATCACTTACCGAATGCACGAACTAAGATAAGACAATCAATGATATTGAAAAATGGACTGAAACTTTACAATGAACTACCAAAAGACACAAGGAGTTCCACAATAAACCAATTTAAAATATAACTGAAACATTATATAGTAGTTATATAGTAGTTACAAGTAAGATCTAAAAATGTATCCAAATAACCCAATTGTTTTTTTTAATAAATTAAATAAATAAAAATTAAAAAAGGATCCAACAAATTATATACGAATTTTTTTTAAGTTTCGATCCTAGAAATCAGTTTTCATCACAGTATATTGGCATCTTTCCTGGTTCTTAGATGCCACTTGAACCTTTTAATATAACAGTTTCCCGTTGCTTGCCATATTTTGTATACTATCTTCTTCGTCGGCATGTCTCTATTCACTGTTGGACGTAAGCCTCTCCACCCCCACACCATCCCTCTTGGTCTCTTGGCCTGCATTCAATAACCCTCTAGCTCCATCTTTCATCATCCCGAAGGCACACATGCCCAGCCCATTGCCACTTCCTCCTGGCAATGCGTATCCTTATATCGGTGACCCTGGTGCGTCTTCTAATCTCCACGTTGGCTATTTAATCTCTCAGTGAGATGCCCAACATGGATCTTTTCACGGCCCGTTGTGCAACTTTAATTTTGTTCATTACTTCTCTAGTCAACGTCCATGTCTCGCATCCGTAGTTCATATAACATTAGGTTTTTGAACCCCAATATTGAATACATTATTTTAAACTGTTGATTCTCATGACATGTGAAAGATAGCTAGTCTATTGCCGTGACTGTCGGTCCATCCTCTCTGCCTAACCCTTCGGAGAAACGGCGTTAAAGTTAGTTAGTTAGTTTGTTAGTTCAGTTAATAAAACTTTATATCGCTTAATGTATAATATGTTTAAGAAACTAAAAATAATGCCTGCATTGTTAAATCAAAGTCAATATTCTTCAAATCAAATCAAATCAGTTAATTAACTCAATAGACATCCCAAACAGCATTAATGTTTAAAGCATCTATTGCGTACAGGTAAAATATTATACTATATATACAACATAATACCAGAAACGCATGAAAGCTGGTTCGACATTAGGAAAACGAAATCATCTCGAAAAACAAGAAAAAAAAGGTACCTCACCTTCAAATGCAAATGTTTTAGAATAAATTAATTTTTCATTTGGGAAAATATATATCTACATATGTTATATAATATCAAAGATATACGTGAAGGGGGTGTTTATATTGTTAATGTTACACTTCCACGAATGAATTTTGATGAAGCTTTAGTTATTATAATTTTGTTACGTATGATCATAAATCATTAGAAAGTGTACAACTTGTCGCGGCTGCTAAATAATAGCCGTACTTTAGATATAATAGTCCGTGATAGAATGTGATGCAGCGGTGACGCGGGGTAACTTTGTGCCAACTACGGTAACTCGGAGTTAGTTTGTTGGAGTTTTCGGGGTAAATTAATGTTATGGCACTTTGGGGAGATCTAGACCACATCCTAAACATTCGACTAACGAGCCGTGCAGCTGGGTACGGCGAAAGAATATAAACATTTAATTGAGATGAATCTTTCTAGAAAACTTTTGAACCATAAGGTGTCGTTATTAAAGTTGAATTAAACTAAAAAATATAAACATACTAACATACCACCCCGCCATCTCTCCGAAGGGGTAGGCAAAAAATAATGGTATGCCACACTTTTCTTTCCTAACATATGTATCTAGTTTCCTCGACATTTATACATCGTGTCATGCACGCGCGTCGATTTCTCTGATTATAACTCTGATAAATATATATTATGTATGAAAGCGAAGCATGGAACTGGCAAACGAAGGTTTAAAGTAGAATAAATGCAGTAGAAATGAGATCTCTTAGACGAATGTGGGGACATTCTGTGTATGATAGAGTGTCGTACAGAAGAAATTTCTGCGATACCTCTATCTTAGGGAATATGGATATTACCCGTGGCTCTTTCCGACTGATTTCTTGCTAGAGATGCTGGACTACCAGTCACTTGAGAAGAGACGAGACATTCACTTGGGTGTTCACTTCTTTCGACTGATAGGCGGTTGTATACAGAAATCAGTAATCCTGAGTGATGTAGGTCTGTTGTAGTCCGTCCCTGATAATTGTCTTCGACAATGGGACCATAGATTGTTTTATCTCCTACGATGCAGAACCAACCTGCCAATGGTTATGCCGTTAAGTAGAGCAATACCTTTGCTAAATCGTGTCACCTAGAAGGTCGACGTATTTAGTGATAGTGTAGTTGACCTTAGGGAGGCGCTGTCTCTATCTTTGTTATAATTGTGAGTTCATCATATTATTTTATTATGTGTTATTTTGTATTTCAAAATTTTGGTTAATAATATTATGTCTCATTGGTGTGTTAGAATGTAGTTATATGATGATATTGATATGTTTAAATAAATAAATGAAATTAAATGAAATGTATGATCAAATAATACAATATATTACGTATGTTAAGCGTTTCCCTCGTTGTGATGTTTAGAAGTTTAGCAAAAGAAGAGTAAACAAGGATTTCGTGATTTTCCCAAATCCGTGCACCACTTGGGACTAATCACGTTTCACTTGTTATCTTATTCTCCTTACTCTTGTTATGATTTCCAAGTACGTTAGCATTTAGCGTACTATATAACGCGCTAAGTATAAAGTTCCACGAATTTTGTATGATAACCTTAGAACGATAAATTATTATTAATGGGAAATATATTCAGGCAAAAAACAATAGAGCTAGGGCCCAGAGTGTGATATCAATATATTCTGAATAAACAATTACAAACGACCGAGTTTTCCGATATTTTGAGAACAGTAACAAAATATTTCACGATTTTACGATTATGACTATGTCTAAGGAATAAGAGAAGATGTAAAATACCATATTTTTGGGAGAAAACACAATTTCATCTAAGATCGTGTGCGAGAAATGTAAATGTATTTTCGAATAATGCTATATCAATGATTGGAATTATTTTTACAATAAGATTTATTATTATTATTTTGTTGAATCGCTCTTTACATCGTGACAGCATGAGTCAAATCGATGTAAAGAGTATTATAGCTATCATTGGTTCTGATTTTGAAAATTTGGTTTGGTTCATAAGGTGCTCCCGTCAATTTGGAGATTTTTCGTGTATAAGTGAATTGTTTGGGTCAATTTGATAATTGCCGCTCTTTATGATAGTTATTTGTGACAAAAAATACGTTTTTACTGTTTTGGTGTTAAAATGATACAAGTGTTTTTCGTTTATAAAAAGAATTTTGACAGATGTAAAAATAAATTTTTCATTTGTTCCAATGACAATTTGAAAAAATTCTTCAATAATAATTTTAAGTTCTTGCTGGTGTTGGATTGTTTTAAGTGCCTTATTACAGTAAATTAAAAAAAAACAGTGGATAACGTGGAATAAAAATTAAATAAACACAAATGTCCGGATCGTCCAGCTGACGACAAGTGCACCATCTAAAATAACAATATGTGTTAAATTATTTTTCTTTTTTCTTTTTTTTTGTATCATTGTATTTCAGATAATTTGTTTTAGATTTATTATGTAGACGTTGAACGATCGAAGTGTGCGCGGGAGATGCCTTTTGGTGGCGATGAGGTTCGCAACCCATCACACCGCGTCTCTCGCGATGGCGAAAAGAGAAGGATGGAGTGCCGCATCGATAAAAGTGTGGCAGTCCATTCTTTCTGCCTACCCTTTCGGGGAGACGGCGTGATGGTTAGTTAGTTAGTTAGTGATTCTCGTGACATGCGATAGGTAGCTAATCTATCGCCATTTTATTCTCACGTGAATTCTACACGAGGCCAAAGACAGTGTGACAATCACACTGTCCTCGCCGGGAATCGAACCCGGAACCTTCGGGGTGGCAGTCAATGCACTTACGACTCGTCCACGAAGGTCGTCAGACCTTATTGTCGTCGACCATTATGACTTACAAGTCTACTGGATCAGTCATGATAATTTATCGGCAGAGAATTAAAACAGAAGACCAAAGTTTATAAATGTAGATATACACTTAACAAACACTTTTAAATGTTTAAGATAGTTTAGATATGTGGCATGTGATTAAAGAAAAAAGATTTTAAAAAAGTATATGCGTACTATGTAAACGGAAGAAGAAGACGTGAGATGAAGAAAACGTGAGACGATCAGATCAACGAAGTATTAAATGTAGGGCACGTGATGAGTCGGACAAATCAATGTGCGTGCAGAATACAATGTATGAATATTGAAGAATCGAGAGAAGTATGTCGGATAAGAACAATGTGGAGGTAAAATTTTTCTGCCTACCACTTCGGAAATACGGTGTGATGATTAGTTAGTTAGTTAGCTAGTTGTTGGTTATAATAAAAAATAGAAAGCATGCGTTTTCATTTGAATTAATTAATAATAAAATGATTTATTAAATTTTCATATGAAGCACTCACATTGTGGTTGTTACTAAAAAAACTTGTTACTGTTAAAATTAAAAACACTGTTATAATATCACAATTTCTTTTTATTCACTGAGAGTGTCGCGACAACTGTTTCGCCAACCGATGTTGGATTCATCAGGTGTTACAATAAACACCTGATGATGCCAACATCGGTTGGCGAAACAGCTGTCGCGACATTCTAAGTGAATTAGAAGTAGTTGTGATATTATAACAGTATTTTAAATTTTAACAGTAATAATTTTGAAGTATCATAGTGTTTCGGCCAAAACAATGGACTAAAAAGAACTTGGTATTTAACCACGGTATGGTTATTTTAATTAATACCAACTAGTTTCATTTGGACCCAAGCTTAATCAGGGCAGTATAACAACGATAAGTATATAATATATATAAAAAGGTAATTTATTTCTTATAAGACTTATAAATTAAGTCTAAGGTTTTGCGTAAGAGAACATTCGTGAATAAAAAAAAAGTATTTAAAAAAACTCAAGACGAAATTGTTATTAATGCATATACTCGTACATGTATTCTACAAAAAATGAACATAATCATTCGACAAAAAGCTGATCAATATAAACGCTTATTAGAAAAGTTAGATAAAATAACTTTGGAGTACCCCGTGTAGCGATAAAAAGGTCAAAAGTTCGGGGAAGTTGTAGAAACATGTGGATTGATACGATGCCCCAGATTACGGTTCTGTGTTAACCTAAAGTTTTAATGAACTCCTTGGGATTATGATTAAAATCTGCTTGAGGCAGACGCAAATAGATTGGTATCTTATTCCCGGAGGACGGATACGGAGTAGGTTCTTGGTTTTAAAACGATACCAAATATTCTAAAATGACACGAGGAGCAACGAATGTTGTAGCATAATGGAAATATGCATCAATTGTGAATCAGGTAAAAAAACTTTTGTGTAATACAGTGGTTATTTTATACCCGGAGGAAGTTTCCAAGCAGCAAAATATATACGAGTACAGTGTATATAGATATAAAAAAACTAACCATCACGCCATTTCCCCGGAGGGGTAGGCAGAGAGAATGGATCGCCACAATGCTCTGTCCTGGCATACCTCTCAGGCTTCCACTACATTCATACATCGTACCATGCACGCACGTAGATTATTCCGACTTCGAATGTGACCGCCTTTTAGTAATTGATTTATTTGGTCATGCCACGTTTTCCTCGGTCGTCCTCGGCTTCTTTTTCCACTCACGCTGCTTGTGTATAACTTTTTTAGCATTCTACTCTCATCCATTCGTTCCATATGTCCAAACCATCTCAGGGATCCTTTTTTAACTATTTTCTATTAATAACTATTTTTTATAAAGCCTATACAAAAAAGCTAGAATGGCAGTGCACAATGGTGTTCTTCTACCGACCCTTATGTATGGAAGCGAAGCATGGAACTGGCAAAAGAAGAATAAATGCACTAGAAATGAGACCTCTTAGACAAATGTGCAGATACTCTGTGTATGATAGAGTGTCGAATGAAAATATAAGAAGTGAATGCGGTGCGAATGATGGTGTTATGAACAAAATAATGAAAGGATCATTATGATGGTTTGGACATATGGAAAGAATGAATGAAGAAAGAATTGTAAAAAAATATATGTTAAAAATATAAATGGAACCAGAAATAGAGGAAGATCGAGGAAAATGTGGTACGATCAAATAAATCAAATATTGAATATCGGCCATGTGAGGAGTCAGAGAAATCGACGCGCGTGCATAACACGATATATGAATGTTAAGAAATCGAGAGAAATATGTCAGGAAAGATAAGTGTGGCAGTCCATTCTTTCTGCCTACCCCTTCGGGGAGACGGCGTGATGGTTAGTTAGTTAGTTAGTTATTATACGAATCTCACTTTATTATTATGAGATTGTCACGACGGCTATTATTACAACCTTTATTGTTTCTTAGATCATGTATTGTTTCTTAGATCGCATAATAATTAAAACAAACTGTTTTCGTATTAGACAAAGACATCATTATATTTATATTATAACAAAAAATTCAAACAATATACGTGTGTAATGTATACACGGTGTTTATTATACGAGCGTACTACATGCATACGTACTATTTACGATTTATGTAAACCAAGTCGCTTAACATGCAGCCTGCAGTTTCTGACAGAATTCGCAAACAGGTCCTGACTGCATTGTGTCCTATATAACGTAATACAAAGCTTGTCTGACAGAATTACCTTAAAACCGCAGCCAGGCGTCCTCCCGACTGCGGTATCCGGAAGTGATATGGGTTGTTATTCTAAAGGGGGTCCCTCACTAACCCGATGGTTAATTAAACCCAACAATAATTATTTCACTTTGCTGACAACCCGTTCAACTTTGGCTTTTTGCAAATTTGATTTGAGTTAGATTGAAAGTTTACTTCAGACTGTCGTGAATGTGGCCGTTTATGTGCTCAACCCTTATCAATGTTTTGCGTTTTTGGAGTGGAAAACATTTGTTACGTAATATGGACTGCTTTCTAAATTGGCATTCATTGGATTTGAATATGTAGAGAGTTTGTTTTTAAAAATAATGGAATTAAAAAATACAATTGAGAATAATTTAACATAATGAGACAATTTATGATTTTTTTTGTGAATTTTAAAACATTGTTTTGGCCGAAACACTATGATATTTTAACATTTTATAACTGTTAATTCAAAAACTTTGTTTTATATCACAAATTGTATTTATTTTACTTTACGACAGATGTTTCATCAACCAATGTTGACATCATCAGGTGTTACAAAAATATATATTGATTTAGTAGAATAAACATGATTGATGTCAACATTGGTTGATGAAACAGCTGTCGTAAAGTAAAATAAATACAATTTGTGATATAAAACAAAGTTTTTGAATTAACAGTTATAATTTTAAAACATTTTCTCGACATATTTTTTTATGGTTTTATGCCTTCATCATCGAAAAATCGATAGCAAATAACCAAAAATAAATTAAAACCTAGTACGAGATGTAATAAAAGAACTTGGAAGAATATTAAAAATTACAGGAAGTTAGAGGTATTCAATTAATATGATTTTTCGTATTTTTTAAGGGAGAGACAATAACAAAAAACAAAACAAATCTTGAGTTATGTATGAAAAAAATATTATCAAACATTTTTTGTACGAGTATTTTTAATTTTATACAATAGGTCATATGAACCCAATTACTGTTTACAATTTGTTTTTTACTATTACCTTAATTCACTAGAGATCTGATAGGTAGCTAATCTTTCGCCATTTTATTGTCACCAGAATTCTACACCAGACCATAGACAGTGTGACAATCACACTGCCATCGTATGTTTACATATTATATGTAGTGAAATATTTGCAATGTCATTTTGATATAAAGTTTAAATCAAATATCAACGTAAACGATTTAAGGAAAATGTGGTTAAAATAACTGGTTAAAAATATAAACAATAAAATCTAGCGATTTTTTTAAAATTGCATTAGAATTTTTTTTCACATTTAATACAAATATGAAACAAACACAACACCAGTATCAAAACCAGTTGGCGATCAGTTCAATATACTTTTTTCTCGAATAAATCAATGTTAATCTTCTCCTAAAGCATAATGGCTCATGCCAGAATCAAGCGATGAACAGTGGCTAGGGGTTTATTAGGCTAACTATTTCCGAGAGCCTTTCCGGTCTATACGAGTACTTACAAATAGGCCAACTGTGTAGGTTGGACATCAAATAAGTTCTATCAATCTTCTTGTTCTTCTTCTTCTACTGATTGTAGATCTTGCGATCTGTTTATGCAGGATATCAACTTTCTTCCTGGGATGAAGACGACCAGCCTTCTCTACCTCTCTTTGGTGGTCGTCCTGGTGGTCGACGGCCATCTGGAGTCTCGTGCATCAAGATATTAGGAATTTTTGCTGGATCCATTCTCTCGATGGGTCCCTTCAGAATCGTCTTCTCTGCTTACTTCATCTCACTATGTCTTCAATTTGGCAGGATTTGCGAATTTCTTCATTGGGTATCCTATCTCTAAGGGTTCTCCCCACAATAGGTCGCAATGTTCTCAGTTCTGCTACTTTAAAGAGATGTTTGGTTCTGACAGTGTCTGCTCTTTCTTCGATTCCGTCATTATGCGCCTGATGCATGTTTTATAAATTATAACTTTGCTTTCTAATAGCATATGCTTATTGTCCCAGACAGTGTCCCTTAGACAATCTATCAATACGATTACTAATTTGACTTATTACTTATTATGATATATTTGGGTTCGTTTTTTATGTGTCGTAGAGAATATAAAGAAGATATAAATACATATAAAGAAGATATAAATTTAAATTAGTTTGATGCGTATATAGATAGAAGGCCGAAACACCGCCACACGGTAACGGCTCGGAGCTCCATGCGTGCCACGCAATTTTAATAAATGAGAAAAGAGCTCCGAACTTAGCCGCTCCGGCCGGGCCATGGACGGCCGAATCAACCAACCACAGAGCGAAAAGGCACCCCCACTACCGGCCAACAAGCGCCGTGCACCAATGGGAGCACAGATCGGAACCCATAGGATAGACGGGCTTGCCTGTATAACGGCGGGCACCTTCGTCATTCGACATGTGAGGTCGGCGAGGCAACTCGAAAGGAACACAGATTGAGCTACATCCCTCTGGAACTACTACGCTGTCTGCACGCTGCCCGTATCGCGCCCTTGCACTACTGATTGCCCCATCACCCGGAGGAACTTCTGCCGGTACCTCGCCTCCGGACATGACGATAGATATAAGGACCGTATACTGCGTATACATTCCCCACAGCTTGTCGCAACTTCATAATTAAATAAACTGTGTCAAAAGGAACGTTCGTTTCATTGGTCGCCCGGATTGATCCTTATCATGTTTAAATATTTATAAAGTTGTTTCATGTGAAAACTTTTTTGCACACATGAATAAGTCTTGCTGACGAGTCAAAAATAGACTAGAGTTTATTCCAGCGAGATCTTACAATTCGTAACATAACGAACAAATATAAGTTATAAAATGAGTTGTGAGACTTAAAACAGACATTAGGGATGTACTGATTAATAGATAAATTGCCTTAACATAAAAAGTTCTTATGGAGTCATGTTTATATGTTATTCTGCGATGGCTTGAGCGATTAAACAGTGGGTTTCATTTATGTTTAAATACGCAAGATTTGCCGCAGTTAACTGAAGTAATTAATAATTGAAACTGTCCTTAACCCAGAAACGGGGTATTATTCCGGGAACGGCTAGAATTTCACGTTCACTTCGAGTGCGTGTTATGAAAACAATATAAATGCAAATTGGAAAATTTAATACTAACGTAGGTACTGAGCTTCGTATACGTTTATACACGTGTTAACCGGTGGCGTACGTTTTTCCTCAAATGTAACAAAAACGAATATTTGTTAAGAGTAAATTTGTGAAAAGCGCTATTTTTTGCAAATATTTGTCACAAAGACGTATTTAAAACTGCGTATAACTCTTAAACAATATAGGCTTAATAATTATCACCCATACAAGCGATGCAATTGATATTGATTGCGATTTATAAAAAAATACTGTTTTAATTAATTAATAATTGTACGATTCCCGTTATATTACGATTTCTATTATGTATTATTATATGGTATTACACGCCTTTAATTATATATCGAAAGACATAAATATCAAAAATATGCATGCTTTAAAAAGGGTTATTATAATAGAAACAATAATTTATTCATGAAAGTAAAATTGACCCTCCACAATAGAGTTCTATTTCAAATCAAATCAAATCAGTTATTAACTCAAAAGACATTACAAACAGCAAAATGTTTAAGGCATCTATTGAGTACAGATAAAATATTATAAAAATACAACACAGTATTATGAACGCATTAGAGATGGTTTGACATTAGGAAGACAAGATACTTTCTAAAGTCAAGAGTATTTCCAACCCATATGTATGGAAGCGATTAATGAAACTGGCAAAAGGAGGATGAGAGCAGCATAAATGCGGTAGAGATAGGATCTCTTAGACGTATGTGTTAAAACAATGTACGACTGAATTTCAAATGCTTATATCCAAAAGGAATGTAGAGTGAAAGAAAGTATTATTTAATAAACATTTGAAAGGATCACTGCGTCGGTTTGAACACATGAAACGCATGGATGAAGAAATAATAGTTTAGAATGTATGCGTAAACGTTCGGAAAATGAAAACTTAGCATGACCAAGTTAATCAATTTTTTTTCAGCCACGTTACGAGTCGAAAGAATCGATGTGCGTGTATGACTCGCTGTATGAATTGGGAATAAGCTAGAGACGTGTTTTAGGATCGAGTAGTGTGGCGGTCCATTCTCTCTGCCTGCTCCTTCGAGAAAACGGCGTGATGGTTGGTTGTTGTTGTTATCATTTTTAAATAATTTGCTTTAACATTGATGTACATTACTCATTATTGTAATTTTTGAAAAAATTAATTTACAGTTTTTTACAACATTTTACTTAACTACTTTTCGCAGTCATGTTTCGGATGTGACACAGTCTTTACCGGTACAAAACATTTCAATTTTAAATTGTTAAAAAGTTCACATCGGTAAAGTTTGTCACAACCGAAACATGTTTGTGAAAAAGAAATGAAGTGTTGTGAAAATACAAAGTATACATTTATTTACTCAAATGTGAATCCACAACATGATGAAATACTGGTTTGCCTCAAGAGAAAGGTCTACGACATGTGTATACTGCCCATGATGACATACAGACTAGAGACGACAACTCTTACAGCAAAAAGTATCCACAGTCTTAAGTGTACACAGAGGTCCATGGAAAGACAGATACTTGGTGTAAGCTTGCGTGACTGCATAAGGAATGAAGAAATCAGACGCCACACCAGGGTTGCTGACGTTATGGATCGAGTGGCAAAATTGAAATGGCAATGGGCTGGACACTTGGCTAGACAGGGTGGCAACAGATGGACACCCAGGATACTCAGTTGGAGACCATGGGCAAATAGGCGAAGTGTCGGAAGGCCACCGATCAGATGGACCGATGATATTGTCAAAAGGGTTGGAAAATTTTGGATACGAAGGGGGCAGGATAGAGACGGGTGGGGGAAATTGGAAGAGGCCTATATCCAGCAGTGGAGGGAAGAAGGCTAGCAAAGAAGAAGAATAAGAAGAATCCTCAACACAAAGTCAAGGCGAATATAGAAGAAATTATAATGCGTTAATGTCACACATAAAAATATTATGGGGCATATATAAACGGGGCGAAAAGAGAAGGATGGAGTGCCGCATCAGTAAAAGTGTGACAGTCCATTCTTTCTGCCTACCCTTTCGGGGAGACGGCGTGATGGTTAGTTAGTTAGTTAAAAATATTATAAATCACCGTAAAAACCTTGTAATATTGATTCGACAAAAATGGGTTATAAAGTACATAAATAAGTACATAATAAATAAAAAAAACTGTCGGAACACCACTGGCAAAAAATCATTCATGCATGTTTCAGTAAATTGTATGAAATATACATCGGTATTAACATGTATGCTATACCTGTATGTATGTGTATTTGTGACAATTCCAATGACAATAATATGCAGAAATACAAGCTTAGTATGGATGTGTTATAGCGAATGTGTGTTCACTATGTATAATATATCTATGCATATTGTTCTAAAGATTAATATGCATACGGTTTGATGATACTGGAATATTCATATCCTTTCAGAGATTATTCAAATTACAGTTTATGTATTGAATATTTATGAAATCATAAAACATTTTTGTTTTTGACTCTTGATTTCGTTTATTGAACGACGAAATTCAATTGCCTTAATTAAAATGTCATTATGAATCATAAAAATATATTATTTAAAAACTCTCAGTACAATTTTTTTTGGGAATTCTGATTACACGTACATTAATTGGTTTATACCCAACTTTAAATAATTATCCAGTGAAGCAAAGATGGAAGTGCACAATGGAGTTCTAGTGTCGACCCTTATGTATGTACGTGAAGCTTGGAGTTGGAAGAAGAAGGATGAAAGTAGGATAAATGCCGTAGAAATGAGGTCACTAAGAAGAATGTGCTGAAAAACAATGTATTGGGTGTTTTTTTCAGAGGTTTGGTTTTTAAACCGGCAACATTGTTTCTATAGACTGTCAATTTGACAGTTGACAGTTGATTTGTAATTAATACGTTTTGTCATTTTACCATAAATAGACTGACGTCAGAACAGCGCTTACAAATTGTACAAATTTATTTAAAAATCATGGTGGAAAAACGCAAAACTTATCGTGTACTACGTCCATTTTACGGTCGATATAATCGTCCATCCGAGGAAGTTATTCGGAAGACCATGGATCGTTTTCGCACCACGTATACTCTAGTGGATAATACGCATCCATAAAGACGAAAATTGTCGAAAATTGGATTGCGCTTCATTCGAGCTAGCCGTGGCGCTCATATGCCCTTAATTATTATTAAACAATAATGGCATAAAATTATCTATTATACGAAGCCAATATCATAGACATTAACATTATTTAAATGTGTCTTTTTTTTCATATTGAATATGTATTGTATACCTTTAAAAAAATACCCCATACGTATATGATAGAATATTAAATGACGAAGTGAGAAAGGAATGTAAGGATAATAAAATCAAATTTAAAAAAAGCAAATAATAAATAATAAGAAATTTATAAAAAAAGATCAATTACTTAAAAACATATTTCATAATTTTAAGCAACCTGTTCACACAAATATTTTGTTAAAAACCTTACCCCTCAATTTGCAAGCAAAAATAAGTGTATAGGTGACCCTCTGTCTAATTGGTAAAATCTTCAATTCTTCAAGCATCGTCTTAATTCGTGCGCGTCTAGTCAATACAATTCTCATTGCTCTATTTTGAATTATTGACATCTTTTGAGTATTTGCATTATTTACCCACAGATTAATACCAATTCGTAGCCTTAAATACCTTGGCAGCATTATCACTAAAGCGCTTGACGATTGATATAAAATTCAGAATTGAGTTGCATAAAAAAGCTAAGATGGCAGTACACAATGGTGTTCTTGTGCCGACCCTTATGTATGGAAGTGAAGCATGGAACTGGCAAAAGAAGGATGAAAGTAAAAGAAATGCAGTAGAAATGAGATCTCTAAGACGAATGTGTGGCAAATCTGTATATGATAGAGTGACAAATGCAAGTATAAGAAGTGAATGTGGTGCGAATGAAAATGTTATGAACAAAACAAGGAAAGGGTCATTAAGATGGTTTGGACACATGAAAAGAATGAGTGAAGGCAGAATGGTAAAGAAGGTATATGTAAACGGCGTGAACGGAGCTAGAAATAGAGGAAGGCCGAGGAAAACGTGACACGATAAAATCAATCAAATATTGAATGTCGGTCACGTGAGGAGTCGGAAAAATCGACGTGCGTGCATGACAAGATGTATGAATGTAGAGGAAGCGAGAGACGTATGTCAGGACAGAACAGTGTGGCGTTCCATTCTTTCTGCCTACCCCTCCGGGGAGACGGCGTGATGGTGAGTTAGTTAGTTAGTTAGAGTTGCATGACCTGCATTTAATAAAATGAGAACATTATTTTGCAACGATAATCTTAACTTGAAACTCCGACAAAGAATGACTAAATGTTATATATGGTATGTTCTACTATATAGCTGCGAAACCTGGACTCTGAAAGTGAATGTAATGAACCGGTTGGAAGCGCTCGAGGTGTGGATATACCGCAGAATGCTCCGTATATCGTGGACCGACAGGGTCAGTAATGCGGACGTACTACAGAGAGCCAGAGCCAATAGAGAGCTGTTGTTGGGGATGAAAATTAGAAAGGTCTCATAATTTGGTCATGTGCTAAGAGGAGAGAAATACCTCCTCCTTCGACTGATATTAATGGGTAAAGTGGAGGGACGTGGGGGAGTTGGTAGGAGGCAGCTGTCCTGGCTGCGGAATATCAAAAAGTGGACAGGAATCACAAGAGTTTAGAACCTGTTCCAAGTGGCGCAGGACAGAGATGCCTTTGCTGCAGTGATTGTCAACGTTAGAGGGACCTGACACGATACCGAAAGAAGAAGATATTATTCGTGTCCATTAATGATATGAACATGAGTTATGTAGAATATTTATATCAATTTCGGAGACGTTTGATTAAACATCAGAACAATTATAGTCAATGGAATAGAAGCAGGAAGTCCTGCCGAGCATCCTGTTACCGCACGATGTCCCATATCACGTTTCTATTGCGAGGAGTAATACAATAGTTACAACAGGACACGATATAATTATTATAACCCATACCAGCTTCTGTTTGTACTGTTAAACAAAGTTATATACAATGCTAATCTGCTTGTACGGCATTTATTGAAATGTAGATTTATGGTATATTGCAGTGGTCGCCAAACTGAATAGTCAAATTAATTAAGATCAGGACAACGATTTAGATTTCTTATTTTATTTCAATGAAAAAGTTTATTTTATAGAAATATGGAAATGACATGTTTTGCTTTTCTTGTATTATCAAAATTTATTTAAAACTCGTATATTAAGTTTTATTATACTTTCTAATCGGTCGCGAATTTCTGATTCAGCGTTCATATTTAGATTATTATATTTAAATCACGTCCTAGAAGGTCGATTCCCGGCGATGGCACACTGTCTTTGGTCTGGTGTAGAATTCTCGTGACAATAAAATGGCGATAGATTGGCTACCTATCACATGTCATAAGAATCAATATAATAGCTAAAATAAATTGGATACAGTAATTGGGTTCAAACCTGTTATATACAAGAAAAAAAAACGGCTCTTTAAATGTTTGCTTATTATTATTATTATAATATTATTATTATCAAAACAAGCAAGCTTAATAATAAATTGTTTAAAGCAAGCTTGAATTATTTTTTTTTAAATTTAAAACATTATTTTTTCCACTTTTGAGTTTCTTTTTCTTAACTCGTTTCGAAGGTTTTGCAAATGAGTTTATATCGATGTCCCTATAATGATGAAAAAAACGTGTTTTTATTCATAGAAAAAAATCGTAATTATGGAATTTCACAGTGTTAACGCGTTCAGTCATATTTGAATTATTTTTGATAATACCCAAGTAATGCAAAACATTCACATAAAATATAACAAAACTACTTTAAAGTGTATTTTTATTAATGATAAATATTCAGTATAGAGTTTTAGCTTTTTTTAAATAATTATTTTGTTACGATTATAAAACAAACAAAAACACATTCAATCCTACTGCTTAAAAATATATTAAATTTATATGGCGTGATATACGAATAAAATGCAGAGTTATCTAGTTGCATGTTGAAAAATCTCTGCTGAATAATAGAGTCATTTGAATTGCACCCTTTGTCTAGAAGCTTCATAATGCAATATGCACCGGGGCTGCCGGCAGAGCAGCTCTGGACAATGGGGTGGGTAACCCAGTTTTTACCCACGTAAACGTGAGATGAATTTCACCCGCAGAGCAGCTCACGTTAATTAATGTACTTGTTCACGTTTACCCCGTCAACGTCAATGCAGAATTTATTATTCTATTAAATAATATTCAACATAACAATGAGTTTAGAATATAAATATATTTTTCTCTATAATGTCTATTTTCTAGAAGTTTCATTTTATTTTAAGGGAATAACATATTTCGCCTTGCTCAGTCAGCAAAACAAAAAGTTTTACAATACGCAGACAACCTACAAGATGTAAGCTGACAATTGATGATATACCTGTGGAGCAAGTTATGAGCTTCAGATATTTGGGAGAAGAGATCTGCAGCCATAATGACCTTTATACCGAAGTACGAGAACATGTCAATAAAGCCACTGTCAATGCAGGATGTCTCTAGAATCTTGTCTGAAAGAACAAGCACATGCGTATTGATACCAGAGTTCGAATTTATAAGACATGCGTGCGACCTATCATGAGGTATGCTGTAGAGACGCGGGCCGACACTGTACGAACCAAGGGTATGCTAAGAACATCTGAGATGAAGGTCCTAAGATCTATTACGGAAAAAACTCTTCAAGCTCGTGTACGTAGCGCAAACATAAGAAAAACTTGCGAAATAGAGGAAATCGTTCGTTGGAGTAGATCCAGAAGAAGATACTGGAGGGAACATGTAGCCAGAATGGATAGTGACAGAATCTCATATAAAAGCGCTTACGAAATCCACTCCGAACACCGTCTGGAAAACCATCTAAGAGATGTAGGGATAGCTGGTCCACATCATCCGAGGAGACATGATTTATGTGTCACAGATCGTCAGATCTATTAAAAGAAGAATAAGAAGAAGCCTTGCTAAGGCATAATCAAATTATGACCTTCAATTAAAGGCGAAATAAATCATATCCATTATATTTTTAAAAACTTCTAGATAACAGACGTTTTCATTATAATTATTCTTTGAATGAAAAGGACCGAATAATACTTTTAAAAATCCATATTTTGTAGCCATACGGTTCTTTGACAAAAATATTGATAAATATGTATATTTTTAATATTAATAATTAATGGTATCAACAATGTTGAACTACCATTATTCGTTGTTTTTCCAAATCAAAAACAACAACCAACCATCACGCCATCCCTCGAAAGCCAAGTATGCAGAGAGAATGGACCACCACACTACTCTATCCTGACACACCTCTCTAGCTCACTCCGCATTCATACAACGAGTCATACACGTACATTGTTTTTCATAATATTCTTTTATCCGCTTTTTTGCACGAAAAAGTGTTTTTTTATACCAAAATTTTCTTAATAAAATTTTAATAACAAAGAAATACGTCATCATCATCATCATTTCTCTGCGCTACATCTCGGTGTGGGACTTCGCCTCCTCTACAACGGTCCTCCACTGACTTCTGTCCCTGACCACCTCCTCTCTCCATTCCCCAGCTCCTTCCATTTTCTCCCACGCAATCCGCCCATCTTTTCTTCGGTCTGCCTCTTGGTCTCTTTTCGCGGGGCACTCATCTGGATATAATTTGTGGTGTTCTACCCTCTGAAATTCTTTCCACATGGTCAGCCCACCGTAGACGTTGACACTTACAGAATCTCACTATTGTTTCCTGGTTAATCAGTAATTCAAGTTCAAGGATTCTTTTTATTCTGTAAGTCCCATCCTCCAGCGTGGGTCCGAAAAAAATTCTCAGTATTTTCCTTTCAAAAACTGCCAGCCTGCCTTCCTCTTTCTGCGTTAGAGACCATGTCTCACAGCCGTAGGTCTCACAGCCGACTACCGGTCTTATAATAGTCTTATATATTAAAAGTTTGTTATTCCTGCTGGGTAACTTAGAGCCCAGATGTTTCTTACACCCACAAAGAAATACGTATAAAAATATATTTTGCTTATGAATAAGTACTTTTCATTCTTTTTGATTGCACTCCACTACGAGAAATAATGAGGCCGCACTCACGTAACGAGGATCGCTTATAGAAACGAAGTGAATTAGATCAGCGTGTCAGTCGTTATTATCCTGGTCACGTTCGTATTGTGAACATAATCTAATAATAATCAACGAACTTCGTATTTTTTATTTGATGTGCCGACTCAAGATTACAAAACGGAAACAAATAATAAACCAAATTAACTTACCATCACGCCGCCTCCACGAAGGGGTAGGCATAAATAATTGACCGCTTCACTATTCTTTCCTGAAATACTTATCTCGATTCCTCAACATTCATACATCGTGACATGCACGCACGTCGATTTTCCAACTTCTTGCGTAGCCGAAATTTAATATATTTATTTTATTTTTTAAAACTAACTAACTAACCATCACGCCGCCTCCCCGAAGGGGTAGACAGAAAAAATAGACTGCCACACTTTTCTTTCCCGACATATTTCTCTCGCTTTCTCAACATTCATACATCGTGTCATGCACGCGCATTTCTCTGACTCCACACATGGCTGACATTCAATATTTAATTTATTTGATCGTGCCACGTTTTCCTCGGTCTTCCTCTATTTCTGGTTCTAATTACATTGTTAACATAAACTTTTTTACCATTCTTTCTTCATTCATTCTTTCCATGTGTCCAAACCATCTTAATAATCCTTTCATAATTTTGTTCATAACACCATCATTCGCACCGCATTCACTTCTTATATTTTCATTCGACACTCTATCATACACAGAATATTCACACATTCGTCTAAGAGATCTCATTTCTACTGCATTTATTCTACTTTCATCCTTCTTTTGCCAGTTCCATGGTTCGCTTCCATACCTAAGAGTCGGTATCAGAACACCATTGTGCACTTTGTGCACTTGTGCATTTTTTTATATATTTTTTTCTTGTATACGTCAGATCGTTTGAACCCAATTACTGTACACAATTTATTTTAGCTATTATATTGATTCTTATGACATGTGATAGACAGCCAATCTATCACCATTTTATTGTCACGTGAATTCTACACAAGACCAAAGAGAGTGTGACAATCACACTGCCATCGCCAGGAATCGATATTTTCGAAATAAAAGAACGTGTAGCTACTGTTAACAACAAAGTTCAAAAGCTGAACAAACGTGTTTAAACATTCAATCATAAAACATTTTTAAAAGACTATATTTTTACGATTTCTAGAATATTATCAAATTTTAGCAAAAAATCTAGCTATTATGTAACAGAGTCGGGAATAAGGTATCTCATTTCAAGTTTTCACATTTTAAAAGTTGGTTTAAAAAACTTTAATTGACCCTCTAGTAAAATGAAATATTTGTAGCAGACCAGATTTTGCCCCGCGGATTCAAATTATAACTTTATCATATATAATGACAAAAATGACTAAACGAAAAATAATGTAAATTAATCTCACTGAAAAATTAATTATAGGCACATTAATATATTAAATAATAATAAACACAAATCTTTATAGATGGCGTTAGTATGTAGATTATATAGACTTCCACGTAAAATAGTAATCTTAGAGATTAACATATCTTCATAGATGGCGCATTGAAACTGACTGAAAATGTGAATTCTGGTGTTGGATTTTAACAAATATACAACTTCCAAAAATTATTACTAAACTATTTAATCTTTTTGTTTTTATTTTGACAGCGATTGGTTTCTCCAGGCTAGCTGGTATTGACATACTGAGGCACTAGGAAGATAAAATGTGTAACTCGCAATTAAAAAAAAACATCACTCTTTTTGCTTTTTGCACAGTGCACATATTGAATAGAATCATTTATTATTATTTTAAACTAATTTAAATAGATAGAAAAAATTCAACGATTGAATAGTTTGTTTTTAACACCACTAAATTTTGTTTCTTAAACACCACCTACTGGTTTCGCTTCAAGCAGAGCCTCATCAGTGTATCAAAATAATTTGGTTTAGTTTGTTTTGTTATACTGAAGAAGTGTCGCCTGATACGAAACTTGTTGTTAGTATTAAAATAAATTAATGGTTAAAAATTTCGTTTGTTTGTAAAAATGTACTTAATAAAATGTATGTAATGTAAATTAAGTGCTTTATACGAAAGAATTATTTAGATTATCACCAAAAGCAATATAAGTATCCCTTAAAATTAGTAAAAACAGCCTTTATATCCACTTCACACTTTAAGTAAGCTGAAGTAAATGCTAAAACCATTTCCATAAACCGGAAACTCAGTAACATGGAGTTAATGTTCTCCGCACCCCCTACCCTACCACTAAAGACATATTTCTACTTTGCGATACTTTGCCGAGAAAATCTTATGCCAACTTCCAAGCGAGCGTAAACATTCCGTGGAAACTAAGTATTTTATCTTCAATTAAAACGATAATTGAAATGAGAATCGGCTTACAAATTTTAACACTTCTCCAAACAATTTAATGGAAAACTTTAAAAATATTCATCTTCTATAATTAGTTTTGTATGATGAACGCTTTATTTTGTTGTGATACAGATTTTTAATAGATTAATTAGGTTTTTTGATACACCAAACTCTAGAATCTCTTATGGTCATAATAAGTGTTTAAAAACAAATCATTTTCAGTCTCAAGCGACTGACATACCATAGTTAACGTGTTAAAAAGAATTTTAATTATTAATAGTACTAATATTTTTATGAATATAATATGAACAGTATTTGATTATGTGAAATGTAATCATTATTTAAAAAATAATAATTAAATGAAGCAATGTTTTTAACAGCTTCCACTTTTTTTCTTTATTTCGACAGCGACAGGTTTTGCCAGGCTCGCTGGTATCGACAGACTGGTGACACTTTTGCAAACCGAGTTCTTTATATACATACAGACCAGGTATATAAAAGACTCGGTTTGCAATAGTGTCACCAGTCTGTCAATGCCAGGGGGCCTAGCGAAACCGGTCGCTGTTAAAATAAAGACAAAGGTGGAAGCAGTTAAAAAAACATCGTTCTATTTAATCATTATTTAAAATTATTTAATTTTGTAAGGCGAATGTCGGAACATATTATATATAGATAGCCCATGGACCCCAGAACTTGACTTGATACTTGCTCTGTAGGTACAGTTGAAATTAAATACAAAATGTAGAAATACAATTTTATATTAACTAGTAATATCCTTGAGACAAACACCAACAAGGATCATATAATTGAAACTATTAAGAAAGAAAAAAACAGAAGATGGCAGCGAGCTGCCGAAACCCGGTCGAAGCCATAAAACCAAGTGGACATTAAATACATGTTATGAAGTTTTTTTTTCATTATTTAAGTTAACATTGTTCTTTTTGTGTTAAATTATTTTTATTATTATTTTTATTTTGTTATTTTATTTTATATCATTGTATTTTATATTATTTGTTTTAGATTTATTTTGTGGGTGTCGGACGATCAAAGTGTGCGCGGGAGATGACTATTGGTGGCGATGAGGTTCGCAACCCATCACACCGCGTCTCCCGCGAGCGAAAAGAGAAGGATGGAGTGCCGCATCAGTAAAAGTGTGACAGTCCATTCTTTCTGCCTACCCTTTCGGGGAGACGGCGTGATGGTTAGTTAGTTAGTTAGTTTTATTTAAAATTAACTTCCATCAAGAGATTTCAGTAAAATGATTTGATTATCATTATTTTTGTTCAAGTGTATTATTATTGGTTAATTTCTCTTACAACCTTTAAAAAACGTAATTTCTCAAATACTCTTCCCGATAAGAAGTATTGTTTATTCAACGCACCAAAAATATAGCTTAATTATCGCAATTACTATGAAAAAATGTCATTTTTGATTGCTACGTTCATAGTAATCGTCGTAAATCAAAGTGAATTTTTAACTTAGAACTTTTTCAGGAATAAAATCACTTTTTATCACTTTTGAATGTTGAAAAATGCCTGTTTCTAATAAAATACATTTCAACGAACAGAAACTAAATTTGTTTTTAAGTAATATCGCATTGTTAATGCCTCAATTCAATAAAAACAGAATATGGCAGCGAGCTGCCGAAATCGGTCGAAGTCTTTCTTTTATTTTTAATAATAATATCCGGGACAAAGCGACAATACAAAAATATATTACATAATACAATATTTAAAATTATTATTGTTGCAATCATTGCTGACATTGCCTTACATGCCAGTCTGTATACGTCAGTGACATTGATGAATCCGGTCACAGTAATGAGATTCATACCTTTTCTCCATATTTCCATTGTGCTAAAAACAAGTAATGCCTCTTGTGAATATATAAATAAATTGTTAAATATAATAATCTTACATATCTTTTGATTGTAACATTATGTCTAAAAAGCCAAATAATATTTAAAAATAAACAGTTTTAATGAACTATTCGGCAGATGTCATAATATTTTTTGTTAAAATTTGGAATCAATATTATTATTAAAAATTATTGTTTTTATTTAACATTTTTGTATAAAAATATATAATATATGTATCAGCTTGGAAATCCGTCACTGCATTATAAATTAAATTATATATTTATTAGATAACCGATTGTTTTGGCCGAAACACTAAGATATTCGTATTAGATATTCAACAAAATATTTAAAACACTGTAACTGTATGTTTCACGATTTATTTTTTCTACAGTTGTTGCTGCGTTTAAAATTCAAGAGTTTTAAAAAAAATTATAATGTATTTATGTACATGTGCATATAAAAATTGCTGTATGTTACTCTAAATAAATTGCATTAAAATACTACATTGAATTATGGATTTTTTAAATGGTATGTTTTTGAAAAATAAATGTACCATATATAATATATTTGTTAACACTTTCCAATGAAACAACATTTTCAGATATCTCGTAAGATGGTAAAATTATGTGTTATTATTAAGCAGAATTTAACTTAATATACGACAACAACAACAACAAACCATCACGCCGTTTCCCCGTAGGGGTAGGCAGAGAGAATGGAACGCCACACTACTCTATCCTGGCACACCTCTCTAGATTCCTCCACATTCATACAGCGAGTGATACACGCGCGTCGATTCTTCCGAATTCTAACAGGACCAACCTTTAAAATTTGATTTATTTGGTCATGCCATGTTTTCTTCGGTATGCCTTGACTCCGCACTCCATTTACATCACTAACGTGTACTTTCATAACCATTCTTTCTCCATCCATGCGCTCCATATATCCGAACCAACGCAGCGATCCTTTCATAATTTTGTTCATAATACCTTCTTCCGCTTTATATTCCTTTCTTATATCGGCATTTGAGATTCTGTCGTATATCTTTCTACCACACATACTAAATTTACGTTTTTTTTTTTTTATACAAATTATTGTTATTTTCATTATTTACAATGAAATTTCAAATAACAAAATTCTTTTGTCTCATTCAATTATAAAATATGGCGAAAAATGTCCCTATTAAAAAATTACTATTATTTTTTGTACCTATATTATGTCTCTACCACCACTCCATCCAGACACTGCTCCTCTTATCTCCATCTCGGGAAAAAACTTTTTTTATTAATACAATCCCATCCCTAACTGGTCTTCCATTCCTTGACAATAATGTAAGACTTTATCATAAACCCTAAATCACCCCTCGCCCTCTTTCGGAGGGACACTCCGGGCCATACATTTAGCCCCATCATAAAACAACTTTCAAATCACATTCCAACAATATTTTCTACAGACGTAAGAGGAATAGCCATTCGAGCTGAACCTCTGTAAGCCAGAAGATCCAAGTTCAAGTGAGTATTCACAAAAAACGCGCTGGGATCGTATTGAGCACTTAACGAGATTTCGGTAGTACGCGACCAGTGGCGGTACGTTCATACAAGCCGAGAAGCCGGGCTTGCCTTAAAAAATCTATATTAAAACGATGTTTTTTCGCGTTTGAGCCGTCCACGAGTAAAATAATATTTTAAATTTCGGGCGAGGGTAATGATTTTATTCGTTGAAATGACCTACGTGCACGTTTTGTTTCATTTATACGCGCCGTGTTTTATTTTACTCACACGTACCGTAGTTAAGATGCCCGCGAAAGCGCCTACGTCCACATGTTTTCGATAGGCTTCATATTGGGGTTGCAAAATGTAAAAGGGTCTTTATCGCACTTACGTATTTTTGGCTTGTAATCATATAGCTAGGTGCATATATACCAGAAGATATCTAAAAAAATTTGAATGGATTTGAAGCCGGGCTTTATCACTCTGAAGTATGTTACTATTTGATGTGTAACGAAGTTCATTTCTATTGTCAGAATGTTATCTGTCATTTACGTTATGTGCAGAAATGTTATGAAAAGAAAGATTATGAAAGATTTCTTTACGAATATTTATTTATACATCCTTGGCTTGCCTAACTGGGTGACCCTAGGCACGCCACTGTACGCGGCTAGCGCGTACTCACCAATCAATTTGTTGATAAATTATAAAAATTATTTCGTGAATGTCATATTTTCATAACATAACAACGTGCCCTTGTTTGATCCCCACAATTATTATATCGTTTTGTGTAATTAGGGACTATAATAATAAATATACATATTTACATGTACATACATGGTTCGTTATTGTATCTAACATGCGATACTGTGTTTACCAGCTTGTTGAATTCTCTTATCATATAGGATTTATTTTGTATAAATACTCAAAACTGACAACAGTCGATCGTTCTATTATCGTGATAACGCAGGCACCACTAAAATAGTAAATATTAGAAGAGAATGTATGATTGCATATTTGCGAAATATTTAAATGAGTTTTTGATCCCAATTGGTGTCATCCACAAAGGTGCAAAGGTCCAAAGTGTTTGAATAATACAATATAGTTCAAACACCATTCAAAAGATGTCACCCCTGTTACATGACACGTGTTACAACTAACATAATTTTCTATTTTTCTTTGTTTCATGTTTAAATTATTTAGCACATTTGTAATAACCAGCCGATTAATTCGAAATCGGATTTTTTCAAGGAATGGTTGAAACTATATATTCATTTTAGTAATAAAAAAAATCTTCGATCATTACAAGCAATTCAATACTTGTAGTTATTATAGTTTAACTAAATTAATTAATAAGTTGTAATCATTTTTATATTTATCAATGATATCAGAATTTTGTAACACATTTTTAATATGACTAGAAAATAGCTCAAAATTATGAAAAAAGATCTGATCGTAATCAGGATCGAATCCGAGTCCCCTGGATCAGAAGTCAAGCGTTTTGTCACCTTAGACCCCCACCCAGTGTATGTTTTTTTAAATATATAATTGTCCAATATTGGAAGGGAATATCAGGTTTCAATTTTGGTTATAAATAGTTTTATTACTATTCTTAGCTTTAAATACAAAACAATTGATTTAAATAACGTTTTTTTAAGAAAATAGCATAAAGTAATAATATAATAATAATAAAAATCTCGGTGGCGGTACTCAAACCCACAAATCTAGGAAAACAAACGTTGTGTTTTTTTATTTGCTGCGTCTAGGTTATTTAAACTTCATTGAACTATGCTTATTTTTGTTTTATCGTAAAAAAAAGGAATGTCGGAAGTACCGAAATGTATATCAAATCAAATCAAATCAATTTATTTCTCAAAGTTATTAAAAACAAATATTCAAGTTTGAGGCATCTATTGAGAACATGTACAATACGAGTACAATAAACAAAACTAAAAACGCATGAGGGTTCGACTTGAGAAATACAAGACACTCTTTAAAGTCAAAGAGTATGTCTTTTCTGAACGTACTTTCACTAATATGAATGACGTATATTTACAGCTGCATGCAAAATACTACCTACACAATAATTTTTAATAATACTATAAGTGTATACATGTGATTTTATATCATCTGTAATACATAAACAAAAGAACACATCAATTTTAAGAAACGTTCTTAAGCATAAAATTGTTTACAATAATTTAAAAAACATTTCAGAAAATATACCTGTATTTTGATATTTATCGGAACCTTTTATCAACTTAACTATTAACTGTCACACAACAAAAAAACATTATCATTTTCGTATTCTTATATTCTTATACTTTATCGATTCGGCGTAATAAACACAAATACAATCACAATCGAATTATTTAAAGTAAAACACACATGTAAAACTTAACACAAACACTATGATAGAGTTTTCAAGTATTTCAAATACAATTGTAACACATACACAAAATTAAAACATATTTAACGTACAATTTGTATCTGTGTATAGTTTAGAATTATTTAAAAAAAAATTATACGTTTTTTTATTTATTTAACGTATTGTATGAATAACGAAGAATGCACTAGAATACTGAATGACCGTGGGGCGTCAGGCACTGTTCGCGGCAGGAATCAACAGCGTACTGCGTACAACTGCGTATGGTCACCGTGTTCTTGTTATGCCAACGAAAGGCTCAATCAAACTGAAAATTATAGAACGTTTACTACGCTGGGTAGCCCCATTACTCATTCACAATATTACTAAAGTGAGGCGCACTAATCTATCGCTGGATGTTTGTTACTAGTTGTACATACAAGAAATAGAGGTGGAGCTAATCTGAATGTGTGTTTACTTTGAACAAATGATCACCTTAGATAAGACATCAGCTGTAGGTATGAAATCATTTCGATAAAAATAATAAAGAACAATTATTTATATCAAGAATCAATTGTATCTCAATAGAGACGAAAACGCAAATTGGAAACAGAATATGGTTGATCGAAGTGCTTACAGGACTTATGACCTGTCATTGGTTGGGTTAAGCGCACGCTTTATGTAATACAACATTCCCCGTTCCACCTTTTTTTATTTATCTAAACATAAGTAAGTTTTTATTTATCTAAACATAAATATAAATTATTTATATGTATCTAAACATAAGACCTTGCATTTAATAAAAGGTTGAAAATAATAATAATGAGGAAAACGTGACACGATCAAATAAATCAAATATTGAATGTGGGCCATGTGAGAAGTCAGAGAAATCGACGCGCGTGCATGACACGATGTATAAATGTTGAGGAAGCGAGAGAAATATTTCAGGAAAGAAAAGTGTGGCAGTCCATTCTTTCTGCCTACCCCTTTGGGGAGACGACGTGATGTGAGGTTAGTTAGTTTGAAAATAATAGATTCGAATAATATAGACCTGTATGGAGTATCTTGATGTACGGCTGCTAGACATGGTGCCTATCCGAAAAAAATAAACGGGGACTAGAGGCTTTTGAGATGTGGTCCTATAGAAGACTATTAGGAATTTCCTGGAGAGACCACATTACAAATGAGGAGGTTCTCCAAAGAATCGAAGGAGGAAGGCACCTTGTCCAAAAGGCGTGCAAGATGGATCGGCCATGTAATACGACAAGAAGGCCTGTTGCATGCTATAATGGAGGGTATGACCGAGGGGACAAAATCTAGGGGACGTCCACCCCGAGAGTACCTGGAGGACCTGTTGGTGGACGTGCGCTGCTCATCATATGCAGATTTCAAAAGAGCCGCACAAGACAGGGAAGAATGGAAGAGAAGAATAGAAGAAATTGCTGCAAACCAATCCCAGGATTGAAACCAGAGAGAGAGAAACAGAAGACTGGGAGAAAATGGAAAGAGTTAAGGAATGAAGAGAGATGGCCAGGGACAGAAGCCAGCGAAGAACTGTTGTGCAGAAGGCCAAGTCCCACACCGGGATGAAGCGCCGAGAAGTAGTAGTAGTTATCTTAACACAATGTTTGCTGGAAGGGTCTTATTACCCATTTACTGGACAAGTGATAGTCGACGGGAGGGACTCGACGTAAACTATTATTTTTACAGTAATGTATTTATTGTTTCTTGAACAATGATGTAAAAATTCTATATTAAATAATTAATACAAATGATAACGTCTGTTTTTTAAAATTTGTAATTCAACTTCTAGAATTTCTTCTATATTCGCCATACTTTGTGTTGTGATGATGATTTATTTCTCATTTTCTTTTTTATAAACTTTGTATATACTCGTACATACTTACATTTAAAAAAATCAAATTACATAGACATGTTTCGGACAACCAGTCCTTCTTCAATGATACATATTATAAAAATACATATTTAAAATACCAGTATTATAAAATTGTTAACATGATGTGTCTTATTAATTTGATAATGTCTTAGAAAGAGGAAACGTGTCATTGTCATAAATTATAATTAAACATACAGAAAACAGATGTTTTCACGTGTATTGATTATTTTTACTGTACACATACAAATATATGTATGTTTTCATTGTATTTCAGCTAAAAACAAGGCCCTTCTATCTGCAGATTTGTTTTAAGGAGTTATATAATCTTAGACAAAGCTATATATTATTTATTAATGTTGCTAATTGAAGTGTCTTCGCATAAGTGTATTGTAAATACTGGAAATTTGTTCAGATAGGTTTCGATTCACCTTCTCTTAACTACATCAAAGTTTCTTAAGTTTAAATATGGAATACTCTTAGTGGGGGTTGGATAAAGTAGTGTAAATTTATTCCTGGTGATTACCAGCGGCAAAAAAAAGAATATTTTATTCTGTCAGACAGATTCAACCTGCCTATGGTGATGCCGGTAATAAAAGTTAATTGGATACTGGAAATCTATAATCACGGATGTGGACAGTTTAATATCAGTTATAGTTCGTCCCCCGTCCAAGCAGGACTGGTGTTAATAAAATGATCATTAAGATGATACGGTATATCCCTTCGGATAAACGATGTGATGGTTAGTAAGACAATCATTCTTTAACCAGTGAGAACAATGTTGTTTTCATTTTCAAAGTAAATAATTAAACATGCGTCAAATACCAACCTCACGTGGGTTATTCATACAATGCTTCATTATCCAATCCCAAACGTAATACACATTTTTTCAGCTTCCCACACTGACTCATGCAAAAACTGTCTCTAAATTACATGCGAACGTCTTAAACCGTTTACAAATGAGTCAACTCTTCATTATGATTATTAAAAAAAAAAATTATATATATATTTTTTTTTTCCTTATATGTTCGCCATAACTTTGTGTTGCAGATATTTAATGTTTCTTTTTTTATATTACTTTGTATACTCACATTTATAAAAAAAGCTAAAAAAAATTATATCAAACATGTTTTGGACAAACCAGCACTTCATCAGTGATATTAAAATATATAAATATTTAAAATATTTTAAAATTGCTTACAAATATGGACAGTTTTGACAGATGTTTTAATGATAATATTAAGTGAATGTTGCACTTAAAGTTGTCATCGCAAACAAAAACCTATCCAAAAAAGCTAGAATGGCAGTGCACAATGGTGTTCTTCTACCGACCCTTATGTATGGAAGTGAAGCATGGAACTAGCAAAATAAGGATGAAGGTAGAATAAATGCAGTAGAAGTTAGATCTCTTAGACGAATGTGTGGATACTCTGTGTATGATAGAGTGTCGAATGAAAATATAAGAAGTGAATGCGGTGCGAATGATGGTGATATGAACAAAATAATGAAAGGATCATTAAGATGGTTTGGACATATGGAAATAACGAATGAAGAAAGAATGATAAAAAAATTATATGCTAACCATGTACGAGTAAATGGAACCAGAAATAGAGCAAGACCGAGGAAAACGTGACACGATCAAATAAATCAAATATTGAATGTCGGCCATGTGAGGAGTCAGAGAAATCGACGCGCGTGCATGACACGATGTATGAATGTTGTCAGGAAAGAAAAGTGTGGCAGTCCATTCTTTCCTTCTACCACTTCGGGGAGACAGCGTGATGGTTAGTTAGTTAGTTAGTTAGTTTTATTATTTATAAAATAATATATTTTAAATATTTATATTATATCACTGAGGAAGGGTTGGTATGTCCGAAACATGTTTTATATTTAATTTTTATTTTTTTAATAAATGTGAGAATTGTATACAAAGTATATAAAATAACATTTACTCTTTATTAAATTGAAATATCATCAAAATTAAATCGTGTTTTTTTTCCTTCGAAATTACAACGGATCTTGTACGGGGATTTAATATTTCTGCCTCATGAAATTTCAGGTAGCCGAGCCAAATTAAAATTCTAATCCCTAGAGAAGAATCTCTCGACATTTCTTATATTAAATTATATAATGTTATTTTTGTCAGACTGCTTTGGACTTCTGGGGCAGATATGTACGCATAATATAGCAGGTGATGTACGAGTATTTCAGTCAGTTTAACGTGACAAGATTATGAAAACTGATTCCTTCATAGAAGAAATATTCCGTTCATAATTTCTATGTAATTGCCAAAGCGAATTGGGAGACTGTTCAAATTAGTTAATTTTATGATATAATTTAACAATTAATTCCTTGATTTTAACAACTCATTGCGTTTTGCTCCAAATCGGTTTCGGGACGTCATTTATAAATAAGTTTTTTCGTTTTTATAAAGAATTTCGACAGGTGTAAAAATAAAATTTTCATTTGTTCCAATGACAATTTGAATAGTTCCTTCAATATTATTTTTTAGTTTTTACTGGTTAAGTGCCTAATTACAGCTAATTAAAAAAAATAGTGGATACGTGTAACATAAATTAAATAAACATAAAAGTCCGGATCGTCCATGTCAACATGTGCAACATCGAAAAAAATATGTTGTGTTATTATTATATTATACATGCTAAATTAAAAGAACGATAGATACGTGGAACATAAATTAAATAGACAATATGTGCGCCATCTAAAAAGAACATTTTGTGTTAAATTATTTTTATTTTGTTTTTATTTTATATCATTGTATTTTATCTTATTTTTTTTAGATTTATTTTGTGGGTGTTGGACGATCGAAGTGTGCGCGGGAGATGCCTATTGGTGGCGATGAGGTTCGCAACCCATCACACCGCGTCTCCCGCGGGGCGAAAAGAGAAGGATGGAGTGCCGCATCGGTAAAAGTGTGAAAGTCCATTCTTTCTGCCTACCCTTTCGGAGAGACGGCATGATGGTTAGTTAGTTACTTATTAATTTATAAATAATTACAAGTCTCCGGTAGCTGGTAGCGTTGGTGATCTAAGAAGACTATTATTTAGTGTTTTAATGGTTAGCTCATTAAGTAGTTTAACTGAAAACGTCCGAATCGGCATATATTCAGCTAAATGAAACATTTCTATAAATTATTTTAATTTGTTCTACTTATTTGCCTTAAGGCACTGACCGGTTTCGGAAACTCGCTGCCATAGTCAGATTAAGTTCAAACAAACTAGAAATATCACTTTTTATAAATATTTTTATAAGTTTTATAAGTTTGGGTCGAAGCGAAATGAATTCACTTACTTACTTAATAACTAACCATCACGCCATCTTGCTGAAGGGTTAGGTAGAAAGAATGGACCGCCAGACTTTTCTATCTTGGCATATGTCTCTCGCTTCCTCAAGATTCATATAATTCATCGTGGCATGCACGCACGTCGATTTCTCCGACTCCTTACGTGGCCGAAATTCAATATTTGATTTATTTGATCGCGCCCCGTTCTACTCGGTCTTTCTCTTTTTTTAGTTCCATTTACATCGTAAACATATACCGTTTTTACCATTCTTTCCATGTGTCCAAAACATCTAAATATTCCTTAATTATTTTATTTATAACACTTTCATTCGCACCGCATTCACGTATTCGACACTCTATCATACAATACATAGATTTTCCACACATTCGTCTTCCGAATTATACTGTAAAACGAAAAGGTGTAATTTCATTAACAACATAACTCATTTTCTTTTCACAAAAAATTTTTGTCATGAAAATTTTCAAAATCACAATTGCATCATCGTCGCCAGACTCTATCCGCATTATGGATTCTGAACCAAAGATATCATGGCGTTTACTTTGTATTATTAATTGTCATCAATTTTACTACGGTACACAAGAAATTACAGATTTTGTCCACAATAATATTTTAAACAAGTTTTTGCTGGTGTTGGATTGTTTTAAGTGCCTAATTAAAATTAAAACAGTGGAATAAAAAATTAAATAAACACAAATGTCCGGATCGTCCAGCTGACGACAAGTGCACCATCTAAAAGAACATTATGTGTTAAATTATTTTTATGTGTTATTTTATTTTATATCATTGTATTTTGTATAATTTGTTTTAGATTTATTATGTAGACGTTGAATGATCGAAGTGTGCGCGGGAGATGCCTATTGGTGGCGATGAGGTTCGCAACCCATCACACCGCGTCTCTCGCGTTGGCGAAAAGAGAAGAATGGAGTGCAGCATCGAACAAAGTGTTGCAGTCCATTCTTTCTGTCTACCCTTTCGGGGAAACGGCGTGATGGTTAGTTAGTTAGTTAGTTAATATTTTAAAGTTCTTATTGCGGTCCAGATTCAACAATCTCGCGAAAAAAAAATTAATCTCTTATTGGACTTGAAGTTTCGTTTATTAAATTGTTTATAATATTTTCTTAATTTTTAATTGAATTTTCGATTTCTAAAATTTAATTTTATTAATTAGTTATATTTCTATTATACACATTTAAATTTCAACTTCATTATTTTTTTTGAACGAATGATCTACTCGTATATCGAATTCGGAAAAGTTATTATTATTACCAATCCTCACATATGGCATTGATTCGAGGACAGACACTGTCAAGATAAAGAGCATGCTCAGGACAACCGAGATGAAAACACTCCACGCTATAGCTGGCAAAATACGTGATCGAGTTAGGAATACAGCAATCCGAGAAATCTGCGAGGTCAAAGATGTGGTCAGATGCGGACGTCAAAGACGGCGATACTGGCATCAACATGTATAAAGAATGAGCTCAAATAGGAAACCATACATAGCTCTCCATGGAACGCCAAAAAGACCAGGAAGACCCCCGAAACGGTGGAGAGAAAGCTGGAGTTCAGCGTGTCTAGAGGACCTGCCTGAAATAACAAACTCCTGAGTCTATCAAAAGTGAAGAAGAAGTAATTATTTAAAGTTACGCATTGTTTTTCCTATTTAACCCTTAACGTACCGTGTTCAAAACAAAACGCTTGCTCCCATGTGGTAAGTTCAGTTTACCGCTAACTTTATCTAAATATCAAGCATATGACTAGATGAATCAAAATTTAATTTATGTCATCTTGTAGGGAATTTCATTAGGAATAGATCGATATCTATAACATACATGGATTATTTGAAAAACATATCATTATTAATTTTTTTCTGGAACCATGCGATTTCTGATATGGAATGCGTCACAGCATACGATCGACTAGACATCAGGTATAAACTTGTCTGCGCGCCGCAGCCGGCGAGGCGAGACATTACGAGATTTTACGTATGATAAAGGCACCTAGGCAAAATGTATAGTACGTTCAAGACAACGAGTACGTATTAATATTTATCCCTTTTGGTAAAGTGTTAATATTTTCACAGTTCTGATATTATTAAGTTGCGTTCTGCGTTTCCATCAACAGTCGGTATTATTACGTACCTATTGAAAAAGCCAAAGTTATAATTTATAATACGTTCAAAACAGCGAGTAAGTATTTGTCACTTTTGATAAAGTTGTAAATATTAGCAAAACAAATTCTACCTTAACACGAATGAAGGTGAGGGCAGTCTTAGAAAATATTTTTTTTTGGGATGAAGGAAGTAATTTTTTGCTTTTTTTTTATTACGAAATATTGAGAACACTTCAATGGAGGATTACAATTTTTTTTATAATATTAGGGTTCATAGGTTTTAAGAAAATCAACTTTAAATTGGCAGTGGAAACTCAATTGACCACATGGCAACGCGACGGTTAAATATATGAGAAACTAATCAAATACTACAATATATATGCTCTACTATAATGAATAGAACGTTCAACTATTACAATCGTGGGTTATCAAACTATAGATAATATTATGAATTAGTTTTTCTAAGAACGTGCCGCTCAATATTAAAGTGTGTCAATAATGTTTATTTACTAACAAACACTAGGTCAGTGGTTGCCAGCCCGTGACTCGCGAGCATTGGCGGTACTCCCATAGAAGCCCAGAAGCCCGGCTCGCGTAAGAATTTTTTAATCAAAACCTCTTCTGGCTTACAGAGGTTCAGCTCTTGTGGCTATTCTGATGGGGACATTGTTAGAAGGTGATTTGGTGGGTTGTTGGTTTATGCGGGTAAAGATTACTTAGATTTTGGGGTTTTGATTTAAAATTTCTTACGCAAGCCGGGCTTATGGGCTTCTTTGGGAGTACCGCCACTTCTCGCGAGCCAAATACGGGTCCTCCATGAAGGACATGTTTAAAATATAATTTTATAAATGTATATTTTAAAAGCACTTAATATCGAAATTAGAAACTGGAATCTTACATTAAATTATTAAAAAAAAACAAAGCGGATTTTCCCAAACTTTCCGAGGATACTTAAAACCCCTGATCAGATTATTGACGATGTTTTATCCCCTTATTAGTTTCCATAATACCATTAGTTTCCATAATTACCTTGTTGATGTTTATTAAAAGGATATTAATATTATTCTAAAATTTATTTCAGTATTGCGAATTTACATATAAATTAAAGTCTACTCATCTGATTAAGTCAAGCTGTGTGGTCCATGAGCTATCTATAATATATATGTTCCGACATTTGCCTTCTAGCTGAGAAAACTATCGAAAATCTCAACCAGAAATAATCACATTTTTTAATCTTTTAATGATTAAATTGTACTATTTATCAATAAGTAAAATTATAACGAAATATAAAATAGCGATGCATGAATGTTGAAGAATCGGGAGAAGTATGTGTGGCAGTCCATTATTTCTGCCTACCCCTTCGGAGAGACGTCATGATGGTCAGTTAGTTAGTTATAAAATCTAGTATTATAATGCGACTTTAGCTTTAACAGTATTTAATAGGGATCATGTGAAGATATTTGGGTCGATTTTTTTATCTATATTGTTACTTAGTTATATTTGGTTAAAAGAACTAATGAGTTTGCAACCACTGTACTGGAGTATTACAAATGATAACGCTCGTACCACATCTTAATAGTGAGATTAAGGCAGAGACATACTAACGTGTCGTGGTGGCTTGCGATCTGCCACAATGGTATTGGAGCAATACAAATATGTACCAATACCATTACCATCCGATACCATTTTAACGCATTACGACACACTCAATAAGTAAGAATTTTACCGCATTTATTTGATAATATTACTTAATTTATTGTGATAATTTTTAACCAAAACAAAATAAAAATCTGTCTGATATATATTTTATGCACATATACCTGTATATGTAATTGAATTTTTGTAAATATGAAAAAAATAACATTAAAAGTTAAAACTTGTTACTGATTACGATTGTACAGTAAGCCAAGTTTTTAAAGGGTTAGACAACTTTAACTTCCGTGAATATTTCACAGGTCGCAACTAATATACATTATTCATAAAATAACTATTGTATAATGGTATTATTTTTATTCCATCTTCCCAAAGTATTTACATATGAAATGAATTTAACTAACCTAATAAACCTTTCCAAATCTAACCCAGTTAATCAGAGCCACAAAATTTCCCGGGGCTGTAATGATGGATAGTCATAACTTCCCTTTTGGCATAATTTTATTACAGCGTATGATATACTCGTATGCTCGTCGATTATTCTCACTTCTATAGTATAATGTCATAAAATTTTGGATTTCGTTAATAATTATCATAAGGTTCGCAACCCATCACACCGCATCTCCCGCGGGGCGAAAAGAGAAGGATGGAGTGCCGCATCAGTAAAAGTGTGACAGTCCATTCTTTCTGCCTACCCTTTCGGGGAGACGGCGTGATGGTTAGTTAGTTAGTTAGTTATTATAAAAACAACTGGTTAATATACGATCTAACTAACTTCCATCACGCCATGTGCTTGAAGAGGTAGGCAGAAAAAATGGACTGCCACAATGTTATTTCTTGAAATACTTAAAAAAACGATTTAAAAAAGAAACATTTTTTAATTTCTAATAACATTTTTTTTAAATTCTTTTCTCTTGTCCTAAACATGCATAGGTACTTTGTGTCGTGCACGCAGGTCGATTTCTCTGGGACTTTACTTTAACTTGCCAAGTTCACCTCTTCTATTGTAAAACTATCTTCAATGGCATTATTTCGATGTGTCCTAATCATATACATAATTAAACTTTACATTATTTTGTTCATCACAATGCATTCAAAATAAGAATTATACACTTTTAAAACGTTGTATAAAACCACTTTATTTTGAGTCAGGAGCGCCAACCGGTTTCACTCTGTAACGAGCTTCGTCAGGGCTATACACAAACTATTTGTGTATAGCCCTGACAAAATCGTTAATGTGTGAAACCGGTTGGTGCTCCTGACTCAATATAAAGTGGTTTTATACAACGTTTTAAAAGTGTTAAATTCTAATTTTAAATATGTCAAACCACCAAGTAATGGCTTCTTTCCAAAATTTACACTGCATTCACTTCTTATATATGATTTTGGCACTTGTAAAAAGAATTACCACACATTCGTCTAAGAGATTTCATTTCTATATTTCTACTTACATTAACTCATCTTTTGCTAGTTTTATCTGCTCCGTTCCTAATTTTTCTTCTCCTTGCGTCATATTAGCTCTCCGGCGAAAAATGTTCTATCATTTGTCGCACGAAACAGTAACTCCAGAGTTCCATTGTCTTATTTGGAGCACCTTATTTATTGTGTGCAACTTGAAAATTATTAATAACATACGTATTCTGTTTTTAATCAACCAGGGCTTATTCACCTCCTGGTGTAGCGAAACCGGTAGATTTATATAAAAAAAATTAATGTGGTGTCCAGTTTTAACAATGTTCGACAGATTTTCTATGACCTTCGTGGCCGAATGATAAGTGCTTTGACTGCCACCCCGAAGGTCCCAGGTTCGATTCCCGGCGATGGCAGTGTGATTGTCACAATGTCGTTGGTCTGGTGGAGAATTCATGTGACAATAAAATGGCGATATACTTGCTACCTATCACATGTCACGAGAATCAATATGATAGTTGTACCCTTAACATCGATTTGGCTCGCGCCGTAATGATGTAAAGATCGGTTAACAAAATAATAATAATAAGAATAATAATAATTCTCAAATGATAATATAAGAAAGTAGATCGGAAGAAAGTATTATGAATAAATTTTTGAAAAAGGATCACTGCGTTGATTTGGTCATATGAAATGGATGTAGAAAGAATGGTTTAAAAAAAACAAAATACGAGTATGTTAACGATTTGAATAGAGTGTGGAACGTGAGAGACCGAGGAAAACCTTGCATGATCAATTTAATCAAATTTCAAAGGTTGGCCAATGGCCATGCTCGAAAATGTTAGAATCAACGTGCGTGTATGAATGTGGAAGAAGCTAGAGAGGTGTGTCAGGATCGATTTATGTGGTGGTCCATTCTCTCTGCCTACCACTCGAGAAACGGCGTGATGGTTTGTTGTTGATGAGTGGTGTCAAAACAAAAATGTTAACATTCTTTGTTTTGTTTTAAAAAGACAAATTAAAAATTTCTGTAATATTCAAACTACGCTAAAAATAAATAAAATATCTCTAACTGCCAGCTGGAAATGTTTGATAATACTTTACAATGCAAATATTGTTGACGAAACATCCTTCTTATTTTTATTCTTCCTAATTGTAGACCTATGTGGTCTGTTCTCCAGAGTGTTGCTCCTCCTGTGAGGCAGATTCCCAGCTGTCCTTCCATCTTTTAGGAGGTCTTCCACGAGGACGAGTCCCACGAGGCTGATTATGCAATGCAATATAAGGGACTCTGGTGGTGTCTCTTCTTTGAACATGACCGTACCAGTCCTTTTTTCGCTGTCTGCTCAATCTTATAATATTTTCCTCAACCTCACATATCTTTCTTATTCTGGTGTTCCTCACGCGATCTCTCAGTGTCTTGCCTGCTATCGTCCTCAGTGTCTTCATTTTGGAAGTACTCAAAACTTGTTTGGTCCTAACTGTGTCCTTACTTCGACGCTTTGATGTTATTATTGGTCTTACGCATGCTGTATAGATTCTCATCTTACTCTTAATGGCCATGACGTAACATCCGTGAAAATATTTAATTTCGTATAATTAATAGATATCTCGTGTCATGAGATCAGGAATTATATACAATAATTGGGTTTAATAAAATCTGTTGTATACAAAAAATACCATCTTAAATATCTACAAAACACAGGTCAGAAAAAAATACACTAAAAAATATTGAATAGCCGATTTTCCTATAAAAACCTGCCCTTCGTGTCTGTAAATAAAGGTTGTATAATAAACACATTGAATGTTTTTGAAAACCTTTCAGGTGTTGTTTATTCGGTGAGCCACAATTACGCATTAAAGGACTTGGATTTATCGAGGATACCCCACTGACCTTCTAGCTGGTCGATAAACCAGGGGTAATGACACTGTTGACATCCCGCATTTTCCGTAAACACGCAACGATTTGTGAAGGTAAAATATTGTAAGTTAATGCGTATATCAGCGACACTGCTTATTGGAAATTGTCAATTCGGAAATAGGATATTCGAATCAATTTAAAGATAAGATCTTTTGATTACATCATAACGTCGTTGAGGTTGATTTATGTAAATGATAATAATAATAACGTAAATTATTATGCTAACTTTTGAAGCGCAATTTTTGTGATGTAATCACATAAAGGGTGCCTTTAGACGTGTTTTTTAATCTAAAAAATCTAAATATAAACGCTGAAAATAATATTCGCGATTGGTTACAAAGTAAAATAAAACAAACATTCGATTTAATTTGGGTATGAAATATGAAAAATATGGGTTTTTAGCGTACATCTGAAATCTGTAAGATCATTTATGCATCCAAGGTTTGAAAGGAGATTTTTCCATGTTGATAGGTTGGCTACTGCAAAGACTCGATCCCCGAAATGTGCACTGAAGCAACGCTTCGACTCAAGTAATCTTGCATTCAATGTTGCAATATATATAAGTCGAACCATCTTCCATGGTATTAAATATTATATTTAACCAGTTCTCAATAGATGCATTAAACTTTAATTTTGATTGTAATATCGTTCGAGAATATAAATAATTGATAAAAAATAGTATACTTCATCAATGACTAATTTGTCAGGAGATCCAAAGAAAGGCCTATTTCAATATTCTTATTAAGTTTGATATACTTAAGGCATTAACACAATAGATTGCCCCTTTATTTAATATTTTTGATGAATTATGCCACTGTGTTTTCCACTTTTGAGTTTAGATTTCGAAGAATTCACGTCGTAATTCCCAATTATAAAGGTGTAAAATCTTTAAAACATACTCGAAAGTGAAAAAAAACAGTGATCAATTATTTTAAAAAATCACCAAGAACATAATTTAAAAAGTTGCAGTGTTTCAAACCAATACAACTACACGCAGAATACAAGTACATAAAAAGACAATGTACAGAAAAAAACATGACTTTATTTCCAACTTTGGCACTTAATTATTGTGAATTTTAAAATGTGATTCTATATAATTTATTGTAACAATTGAGGAATAAATTATTCAGAGACGCAATTCTTATTCTTTCGGTGCCGTGTCAGGTCCCCCCAATGTAGGCGATCACTGCAGCCAAAGCATCTTTATCCTGCACCACTTGTAACAGGTTCTGAACTCTTGATATTCCTGTTCACTCTTTGATGTTCCGAAGCCAGGACAGCTGCCTTCTACCAACTCCCCGACGTCCCTCCACTTAACCCATTAATATCAATCGAAGGAGGTGGTATTTTTCTCCCCTTAGGGCATGAACCAAAGAGATGCAATATGCAAATAAAATAAAAAATATTTAAATAATATTTCTCTTAAGAAAATGATAAACTCTGTTCATTAAGTATTGAAAACGTTCTAAAATAATACAAATTATAAATTACAAAGCATTCTAAAATAATATAAATTACATTAAGAAAAATTAAGCTCTTCAAAACAGTTTATTTCTAAACTAGTTGCAACCCGGGTTGAGTGGTAAGAGTTCTGACTGCCATACGAAGGTCCCGGGTTCGATTCTCGGCGATGGCAGTATGATTGTCACACTGTCTTTGGTCTGTGTGTAGAATTCACGTGACAATAAAATGGCGATAGATTGGCTAACTATCACACGTCATGAGAATCAATATATAATAGGTTTAAATTAAATTGTATACAGTAATTGAAGACTACAGGGGAAAAACAAGGAATGTCAGTAGAAGGTTAATTTGAATAAATTGAGAATAAAGCTAATCAAAGTCTATATTTTTCTTAGCAATTAGCAATCGATTATCTGGCCATAGTCGATGACACACATGATTTTTGAATATGAAAATTTTACTGTGGATAGATACGTACAGATGCCGCTAGATGGCATTATTACATTTATTTTGAATTTTAACTGACATTCCTTGTTTTTCCCCTGTAGTCTCCAATTGGGTTCGAACGACCTGTTGTATGCAAGAAAAAAAATAAAATAAAAACCGTGAAATGTTCATGGGAGTAAATTAAATTTTAAATTAAGTTTCATAGTTTGTTTGTTTAATGTCATTCAAAAATAATTAGAACAAAATTCAAAACAACCTAGAAATGATCTCGGGCATGCACAATGTGTGCATTTGGAATTACATTTTGCAGAGAATCGAAATATTCCTCTCTCGCTTTTTTGTATTCAAAATTCAATTCTCGTATTCCCTCTTTGACGACTATCGTAAGGGTTTTTCCCTATTTATTGTGATTCTTATTTCATCGTTCGGTATTCTATCGTACAACGTTTTCACGCACATTCTTCTTAGTGATCTCATTTCTACGGCGTTTTTCTTGTTTTCACCCTTCTTTTGCGAGCTCCAAGCTTCACTTCCATACATGAGGGTTGGCACTAGAACTCCATTGTGTACGAAGACGACCGAAGAAAATATGGCTTGACCAAGTTAATCAATTACTAAAAGGCGGCCACATTCGAAGTCGGAATAATCGACGTGCGTGCATGGTACGATGTATGAATGTAGGGGAAGCCCGAGAGGTAAGCCCGGACAGAGCATTGTGGCGATCCATTCTCTCTGCCTATCCCTTGGGGGAAATGGCGTGATGGTTAGTTAGTTAGTTTTTATTGTGATTCTGATTCGAAAAGAAGTGTAATGCCATTGTAAAAAAATTGTGTAAACAATATTTAGAGCGAAAAGAAGTAAAATTCAGCGCTTTGTTTAATTCTCTTACATTAATTATGATAATACTAAAAATTCAAGAAACGGATAGAAAACTAAAGACAATGAACTTCTTCTAGAAAAACCCAGCTACGAGTCTGCCTTCCATTGTTATGAAATATTTACTTCGTTAATGTTTTAAGATGACACTGTGTACAAGCACAATGTAGCACAATGTACAAGCTTTAACAAATGTTGTTGCTAGTGGAACATTCACATTTTCCGTAGAATAATTAAAATCAATAGCAAAGCGTCCTTTTGTATTTTCCAAGTACTCGGAGGGAACTGTAAGGACGAATAAAGGAAGACTAGATACGCTATAATGAAGCTGTCATACACACCATCCATCACTCTGATGTTTCCATCGAAGGTACCAAACATGTTATATTCTGTATCAATTCACGAATAGCTGCTTTTATATTTTACAGATAGTTAAATCTCGAGAATCGTAATAAAATGAGCTCTAGCAATACTCACTCAAGCCACAAGAGCGTAATGAAGAATATTTATTACACATCAAATTATAAACATGCTGCAATTTTGGAAAAAAAAACGTTTTTATTTTAATTGACTACACCACGTTTCTGCAATAAGATCAGCATATCAAATAATGAAAATAATAAAAAATGTATAATTTATTTTAAATGCATTTTTAGTTAAAATCCACTAATGTTTGTGTCTTCGAGCGGTTTCGGCAGCTCGCTGCCATCTTCTTATCGGGTTTACCAGACGATGGCAGCGGGCTGTCGAAACCAGCCGAAGACACAAAGATTAGAGGATTTTAACTAAATAAAAAAATACATTCATTATTTACAATGAACTTCTACTATAAAATTTCAAATAATATATATTTTTTATAAGCATATAAGTAATGATATATTATTCGTGTTCTACAAAATTCTAAAACTCCAAAAAAGCTACGATGGAATTGCACAATGGTATTCTTAAAGTGACCCTTATGTATGGAAGTATAGCATGGAACTGCCAAAAGAAACATGAAAGAAAAATAAATTCAGAAGAAATGAGATAAGATGAATGTAAACGGAGTTAGTTAGTTTGTTATGGAGAGAATAAACGAAGATCAAGTGGTAAAGAAAACGCTATGAAAATAGCAAGAATTCGAAAAGGGCCGAGGAATAAAGGACAATACCGAATGCTATGCCAGACATCTCAATAGTGCTGGCATAAATGATGATACAGCTTGTCGGTTCCTCCATCAGTTTTATTAACAAATAACACGGGATCTGGTTGAACCACGTTTGTCGACCTTAACATGAAAAACCATTAAAACCACATAAGTAACGAGGCTGCTCAGAGATGTAACATCAGAAAACTTCAACAACATTGGTGGTCGTGTTATTCTAATGAAATTTAAATAATAATTTAATAAAACTTTGTTTTATAAGATCTATGTTACTTACCTTTTGGCCTTAATTTCGACAGCGACAAGTTTTGCCAGGCTCGCTGACATCGATAGACTGGTGTTTGGAGTTTTTTTTTATCTTCGTTCAACTCACCACACATCCTTAATTGCTTCACAAGTACTGTTTCAGCTTTTCTTACCTGAAACAAAAAAATGTTTTTTTTAGTTTAACAGTATACTTGTACAATGATTTATTAAAAAAAACTCATTTATGAAGGATTAAGTGGTTATGTGATCTCTCCAGGAAATTCCTAATAGTCTACGTTCCTGGAGAGACCAAATTACAAATGAGAAAGTTCTCCAAAGAATCGAAGGAGGAAGGCACCTGCTCAGGACCTTGTCCGAAAGGCGTACAAGATGGATCGGCCATGTAATACGACAAGAAGGTCTCTTGCATGCCATAATGGAGGGTATGACCGAGGGGACAAACTCTCGGGGACGCCCACGCCGAAAGTACCTGGAGGATCTGTTGGTGGACGTGCGCTGCCCATCATATGCAGATTTCAAAAGAGCCATACAAGAGAGGGAAGAATGGAAGAGAAGAATAGAAGAAATTGCTGCAAACCAATCCCAGGATTGAAACCAGAGAGAGAGAAGTATTCATGCTACTTATACAAACTATTTTTTTAGATAAAATTAATTAATTTTTTAATTTAATGAATTTAATTTTTTAAGTAAACTAATTGACTTTGGAGTGTTGAAGAATTTGTGAATATTTAAAATAGCTTTTTTAAGTTGATAATAATTATAAATTGGAAATGGACGCAAAATTTAGTTTTTTTTAATAAATATATCAGCACTTAGTATTATTTCACTTTTCACAGACATCTTTTGGTGGTGACCCTACCCTTTTCGATGTTCAAATATTGTACAGTTATATTTATTCATATATGAATCAATAATAAAAAAGTGAAGGCGAATATACAATATAAGAAATTATTTTTTCGTACCGTAATCTAAATAATACATTAAAAATAATGCGTTTGATTCTCGCTTAATTTCATAATTTCTTAGCATGGCGAAACATGTAATTCCCATAAAATATAGTAAAACTTAAAGAATACTGACGTTTTTACAAATATTAATTATTTATTTATAATGATGACATAGGGAGATGTAGCAACAGAGAAAACGATACTGGAGGGACCACATCGAGAGGATGCACCCAGCGAGGATTCCCAATATCATGTTGAGCGAGACTCCAGGGAGCCGTCGAACACCGAGATGACCACCAAAGAGATAAAGGTGAAGCTGGACGTCTTCATCGCAGGGCCAAAATTGGTATCCTGAAAAGGAAATATTTACTATATAGTGTTTCATCATTGTTAAAATAAAACAATGTTTTTTTTTAAACTATTCCCATTTTTATCTTTATTTCAACAGCGACCTGTTGACCATCGACAGACTGGTCCCACCAATCGATGCCAATCAGCCTGGCGAAACCGTTCGCTCTCAAAACTCACTATCACGCCGTCTCCCCGGTAGGCAGAATATATGGACCGCCACACTGTTTCCTAACATACTTCTCTCGCTTCCTTAAGATTCCTTCATCGTGTCATGCACGCACATCGTTTTCTCCGACTAACGTGGCCAACATTGTTTTATTTAATTGTTTAAAATGAACTTCCATCAAGAGATTTCAGTAAAATCATAAGATAATCATTGATAAAGAAACAGTACTGGACAAAACTGGGCAGCTTTCGGAAACATGAGTTACATCCTTAAAAACTGGTAAATACCGATCAACCTGAAACAAAAAGTCTATAAAGCCTGCGTTTTGCCAGTTGGTACTTATGGTCTTGAAACTGTTACATTGTCCAAACAAAGTGCCGAGAAACTACGAGTGACTTAAAGAGCCATGGAAAGAGACATGTTAGGAATAAGCCTAAGAGACAGAGTCAGAAACAATACGGTGAGAGAAAAAACAAAGGTCACTGACATCATCCACCGGGTGGGGACTCTAAAATGGCAATGGGCAGGTCACGTAGCAAGAAGCTCAGATGAAAAATGGACAAGAAGACTGCTGACTTGGAGACCGTGGACGGCAAAGAGAAGTGCAGGGCGACCGCAACTACGGTGGAAGGATGATCTGAACAGACACGTCGGAATAACCTGTATGCAGTCTGCACAAGACAGAGTGACATTGAAGCAAATGGAGGAGGCCTTTGTCCAGGAGTGGACGGAAATAGGGTGAGGAAGAAGAAGAATTATTATTTTTAAGTTATTGCTGGTTAAGTGCCTAATTACAGCTAATTTAAAAAACGGTGGATACGTGTAACATAAATTAAATAAACACAAAAGTCTGGATCGTCCATGTCAACATGTGCAACATCGAAAAAAACATTGTGTTATTAGATTATGTGCTAAATTAAAAAACGGTGGATTCGTGGAACATAAATTAAATAGACAATATGTGCACCATCTAAAAATGACATTTTGTGTTAAATTATTTTTATTTTGTTATTTTATTTTATATCATTGTATTTTATATTATTTGTTTTAGATTTATTTTGTGGGTGTTGGACGATCGAAGTGTGCGCGGGAGATGCCTATTGGTGGCGATGAGGTTCGCAACCCATCACACCGCGTCTCCCGCGGAGCGAAAAGAGAAGGATGGACTGCCGCATCAGTAAAAGTGTGACAGTCCATTATTTCTGCCTACCTTTTCGGGGAGACGGCGTGATGATTAGTTAGTAAGTTAAGAAGAAGAAAAAGAAGAAAGAAACAGTTAATTAAATGGACATTTTCAAATATAATTATAATATTTAATGCATTCAATTAATTATATTAACGCTATCAATTTCTTTGTCATTAGAAAATAATTGTACGAAGAACAGGATAATTTCGGAAGAAAATTAATGTGACGGGACAATTATTCAGTTTCTTTACTCGCAAAATATTTGAGAATCTTCAGTACCTAATATTTTATCAGGGCAATTTCCTAGCAATTATTCACCGTCTTTCAGATATCATGGCCAGTGGCGACTGGCTACATTTACATAAAGCGCCATCTACAAAGGCAAGCAAACTGTTAAAGAGCTTAATTTAATTAGATTTTCCATTTTATGGCGGAAACACTATTATATTTCAACATTATTAACTATTTTATTTCGAACACCGTTACAAAATCATCATTTCGTCACCTGAGAGTAAGAAGGTTCCAACTGTCAAAAGTAAAAAGCTGAGAAAAATAAAGTCAAAGTTTTGTGGTTTCGGGTGTGATCGGGTTCCATCTGAAGCATATGAAACTCTTTTACCGAGAAGCGTGTAAATTTTCTCTGGCGACAGTTGGAATAATAAAGTTCTAAGTGTAAATGAATCCTTCTTTAGTGAATCGTGTGTTTTGAATGATCAGATGGAACTTGATTATTTTTGTAACATCAAAATGACGATACTATTACAATTTTTTTTTAATTGTACGTAAAGATAAGGTTAGTAAGAACCCTTTTCATGAAAAAAACCAATTGTGAAATTTTG